>CM031943.1:46033896-46356396 GCA_018749465.1 Paracanthobrama guichenoti
TCCTGAAAAGCAGGGAGACGGCTTTCTCTTTTTCTTTCTCTTTTTTTTTCCAAACTCCCTGAGAGATTTTTGCTTGCTAATATTCCACACTGTCCTACTCTCTAACCGGAGTGCACTTGGGGAAAAATACACTTATTAAATTAATGAAAAATCTGTAAATGTAAAGAGTCACATAATAAATGCATGCTTAAAACTATATATACATTATAGTATAGTATATAGTATATTATAGTATATTCATTTAAAATGTGCCTAAACAAGTAGCTGCTTCTAAATAGTGTATGTGACACAGAAATACTCCCTCTGAAATGTAACCTGCTCACTCACACACAAACACACACTTCTAGTCTCCTCAGGAGTTTGGGTGGTTGAAACTGTCAACAATGTACTTGAGGTGACCTGAGAATAAACCCCCTGAGAGACTAAAGGAGAGAGGTGAGAGAAACAACAACAGGAGGAAGAGGGAAGGGAAAATAACAAAAACCAGGAGGCCGTCTGTGTTATGGAGCCTGACAGCACCTAACGTTCCCAGGACGGAAGTGGGATGTGTTGCAGGCTCAGGAAACAACCTAACAGAATAAACCATCCAGTAGACTGGGTTCAAAACAGATTGGACAACCACAGAAGTGTAATTTCTCCTATATTTTCCACAATTTATCCTATTTCAGGGATTGGGATGAGTAATATTTTAAAATTGATAAGTGGTAAAAATATTCTATTAGGGCCTACCAGATTATGACCATAAATGGGTTCTGTAATTCATTTACCTCCCGGTAAATGAATTACATTTACTGGAAATTTACAAATGAGAAACCTCAGTCATAATGTCTACCAAGAAAAAGAGTGGAGAGGAAGGATAATGCTATTGGTGTCCTCATCATTAGCATTAACAGCTGATGTTAAAGGGGTGGTTGATTATGATCTCACATTTTTAACTTTAGTTAGTGTGTAATGTTGCTGTTTGAGCATAAACAATATCTGCAAAGTTACGACACTCAAAGTTCAAAGCAAAGGGAGATATTTTCTTTTAAAGAAATTGCATTTTAAAGACTACAACAAACGGCTGCTAGGGACTACACAAGCTTCCTCCTGGGTTAGTGACATGAAATTTACATAAACCCTGCCCCCGGGAACACACAACAAAGGGGGTGAGATTATCATGACAGAATATGCTAATCAATGACTTGAAGATAGTTAACTCCACATCAGCTACATAAATTCATCAACTAACCATTCAGAAATGTCCTGTTGCTTTCTACATGTTGTCACTTCTTCTTGAGTCTCTCCATCATTGTCCGACTCTGGTTTGAACATTAAAGGCTGAACAGTTTCTTTGCCTGTCTGCTTGAGGTTATCAGAGCTGCTAACTGGAGTTCTTGAAGCTCCGCCCCGTGAGCAGCAGCTAATTTGCATTTAAATGCTCACCCTCAAAAAGTGACCATTTTAACATGCTATAAAAAATGATCTGGGTATTTTGAGCTAAAACTTCACATACACACTCTGGGGACATCAGAGACTTATTTTGCATCTTGTAAAAAGGGGAAATCAACCACCCCTTTAATCAATACTGAGTGTTGTAAGTAGTAGTCATAACAATCTCTATTTAGTTTGCAAGTAGTCTCTCCCCCTAGTGTGAGAGAGATTATGTTCATTGATCATATGTGTTTTCATATCTTATACATAAACATTTGAATTTCATGTACAAATGTAACAATATCATGATTATTGTTGTTTGTTGATTTAAATATATCCTTGAGGTAATGTTTGTTTTGTGTGAATGATTTCTAATAGTGTTGAAAAATAAGTATACTAAAATGTATTTAAAAATACATTTATCTGATGCTAAATATACTACAGATACATTTATATGATACATTTATATAGATACATTTATATGTACTTAATATAAATACTCTGTACTTTTGGTATTAAATTGATATACTTAAAGTGCTAAATAGGAACAAGTAATTTTGTATTTAATGCACTTTAGTTATCCACAAATAGTGCTGAAGTCCAATTTAAGCTATACTTAAGTGTATTTGATTGTTCTAAAGTGGAACTACTGCAAGTATACTTCAGGTGTATTATACAGGGATCATATCATACAGTCCTTACTAATAGTAATATTAAACACTTTTAGGCTTAATATTAAGAAATACGCATTATGCAATAAAGAAGAACTCCAAATGAAGTTTAATTATAATAGGCTATATATATACCAAAAAAAGTTGGGACACTGTACAAATTGTGAATAAAAAAGGAATGCAATAATTTACAAATCTCATAAATTTATATTTTATTTGCAATAGAATATAGATAACATATCAAATGTTGAAAATGTCATGCCAAAAATTGCCTCATTTTGGATTTCATGAGAGCTACACATTCCCAAAAAGTTGGGACAGGTAGCAATAAGAGGCCGGAAAAGTTAAATGTACATATAAGGAACAGCTGGAGGACCAATTTGCAACTTATTAGGTCAATTGGCAACATGATTGGGTATAAAAAGAGCCTCTCAGAGTGGCAGTGTCTCTCAGAAGTCAAGATGGGCAAAGGATCACCAATTCCCCCAATGCTGCGGCCAAAAATAGTGGAGCAATATCAGAAAAGAGTTTCTCAGAGAAAAATTGCAAAGAGTTTGAAGTTATCATCATCTACAGTGCATAATATCATCCAAAGAGTCAGAGAATCTGGAACAATCTCTGTGCGTAAGGGTCAAGGCTGGAAAACCATACTGGATGTCTGTGATCTTCGGGCCCTTAGACGGCACTGCATCACATACAGGAATGCTACTGTAATGGAAATCACAACATGGGCTCAGGAATACTTCCAGAAAACATTGTTGGTGAACACAATCCATCGTGCCATTCGCCGTTGTCGGCTAAAACTCTATAGGTCAAAAAAGAAGCCATATCTACACATGATCCAGAAGCACAGGCGTTTTCTCTGGGCCAAGGCTCATTTAAAATGGACTGTGGCAAAGTGGAAAACTGTTCTGTGATCAGACGAATCAAAATCAAAGTTCTTTTTGAAAAACTGGGACGCCATGTCATCCGGCCTCCCAAGAGACGCTCAGTTCAGAAGCCTGCATCTCTGATGGTATGGGGTTGCATGAGTGCGTGTGGCATGGGCAGCTTACACATCTGGAAAGGCACCATCAATGCTGAAAGGTATATCCGAGTTCTAGAACAACATATGCTCCCATCCAGACATCGTCTCGTTCAGGGAAGACCTTGCGTTTTCCAACATGACAATGCCAGACCACATACTGCATCAATTACAACATCATGGCTGTGTAGAAGAAGGATCCGGGTACTGAAATGGCCAGCCTGCAGTCCAGATCTTTCACCCATAGAAAACATTTGGAGCATCATAAAGAGGAAGATGTGACAAAGAAGACCTAAGACAGTTGAGCAACTAGAAGCCTGTATTAGACAAGAATGGGACAACATTCCTATTCCTAAACTTGAGCAACTTGTCTCCTCAGTCCCCAGACGTTTGCAGACTGTTATAAAAAGAAGAGGGGATGCCACACAGTGGTAAACCTTGTCCCCACTTTTTTGAGATGTGTTGATGCCATGAGATTTAAAATCAACTTATTTTTCCCTTAAAATGATACATTTTCTCAGTTTAAACATTTGATATGTCATCTATGTTGTATTCTGAATAAAATATTGAAATTAGAAGCTTCCACATCATTGCATTCTGTTTTTATTCACAATTTGTACAGTGTCCCAACTTTTTTGGAATATATATATATATATATATATATATATATATATATATATATATATATATATATATATATATATATATATATATATATATATATATATATATATATATATATATATATATATATATAAACAATATGTCAGTAAATATATTAATGGGTTTGTAGTATAGTTAGTATGAAATAAATGTAGGCCTATTTTAAATACATATTGGCATTGTTTTTTTTTCACTAGGGCAGACTCTGCATCCATTGCCTCTGACATGTTTTCTCACATCATGCAACTTGGAAAGTCTTAAGGAAATTCAGTTCCCAAAATTTATAATTATGAGTTCTGATATTCATGTGCATTTTAACTCATAAATACATTCTTTCTGACATGTAAACACTGTAACTGCGGAAGCTGTAACTGGTTGAACCAGATGTTGACATGTCAGACCACTATGCTTGATCTATGTTTCGAACACGTCATAAAGCCAATGCCATCACACTCACTAACAATCGGTTTTGCTGTACTTTTGCTCAACAAACAAACTTGCTAGAGTGCACACTATATGTTGTGGATTTAGCACATTTCTCAGAAGGAAACCCTTTTAGAGCCTAGAAACTGCAGCTAAAGATAGAAGTCTCACCATGTATTTCAAATCTGTAAGATTAAATTATTTTTAGATGATGCTATGCAGTTTTTTTAGATGAAGCTTTCTTTTTGTGCAAACCAAATGAAATGTGAGGTATGAACTGAAATGTGTGCAGAGACAATCGGCAGAGAAATGTTACCGTTTTCTTAATTCCATCCGCACGCACTTAGACACAAGCAGTTCTGCACGTTCACATTCTTCCACCAACGAACGGAACTGTCTGTGTTTTAGTGCGTGCACAATAATAAAAAAAAAAGTATGCCAGTTTATGCATGTCATGTCAAACATTCTGTAGATATTTACTGTTGTGTCTGCTGGCTTTATTTTTTGAACAGCTTCAAGTTAAACGCACTTTTATGTTCAGGCCGTGTTGCATTTATTTTCACACACCACTTAGGCGCCTATATTGAGACTTTTCTCTGTGATTCACAGTCTTTAAATCCATATAATTTGTGTCATTGATGGAAAAAATTTAAACAGTATGATAACCCCAGTTTGGCGTGGTCCATGTCTGCATGGTGGTGTAACTGGTAAAGTGTGTACACTTGTGTGGCTGTGATCCGGGTTCGATTCCAGTCATTCTGTTCCCATTGTCTCACTGATGTTCACAGGATAAGTAAGTTACTTGTATACTGGGAATGTCTATAAAATTTCAGCAAAAGGCAAATTCATAAGCTGTGTTGTTAAAAAGATTTGGCTTTTTGAAGCGCACTATAATGATGCCATTAGCACACTTCAAGTTTACTTGGAATGCCATTGCAATGTGTTTTAAAATAATTAAAAAGTTTGTTATCAGCATAATATTAATTTATGTTCACCACTCTTACAGTGTAATTGAATTGCAATTGCAGTGTCACCAAAATACATTTGAAGTTTATGCTGAGTGTATTCTGCATTTCAAAACTTAAATACAAGAGTATAGTATTTCAATTGTACTTAAGTATACTTTAGCACAAACAAGCATATTTAATACAGCTTTAGTTGAAATTCAGCACTACTTTTGTACAACTAAAATGCATTTAGTACAAAAATAGTTGTTCCAATTTAACAGACTTTAAGTATACCAATTTATAGTGTGTCACAAATACATTTAGTTGTACTAAAGTACATTCAAATAAATTGTGCTTACACAATTGCATACAATTTTTTCACTAGGGCATGCAGTCATATGCAAAAATTTTCATTCAGCATGCGCATAAACCCACATTGTGGCTGTCACTGAGTTTCATTATTTTCTGAATTTCCATTAACATTTGGCAGATGCATTTATCTAAAGCATATTCAACATAGTGAAGCCTTTCCTCCATTGCATCCATAAAAAAACAAACAAACAAAAAAAAAAACGTCCTTTTGTTCCTTTTGTGTTAGCAGTCGTTTCGCTTTTACGGCTATGCAGGCTTGCTTTCAAGTGGCTTTTTTTCTATCAGTGGAGGGATGAAAGATCTTCCTTTTTGTTTCAAATATGAACGAATCAGGGTGAGTAATTAATGACAGAATTTTAATTTTTGGGTGATCTAACCCTTTAAAGGGGTCATGAATTGAGAAATCAACTTGCCCTTGAGCTTTTGATATATAAAAGGTCATGGTAATATAAGAATATCCTGTAAGTTTCAGAGCTGAAAACTTCCTTGTTAGTCAAATAAAAGCTTTTATTGACACCAGGCACAGCAAACGATCGATCTCAGAATATGCCACACCTTGACGTCATCGTATGGTGAAACGCCGCCTCAACAGAACAACGCCTGATTCTTTAGCCCCGCCCACTGACTCGTGCCACTGAGATGACACAAGCCTACATAGAGCTAAACCGGATCGAACTTCTAAGCAATAAACATACTGCATAAGCTTCATTCAGATTCCAATATTATGAATGCATGGATGAACTTTATTTTTAATGAAGATCCAGCTCACGTGGGGAAGACATTGCGCATTTGTTCCTTCATTACTGATCACGGATTCGTTTGTAAACAAGAGACTGGATTTGCAGACAGGATGACATTACATGAATGAATGAAGCAACACACTTGTGTGAGTAAAAAAATATTTTTTATATGTGATAGTATTGCATTGTTACATATCGTTTGACATCTATTGTGTCTACGTGTCAAAGGTGTTAAAGGCTGAAGAATCCTTTATTTGAGGTGTTGGTTCATTGCGATTCGGGATCAGACTCAGACATGTATGGGCCAGGGCTCGTAAAGCCCAACATCCTGGGGCTATGTGTTTTCCAGACGGGCTACCAAGACGTAAGCCCGTCCTGCCTGACGGGTTATCTTAAATAGTAAAATAACATTCCTTTCTTGATGTGCGTTTTTCACTCTCTTGACTTGATATTTTAAGGGAAAATACAATTGCGTAAGTTTTGATCATGCTGTCTGCAATGTACTTGGCGTGTGTGTGTGATGCATGGTTCGCACTTATATACACCAATCGGGCGGGCCAAGTAATAAAAAAATTACATTCCAATCAATCGCGGGTGGATGAAAGATAAATCAAGACATTTTGCAAGCCCTGTGGGCAAATCATTCCGGTTGCCATTTTCCCACACACTTTCAAAACAATTCTGTATGTACTAACGAGAGAGCTGGAGCTCATTATAATATGCAAATCTTATCCAATCCTAGCTGTGGGCGTTTACTTCAAAGTCTTCAGTGCCACAAGCCCATAAAAACCGAGCGTTCAGGAGAGAGCCTCAAAACCAGTGTAGAAAATAGAAAATAGCCTATTACTTATTCATTATGATGTTTTTGAATGTAAAAACCACGCGAACGTCAGAAGTTGACCTCAGACAACAGTATAAAAAAAAGCCAGTTCATGACACCTTTAACAATTTGAGCTAATACATTGCTGGAAATTATTTATTTAGTCAAATTTAGTCTAAATTTATAAAAGTTTGGGGTCAAAAATACAGAAAAAACTTTTTTATTATTATATATACATATTAATATATTTTAAAATGTATTTTATTCCTGTGATTGCAAAGCTGAATTTTCAGCAGCCATTACTCCAGTCTTCGGTGTCTGATGCTGATTCAGTGCTCAAGAAGCATTTATTATTATTAATTGTCAATTTTGAAAATTCTGCTGCTTGCATTTATTTTATTATTTTTCACTGCTTAATTTGCATACTTAGGAAACCCAACGGATCCTCCATCCTTTCACTGATGAGCTTGTTCTGCGTTAGCTCAGGGATGAAAATCCACTGTGACATCACTAAAGCTGTGCCATGTGGTTATTTTATCCCTCATGACTCAACTGATGGAACATGCAGCTCTGAGCAAATGTATTGAGTGGGCAGAACTACATGACAGAGCAGGAAGTCTTGTGTGGCAGAGGAGGAAATGTGTGAGCAATCACGCAGAAGGCCCTGTGCCCATCCTGTCACACTAGAGAGGGGAGATCACATTTAAAGAAGTGTTAATTAACCGATGGTGAAAGGAAAACGTCATTGTGGTGTTTAAAGGCTAATGTGATTTTTAGCATCTATCGTGCCCCTGTACCTGTTGGTATAGGTCAACCTCAAGGTCAACTGGGGCTGGTTGTATGAGTAATAAGATTGGGAAAAAGCCTTTGGGTAAATTTCAAGGGTGGCAAGTCTGCGTTACATTTATGTAATAACTCCATAGGGAAAGCATGCTTGCAAAGAAATGTTTACTTGTAGAAATTGTGAATAAAAAAGGAATGCATTCTGTTTTTATTCCCAACTTTTTTGGAATTGGGTCTGTATTTTGCATGTATAATACCAACATATAAAAGTGTAGTAGGCCTATATTCATAATGTGACAGATTGACAAATCTGTGGTTTTGTCAATGACTTGAAATATGCCATAGATCAAGTATTGAATTATTGATTCCTTACTATAAAAGCAACACAGTCATTTGGACACTAAGTGGTGTTCAATCAATCAGAGATGCCTGCTGCAGATAAGAGATCAACATAATATACACAGGTCGGCTTGAATGAATCCTTCTAAAAATGCATTCAAACAGTAAAATTGATCTATTCAAACTGAGCCAACATTCTATACTAAACTCTATTTGTAATACCCCAAAATGCTAATGCACCACACTGAACTGTATTATTATACTGTAGTATTTTAGTGTGTAGTATCACTGCAATGATTTTTACAAAGGTATATAGTTTAAGCATTTGGAAAGTGTGATAAAAGAGTTCCACACTTTCCTAATGCTGGTAGAGTGTTTATTTTTTTATATATACAATATGTCTCAGGGGATCCTTGTTCTGATGCTCTACCAACCAAGGAGCACTCGAAAAGGGGACCTGAAAAAGGTGCAATCCCTGATGTAAAATATTGAGGCTAAATCACTGCACTGTGAGAGAAAGTCACGATTTTGTCTGCTCTGATTACATTAGTTATTTAGTCTGCTCTGATTGGACATTTTGACAACATTTCAGCACTCTGTTGGCCTAGATACAGCAGCATTAAATTAACACAACAGCTGAGTTGAGTTTACCATGCCTTCTTCTCCAGAAGCCTTTTAAAGGTTGCTGTAGTACAGTTCTTGTTTGCAGACGACTTAAGAAAGATAAACAAAGCATTGTACAGTAACTGCCAAAGAGGAAGAGAGTGTGTAAAAAAAACCCAACAGAATAACAAGTGTTAAAAAACAAGAAAAGATAAAATAGGTTTAAGCATTATGAAATATAACAGAACAAAGTAGAAATGTTAATAAAAATGTTAATGTTAATGTTAATCTCAGCACATATGCATTACACTTCTTTCATTACAATGCATATACAATATTGCCTGCAGAGTGATCTTCAATCACCCTATTATTAAATGGTTTCTCTTCATTTTATTATTATTTTTAATTATTTTGATTAATTTATATCTGACAAGTTTGGGGTCTATTGATCTCTGGTTTCTTCTCTGGTTTCTTCTCTACTTTTTCATACTTTTTGCAGGTTAGAATATTCAAGATATGCCCATACACTCTGTTGAACACATACTAGAAGTATGTTATTCATAAATTAAATAAATCTATAATTAATTTAAAGGCACAGATGTTAGCTGGGGCTTTGCAATTGTGTTTTACCTTTTATTTGGACACTCAACTCTCAACTCAATCAATAGCAGTATGCCTCTCTGTGGCAATATTGATTCAATTACTGAGTTAGAAATTTGAAAGGAGTCCAGGGAATTAATGTGACTCACATGTAGCTCCCTATAGTCCTTATGTAGCCCCGCCCCTTTTCTGAGCTGTGCTCGTTGTGTTCTGTCTTCTGCTTTGTATTTCCACAGAAGAAGGTTACGATCTCGTTCATTCATCAATGAACTGTTAATTTTAAAATCTTCCCGGTCTACTGACATTTGTTATAATATTAGATTAAAACATTACAAGGCATGATAACTTTTGTTAACTCTACAATAATTAAATCCACCTGCTAATTACTCTTTGACAACAATGCCATAGAAATATACAGAGCTACCACAAAAACAGAAGTACAAAGACAAAATACTAAAGATGGCTTGTTTCTCTGGCGCATAAGGTCTATAGAAGCATACAGCGCCCAGAACACAACTGCCAAGAGATTTCCTGTCAGAAAAAAAAGGCCTTTGAATCTCAGTGTTCCTCTGATTCTCTATGTCTTTTTTTCTTTTTCCCCTGCGGTTTTCCATTTCTCCGTTTCTAGAGTCTTTTAAGGGGTGATCTCTCTCTCATTTTGTCCTCACACACAATTGTTTGAGGCAACCTGACCTTGACCCACCAGCATCTGTCATTCATCCTGTCAGAAAGTCCCTCTGAGGCAAAACACACAGGGAGACAAAAGGCCAGCACACACCTCTTCACTCAGGATTGTGTGGTCTTCCGGTATGCACTACTGATGCAGCTGTAATATTATGTTTCAAATACAGGCAGAATGAAAAGTAAGGAGTACTGAATAATTAACATCTGACAAGGATAATGAGAGCTTGGTCTTTTAAGAACCTGTTTGACAGAATGATGAGTACAATAGAGATATGTAGGGTACAGCGGGGCTAAAGGCTCCACGGGGTAAAAGGCTCCTTTGATTTTATTGATGGCACAAAAACTTGCCTCAGCACTTTCCAAAACATCTGCTTTTCAAGATGCACGTGGAAATGTGTCTGATCTTTGACATGGCAGCAGCGCAAAGTTGATTCTGCGCTCATTTTATTTAATATTTGATGTTGTAGATTTAAATATCAAATAAGAATCGCGGAAATTATTGAATATATTTTGAGACAAAGGTCTTAATGATTTTTGTTCAAGGTAATTAAAGCAACAGTTGGTATTTGGCATAAAAGTGCAGTTGGGACAAAAGGCACCATATTTAACATGATAATAAATAGTTAGCTGACTTTTTCATTTGTTGATATTGCATGGTTAAATTCAGATTGCAAATATCATATATTAAGTTGGGTGTCTACCTTAGAGATAATTTACCATATTTATAATGAAACCAACATATTTAAAAATATGATATTATTAATCATATCATATAATAAAATATAATTTATTGTTACTACTGCAAATCTATATGAAATTATTATGAGATCTTCAATGCTTTCATAATCTTTACTTTTCTAAATTATTTTGTTTCTATACTTTAAAATATGTTAATAAAGAAATATATTTTAAATGACATTTAATGAACAAAAATGAATTATTTTATTCATCAAAATAAACAGAAAATAGTACAAACTTTGCTAAAGTGATTGTTTTGGACAAGTATTAATTTAGACATTATTAAAAACATATTATTTTAGCTAACATATTTGTATCAATACTGTTTTGCCCCATGCTGGTGAGCATGTTACCCCATGTGTGGGGTAAAAGGCCCCCTTCACCACCCCATACATATATGACCATTCAATACGGTTTCAAAAGGTTTTTTTTTGTCTTGTTTTTTTTTTTTTCTCTCTGCAATCATACACTATGGGAGTAATAAAAGCAAATTTTTTCTTAAGGTTTCTTTAGCCCTGTCGTACCCTAAGATTCTGCAATGCACTGACACTGTTCTTGACCAAAGGCGTGACGATATACAGTAGCAAGCTCATCCTGATCTCGTCTGTTTTTAAAAATCTTTCCTCAGTAATTCTTAGAAGTCTTAGTTATAACATTGTGTTTTAACCAGGTTTGCTGTCATTGTTCTTATTTTGAAAATTCCTTTCCCTAAATTTCAGATTTGGGTTTGCTTCAAGGACACTAAGCTGAATGTGTTACGTAAAATACTGGGCATTGTATAACTTTGTTAACCGATACATAAAATCTGCAAACTGTAAGTCTCAGGCAGTGAATACTCACTGACAGTGTTTTCTTCTCTCCCACCCTTGATGTTTACGCGTTACGTTAAGGCCGGCATGCACAATGGATGCATAATTGAGAAATTGAGAGATGTGATAACAAGCTATTATGAGCGAATAAAATCTGCTCCTCAACCTCGCATCTCATTCTCCTGTATTTATTTTTTCTCTCCACCTCTCTCACAGTCTTCTTCTGTTCCTCCAAATCAGTAGGTTTTAATTGGTGATACGTGACCCAAAATGAGCCACATGTCCGGGGTGATAGTGTTGAGGGCAGTAGTGAAGAACAATCATAAACGCAAATAATGAAATGCTACTATACTAAATAATGATGCTTAGTGTAGGACAATTAGAGAATATTCACTGTAAAATCTAATTAGTTAGACTTGCAAATCGTGCAACCATGCAAACCAACTGCCTTAAAAAAAACAAATGAAGTGACATAGGAATAGTATGCTGTGCAAACAAATGCTTAGTTAGTATAGTTCACTTACATAAGAATTCTAGTAACTAAAAAGGAACTGTAGAGAGTACTTGACCTTTTACTTTAGATTTACTGTTGATTTGGTACAGCTATCATCGTTGTTAGCATTGTTGTGTTTTGCATGCTGAATGTTGAAGTCTGTGTGTGACTCAAGCATGGTCAACTGCAAGATATTGTTACAAATATAGAGGGATTATATCAACCCAACTAAAAGTTTCACAATGTGTTTATGACACATTGTGTCATATGTTAGGAATAAAATTGAAAAGATCATTATACGACATGAAAGGAAGTATATATATATATATATATATATATATATATATATATATATATATATATATATATATATATATATATATATATATATGAATGAAAAAAACATCTGTCACATGGTCGAAGCTAGCCAAATTAGCCAGATGCCAACATGGACAGGTTGCGTGACATCCTCTCAACCTTGAAAACCATGAACAAGACTAAGCAATGTGTTACTTGTTTGCTCCTGAAAACATGAAACCATCAAAATTCAATTTACGTTTAGGTTGTAAATCTAGGAAAGAAAAGGTTCAGCCTGGCGTAATGTTAATAATATACACTCTAAAAAATGCTGGGTTAAAAACAACCCCAGTTGTTGGCGAACCCAGCGACTGAGTTGTTTTACCCCAGCGATTGGGTTGTTTTAAGCAAACATTTAACCCAACCGCTGGGTTAAAACAACCCATTTACTAGGTTAACACAACCCAATCGCTAGGTTAGTCCATTTTCAACCCAACTTGGGGTGTTTTTAACCCAGAATTTTTTAGAGTGTATGTTTTCTGAGTATATGCAGTTAAACAGTTTATATCAGGTTGTTATAATGTTTTTTAAAAAAAAATTACCTGTGTTGTAGTGTTTGGTGCAGTATCTTAAATCAGACTCATCCTTGAGGATGAACTGTGGGAGGGTCAGTCCGTCTGCCACTTGCACAGGTCCCTTCTCTTGCCACTCAAAGATCAGGTCATTCATTGTGTAGCCAACTAGGAGAAAGACCAAGAGATAACATTTAGCACTTGCTCCTTCAGATTTTTGAGCCACACAGAGTTTGAATGCAATTTCTAAAATACAAAAACAATAAATATTCTTACATTTGGTAATTAAGTTCCATGATTATTTTTGGTACAAAATTATTAGTGCCCCACAGATGTTGCTTTTTTGATAAATTTAGCCATTTTCAAGCTAAATGATTTGCAGCTGAACTCTAGGGAATCTGTGTCTCTGGTGCGGCGTGTTTCTCTAAAGGACTACAGAGAGCAACCTCTTATTCACAAAATGTGCTTCCAAATACAGAGATAAAGTGCAGCTTAGTCTTGCAGTGTCCAAAAGTGATAGTTTAAATGAATTTGTCACTATACAGAATATATGTGGAAGACACAATCGATGCAGGACTCGTGTTCTGGAAGAGTGACAGTGAAGGTTTTAATAATGTATTTTAATAATGTATAATCTTGCTTCAGTTCATAATTAAAAAGTATATAATTGTGCCTGAATACATAATCTTAAAAAAGTTAAATCTTTTATTTTAAATAATAATAATAAATATTTTTGGTAACACTTTAGAATAATGGTCCATCATTAATAGGTAACTATATGCAGGATGTAATGCAGGACAATTCAAATTATTAAAGGTTCAGCTACTCCTATTAATGGACACAAGATTAACTAATCAGTAAGTAATATCGAATTTAGGACTGAGGTAGTTCCTTATTAGGTAATCAATAATTACTGAATGAAATTGGCATCATTACAAATTAATAACTAACTATGACAAATTATAAAGAATTACTAATAAATTACTAATCACAACATTAAATCAATCAAAAGAGTAAACATAACTACAAGCCAAGTACACTTAGAATACTTAATAAAAAGATTGAGTACATGTATAGTCCAAATATACTTAGACCTTTCTGTATAAGTCAAGCATACTTAAGTGCTATTTTAAGTATATTTCTGAGAAGTACATAAAGTATATTTCTGAGAAGTACACCGAAAGAATACTATCTTGTTTTTAGTTTAAAAGAAGTATACTAATAGCACACTTGAATAAACTTCTTTTTCATAAGGGTTGTCTTAAAGTGGCTTTGGTTGCAGTACAGAAGACGACGAGGACGAATCAGATGAAAGGGCCGCTTCAGAGCCACCCACGCAGCCGAATCAAATATTAATGCTGTAAACTAATTTTTAATCAATGAAAATAAACAAACAACCCTAAGCTCTGGCTTAATTCTTGTTATTCTATTACTTAAACGGGGGTAGTTTCTTGTTTATCTTGATTTATTTTTACATTGCAAATCAAATAATTAGAAGGTACACTGACCGCTGTGGCACTGATGTGATTTTTAATAAAAATGTTCTGACTTACAGCCATATGGGCATAAAGCTAACTACAGAACATAACAAAAAGGTGCAAGGCTTCAACATGAAGACAAATCATATCACAAAGCATTAAGCCGTTCACCAGCACAATATCCTTAGGGCTGCAACTGCACCGGAAAATGTATGGTGTGATGTTTCTTGATATAGCTCTGGTGTCACTTTTGCTTTTCTTGGTGGTACCACTTCACTGAAGGGAAGGTGAATCTGCTCATTATTCTATTCTATTCTATTCTATTCTATTCTATTCTATTCTATTCTATTCTATTCTATTCTATTCTATTCTATTCTATTCTATTCTATTCTATTCTATTCTATGAGCAGGCTATTTCTAGACAATTTTTGTGTCAGAAACTGTCTCCTCATTTAACATTGTTGCCTATCATCAAGAGCCTCTCTTAGTGACATGAACATGGCCACTCTAAAATATGTAGTTGTGAAGACAGATTCCCCATGACATGGAGCCTTTCTTTAAAAGCCTCAACCCCAGCTCAGAGCAATCATCATGGGAGAGATCGAGGGAGATGAGGCATGTTTTCAAGTCGACAGAAAGCTCTTGGAATGATTTACCAAACACTTTGACCACTAGCTTCACTAATCTTTAACCAGGCACACAACACTTAGACTTTAGAGAGAGAGAGAGAGAGAGAGAGAGAGAGAGAGAGAGAGAGAGAGAGAGAGAGAGAGAGTCCTTAAGTCCTTAAGTCACTGTCTAGGAAGGTATATAACTTCTACATGATGATTTTAAGACAACAGGCTGGATGTCTTCAGGGTCCTTCCCACCTATAATGACATAATTTAGCATGACCCTGCCAGGTGAATGCTAATGCCAGACCTGCTTCACATCAAATCTACTATTGACCTCATCCTGGCTACCGGCTGAAGTTACATTATCAAATGAGAAACACTGTCTGCTTTCCACACAAATATGAACGAGGGGTGGGGGGAGTTACATAACAAGCTCTTGATGAGAGGAGGTCATACGAGATTACTCACAACTCTCCAGCTGCATTATGCACGTCTGCACATCCATGGGGAAATTCTTCAGATCCATTGGACAAGAGAGTGTCAGCGTTAATCTAAAAATGGAAAAACAGTATTGATTTTATAAATGATACACACGTTTTGTTTCTAATAAACAGTAGGAAACATGGTAAGAAAATGTTCTGAATGTGTTATGTGAAAATCCGCGGCTCAGACAAAGAAGGGAATCAAAGAGGAGGGCTTTGAGCATCCGAAGCTGCTTGAGTGGTGGGATTTCTGAACGGGGCCATTAAAGCAGAGGAGAGACGAGTCTGACAGCCGCAGATTGGCCATGTTTTAATTACACTCTTTCTCCCTCAGGGCATCACATGAATTTCAGTCAGAGTGAATCCTCTGTCGTCTCACATCTGCGCAGCTTTCCACCATATCTTCTCAAAAGCCTGACATAATATACCCCTCACTATTAACTCCAGCACTTCCCATCACCCCTCATTCTGCCATAATGTTGTTGTCTTCTTATAGCTTCACTGCAGTGATTGATGTTGAATGACATTGTTTATCCTGCTATTTGTTGAGGGGTTAGTTACAAGTCTCTGTCAGCTGAGATTACTACAGGATTGTGGATTGACATTTTCAGAAGCTTGCACAGTAGTTATTTTCGTAGGCATGGCCCTACCTACATAAATGTATTTGTCAAATGTCAATCATTGTGAAAAAGATCAATTATCAACATTATTTATATCTCTGTTCATCCCATGAGCGTCGGAACCATTGTATGTGGGTGGGACAAGACCCACCCACTTTTTAAGACCAATAATATTGGACCCACTCACTTTTACCGTCTCTAATTCAGCACGTATGTTCACCTACCCCTAACCCGATGAACACTTTATTATCAAACAAACGTTAGATGCTTTATTTCTGCTTTTCGAATATTTTCTCCATTTTTATTAAAAATAAATGCCTTTTTGATCTAATATGTGATGGGAAAAGGGAGCAGAGCGAGTTCAGCAAAAGGCGAATTTGAACTTCGGGTTGATTTGCATCAAAACTTTCTGCCATTCACTTTACCCCTACACTATTGCCACTGTGAGTAAATTGGTGTCTTCCATAAATTTGTCTGGCCCAACAAGATGTTTAGTAAACATAATAATAAAATGTTTTATAATAATAATAATAATAATAATAATATTTTTTTATTAATTCATAAATGTAGATACAGTTTTTTGGGGAAAGCATGTATAATTCAAAATGATCTTTTACTAAAAACAAATGACAAAAAAATAAATAAAAGCAGAATACAGTAGATGCAAACAATTCAGTAACAGTAAAATAAATATTAATTAACAAAATATGCTATACAGTATACTAGGGCTGCAACAACTAGTCGATAATCATCGACAACAATTCTCATTATCAATTAGTCGGGTCTGCCCTCTGTGCACAGAAAACTTCCACCAGAAATTTTCATTAGATTGCACTAATTTTTGTAAAGATTTGTAATCTAAATATTTTAAAATACCAATAAGGCATGTAACACAAAGGACCACCAAACATAAGACTTTCCTCTGCATATTATTTTAAACAACATCAGATTTCCAAAATATTTCTTTAAGCAAAAAAAAAAAAAAAAACGCATGAGACAATCTTAGGATAAAGAAAGAAAATGTTGATGCTCAAGAAGGCAACACGATGCAATAAACTTTTTGAATTTAATAAACAGGGTAAATTGTACTTATTTTGTTTTCCGGGAAACATGCAGTTATTAGCTTCTAAATGAAAAAATATGATCTTTAAACAAAATAAGAAAATATTACACATGCTGTTCAAAAGTTTTCACCCCCTGCTCTTTACGCGTTGTGTTTCATGGAAGCTTGTTTCTGCCCTAAATCTAAAAATAAAAGGTAATTGCGACTTTTTATCTCACAGTTCTGACTTTTTTTTTCTCAGAATTGCAAGATTTAAACTAACAATTGCGAGTTATAAAGTCAGAATTGCATGATATAAACTCACGAACATGAAGACAGTAGTGGATCATCCAGGTAACTAAAGACAGTTAAAATTCAAGGGTATGTACATTTTGGAATGTGGCAATTTGTTTAAATTCAGTCATGTTGTCTTGTGGAGTATATGTACACAATTCTGACTGTTGCTGAAGAGGCTCACCTGATTGAATAGAGGACATTTCCATTTTGAATATTCTCAAGAGTTTGTTGTCAGTGGTGACCTCGTGGAAGTGCGCTCCCTTCTCATTGGCGAAGAACAGATCAGGCTTCCAAATGGAGTCTAACATAGAGGGATCCAGGTCCAGGGAGTCATCTGGGTACTCACTGTAAGCTAACCGAGGGTCGTTCCACTGCTGCCGGAGGAATATGTTCACTCTGTAATCCTAAGAGTAAGAGCTTATCATCAGTCAAGGCAAATAGCACAGGACAGGTAAACAGGCCTCTCTGTCAGTTTTAAATCAGACATAATGGGTGTTGTCATGTACAAGCATGCAAGTTACAAATAAATAAGTATCATTACTAACATTTATGGTACAGTAAAATGCTGTCTTATTTACATGTTCAATATAAATTTACATGTTCAACGCACTGCTGTTTACATTTGTACTTTTCACAGTATGTGTGACATACCCTCTTCTGAAAATAACGAGTAAAATCCTTCAAGAGGAAAGTAAATACCACACAGACTACATTAAATATAGGCTAAAAGTTTGAAAACCTTCACCTTAAATAAATAATTAATTATTCTGCACTGTGATAAGGTGTATAATATCTACAGTATGATGTTGTGATAGGCCATATTGCCAACAGTTGCCAAAAATGTCTTAGCAATTTTGCAAAGGTTATGCCTCCAAAAGGTTTATTCTCCAATCCAATCATGTAGAAGCTCAATCATCAGTCAGGGGTGCGTTTCCCAAAAGCACTTCAGCCAACTATGGTCACAAGTTCCGCTGTTATCAACATAGTTCAATGAGTCTGTGTTTCCCGAAACCAACGAACATTCGCAAACAGCATCGCAAACTTGTGTGGTTGGAACAACTGCTCTCGTACCTGTGGTTCGAAGCAGTTTCTTGTTTGTATGACATGTGGACTTAATAAATCCTTATCTTGAGCAAAATAAGCAAGCTGACATTCAGTATCTTTTAGTATCTTCAGTATCAGAAATCTTTTATTTCGAAAACATTAGAGTGCGCATCTTACGTGCCCTAGTACGTAAGAACGAGCTTATGATTGAATCTGGAAATAAAGCAAAATGAGAAATGATTCGATCTCAAACTAATTAATTAAAAGCAGTTGTTATTCCGCCATCTGCGTGACATCATTAACCAACGTGGTTGAACAACAGATTTGTGACAGTACGGTTTCGGGAAACTGTCGTGACTTGCTAGCTGATTTCTTCAACAATGCATCATACTAGGATGCAGTGAGTTACGTCATTGTACGGGAAACGCACCCCTGATCTGTTCTGGCCTGCTGTGTTAGCTGCTTTGAAACAATTGGACTTGTTAAAAGCGCTATATAAATAAAGGTGATTTGATTTTGATTTGTGTATGTTGTGAAACATGTGACAGACAAGTAAGCAAAATGCTTAAGGAGGCAGTCGTTCTTTGTTGAATATGTAAAACTATACCAGAATATATAAAAAAATATATAAGTGCATGATATTTTTTCTCTCTGTCAATTTGCCATTACATTTGCCTTAAGACATAGCTGACAGTCCATATTAAATTAAAGTTCTGAGAACAAAATGTTACACAGGTTTATATATGCCATAATTTCTCATGATATTTGCCTAGAAGCCTGGTGGAATTGCATGAGTAATGAAGACAAAACCTTAATGAACCTCAACAATAAGCTTGCAGACAGAGTTACGATAATTTGAAACTAATAAAAGCTGAAGTAAATGTTAAAAAGGCATCCAAGGAAAGATTGGAACTTCTACTTTTTGACAACAATACACTTTCAGAAAAAAGGTACAGTGCTGTCACTGGGGCGATACCCCAAGGTACAAAAGTGAAAAGATACATCTTTGTACTTTACTCACCCCTAAATGGTACATATTAGTACCTTAAAAGGTACATATCAGTACTTTAAGAGAGCGTATTAGTACCTAAATGGTACATATTAGTACCTTAAAAGGTACATATCAGTACTTTAAGAGAGCATATTAGTACCTTAAAGGTACATATTAGTACCTTTTCAGTTTTGTACCTTTAGGTACCACCCAGTACCCTAAGGTATAAACACTTAGTCTTACCCAAACACTTAGTCTTTCTAAAACACTTGAAGAACTTCATTAGAAGGTATCTGTGCATGGTGGGATATGGAGTTCTGCTCATGTAGTTCCACATGGGAAATAAGCGCAACACAGTTAGTGACGAGACAAATTTCAACTGTGTTTGATCCGCCACTTGTCAGCAGTCATGCAAGCGCCTCAAGGCTGAGGATGGAGCGTGGCGATTACCAGAAACAGTAATGCATCAGTGCTCTGCTCCACTTCCCAAAACATCTAACTGCAATGGTTTGTTGACAGAAACATATAGCTGATGCTCACAGATTACAGATCACTGAATTGGCCAACATCTCAGCTGATGAAGCATGCCTTACTTTCATTATAGATGTCACACCACTTCTTTGTCAATCTCTTGCCCGCTTTGTCATCAACTTAGCGGCTAATTCTGTCCTCTGCACATTTCTTTGCAGTTGGAGTGGAGGAGCTCAACTGAAACCGTGCAGCGCATCTGCAAATACTCAACCCACTGCAGGCCTTCAGTGGCTCCATGGCAATCTCCACACATCTGCTCTATGATTGCCTACTCAAGTGGGACTCAATGACATTGAGGGGGAAATCTGCACCCGTGCCAACGAGCCAGCAATTAATCACATCTCCATATGTCTGTGGCTTCTGTAAGTCAGATAGTCCTGTCAATACATTCACTGCTCTGGTGGTG
This sequence comes from Paracanthobrama guichenoti, assembly GCA_018749465.1. Lineage (NCBI taxonomy): Eukaryota > Metazoa > Chordata > Actinopteri > Cypriniformes > Gobionidae > Paracanthobrama > Paracanthobrama guichenoti. Next base: position 46,054,393 of record CM031943.1, read on the forward strand.
ACTATTGAAACACTCAACATGTATGTTGTCAGCATAACTATTGGCATCTCTAAGCCTGTATGTTGTCAGCATGTGCTAAAATGAGCAATGGCAGAATTAATTTTTTTGGCACTTACAAGCAAAAATCAAGTTTTACACCAGTACGGGTGTAACGGTATTCAAACCCAACCGGACACTCTTTAGTTACACGCGCGCTGCCCTATCACGCCGTATATTACAAGCAAGAGAAACTACGAGCATACAATGTTACGTTACGATGTCAATTTGTAATTCATTAAATAAAAGTAAAGTACCAATAAATCACATAACTGGTCCGTCGTGTGTTAGCTGGGAAGGCATGCAGGTATGATGTTCATTCTGTTCATCAGTAGCAGTTTTCATGTTTCATTAACAGTTCATGAAGTATTGTGCATTCGCCATGGTAACTTGTTTCCATAACCACAAAATGTCACTTTATTTTCACTTTATGTTATTTTGTTTATTTTTAAATTAGTGTGGTGGCTATAGTATTAACTATAGTATTACCAAAAACTGCTATTTCATATCTTTAACTTATAGGCTTATTTATTAATCAGTATTAGTCATAATCATACAATTAATGTGTTTAAGTAGGCTACATTGGGACATTACTTGTGTGTGTCAGCAATTTTTATTAAATAAATGTGCTTTTTTTTTTTTTTTACTTTATGGTAAATGGTAAAATGAGTAGATTATTTCTGACTAGTCTACAGTGCAGACATTTACTTCATTTGAGTTTACTCAGGTATGCTAACTGCTCTAAAGAAAATGTGAAGCAAATGTATAAAGTTAAATTATTGCTGTTGTTGTTATTATTACCTTAAAAGTGAATCTAGTGTTATTATTGCTGGTGCCCGCCATAAACCCTGACTCCACAGCAAACAAAACATAACAGAACCAAACCGAACCGTGGCTCCAAAACCGTGACATGAACCGAACCGTGGCATAGGTGTATCGTTACACCCCTATACACCAGACATGCAAAACCACTCCTTTATGTGGAGATGGAATTGAAAACCTTATTTTGGATCACCATCGTAACTCCACTTTATGAAGCTGCCGATAATCTTGAGATTATTGTTCTTATCAACTGGTGAACAGAACTGGGCTGATCAGATCAGCACATGGACTGGCAGATGTGCCAGGATGCTGAAAGACCAAAGCGTAATCTAGCTGTATAGAGACATGTTCAACAACACCCCCTTAAGTGTTGTTTTGAAACAGCAACTACTTAAGGTTAGACCTTTATAACCTCATAAGCGGACAATAAAGAAATAATGGATTAAAGAAGTGGATCATCTGAGCATCCCTTACATGTTTAGATGCTCCTCTCCTTTGATTTTCTTTCATTTTAGAGAACAATTTAAGGGCTATATGAATAAATATAAACGTGTCACTTGCCATTATGAATATCAGCTGTCTGGGAACTGAGGATTGTCCAGAATAATGTTCTGTTAATGCAGTGTCCTTTGTTCCTGGATGTTAGGATTATCCCATGGCCTTAATGCTGAGGGAAAGTGATCTCCAAGGGCCAGATGGTATGGGCAGTGAATCTAGGAAGGTTTAATCCATATGTAACATATGGGGAAGCATATCTAGAGAGAATTACTTTCAATGGTATTTTACCCTCTTCTTCACCCTATTCTAGTAAAGCTTAGACAAGGACAACAAATCTGACGGATGCTGTTTATTACTGCACACCGAAACTCTCCTCAAGATGTGTACTGTGTACCAGAAAGTTGAGAACATATCCAGATGTTTATACAATTATTAGACTTTAACAATGTGTTTTAAAGATAACCTGATGTTAACCTGATTGTAGTTAACTGAATATAAACACAAATTTTTTTATCTAAGTTGAAAAAGAAAAATCTTTAGAAATCTAGTTTATACCTGGATCGCTTGGAGCATTTGTTTCAGAACATGGCACGTGTCCCTCTCAGTTTGGTTCATTTAGGCATATATGAACATGGAAATCATGCTCCGATCAGCAACAAAAATATCAATCTGAAATCGTCAGAATGATCACAGAAGTCAATATCTGTGTTTTCAATATTGGTGTTTTCAAGTCAATATCTGTATGAGTTACATTTTAAATGCATTTTACATTTTAAACTATATTATTCTCTCAAAATGTTTCATGCCATTGAGGATTCTTATTTTTTCAAAGCTCGGTTGTACCCTGGATCACAAAGAACAGTTTGTTGATTTGAGTAAATGACAAGAGGCTTGTATCCGACTTGAAGGAAGGAATATTTATGAAGAGAAGTCCACTCTTGAGTGAGGGAAAGGCTTTGGCACATTCTCTTCAGACATAATTATTTCAGAGTGAGTGTGCCATCTCACAGCGCATAACTTATTCAGAGCAAGCAGAGGGATGAAGGCGACAAGGCACTCACAGTATGTGTGTGTGTGATGAGCATTTGTGTTCACAGACAGGAATGTTGGGACACTTGTGTAGATAAGATAAAAGCACATGTCTTTGTTCCTGTGTGTAGATCTGTGTTGCAATTGGGTGAAATCCCAAATGTGTGTGGATGTCTATAGAGTATGACATGAGCAAACATCAAAAAGACAAAAAAAACCAAAAAAAACACATACACAGAGTTCCATTGCTGAGCACACCTGGAGCCTGTTTCTATTCAACCGTGGTGGCATATAATGGACAAACGAGATCCCTACGGGGATGACCTGCACAAGTAAGAACAATAACTGCTTTCTGCCACTCACTTGCTGATTCCCTGGAGGATTAAAGATATGGCTACCTGTATACAAGCAATGTAGACCCTAGTACAACTAAAGGCTTGGATGCTTTCTTTTGCATTAACTCGTTTGAATTGTTCTCCTTTCTCTACTCTTGATGTGATTCTCTATCTAGCTACGTCTGTCTGTCATGCTGATACTGTTCATATTTTTCTCTCTTTGATTTTCACCCTCTGATTTGAACACCCTTTTAAAATGGCCAGGTCTCTTTTACAATTTCTTTGTAAAAACCCACTGCTGTAATTGGGTAACATCTTTGCATATGAAAAGATATATAACATGAGGAACACTTTTGAAAATTACAGTCTGGCGAGTGCACAAACGCAATGATCTCGCCACTGCAACTCAATTTCTGCATTCACAAATGCATTCATTATAACTAACACAGTGCAAACATAATGTAAATAAGAGATTCATTGAGCAGTGTAGCAGTTACACTGATTATAACAGAAATTCTGACAAGAGTACAGAATGCAGTGCTTGTGCGATCGACAGCTCCAGCTATTTAAAGGGAGTTTTCCTTGCTCGCGTTCTGGATATGATTTAATCACAATTGAAATAACAGTTGATTCCTATGCTACTTAGAGGAACATTGTGAAGTTGACCATAGTCACTGACTTGCTTTACTGATGCATTAACAGCAATAAGCAAATGTCTGACAGCATGACTCCTTACATATAAGAAATCACTGATCACAGATTAGTTACATGTTTCTGCACTATTTCTGTCTATATATTTCCGTAAGTCTGTTTGCAAAACCTTCGACTATAATTTACCAAATAATCTACAGTGAAATGAACCAAACCAACAAACAATGCTCTACTGACATTCACTTAATGTTTTAATTAAAGAGGCATTGATCTGTGTCTGTGCAGGCAGTCTTGTGCTGATGTATTCATCTCTATTACATAATAAAAACCTGGAAGTTAAGATTTCACGATTTCAGATGAGATCTGTGACATGAGATCTGTGGGGAAGCTCATGGCACCAATGACTGGATCCATGACTGAAGTTAAAGGGGCTATATGTAAGAATTTTCAGTTACACTTTATTTTGACAGTTCCCTTTAGACATTCTGTTGACTAGTCTATAAGTAATGTTGCACCTACATGTCAACTAACTCTCATTAGAGTATTAGTTGAATATTAGTAGACTGCAGGATTAGGATAGTAGGATTAGGGTTATTAGAATAATAGGTTACGGTTAGTAAAATAAATTGACATGCACTTGCAAAGTGTTGACATGTGGGTGCAATGTTACTTATAGTCAACAAAATGTCAAAAGGTTACCGTCAAAATTAAGTGTTACAGAATTTTCATGTATTAATCGTTTTTTACTGACGTTTACGCACGCTCCTGAGAGCTTCTTTTCCATTCTTTGACACATGAAACAAATGTTTATATGTGTCATTCAGGCGCATATTTACATATTCATCTAAATGTCGCTCTCAGCAGTGTGGGTGGCGTCAGGATGTTCGTTAACAGAACTTTGTAGTATATCATGACCTTGAATGATGTTCAGTCTCTTGTATGTTACGTGTGCACAAACGCGAGCATGAGCAATATGTGGCTGCAGTGCACTTAATGGCCATTGGTGTCGCTAATAACAAGGGTTTCTGAATTCTACACATAGCCACTTTAAGGGGAGTATTTAAGGGCTGAGATGAAAGACAAAGGGTCTAAAGCCCTCTTAAATTTATCTCACAAAATTACTTCCTAGGAGACTGATGATGGAAGCAAGTTTGTGTCCCCCGTGACATTGAGCCGGTGGACACTTCCTAACAGTGTCCTACAGTCTTTCTCACAATCTGGATTTAAATGTAATACGACATGCACGCAAGCAGGAAACGTTTCATCCATACAAAACACACATTTATTAGTGTGTGTTATACTGTTTCTGAACTGCATATTTGACAGACTATTAGTGCATTAATTACACCCTGTAGAAACAATCATCACAGTGCTAATATAATTGCTATGATTTGTAATGTGTAAACAACACCATGGGGCATTTGTGCATGAAAACTCACGCATCGTCGCCAGATTGTGAATACATACCATAGTTGTCTCTGCAATGGAGCCGAAACTGTTAATGAATATGTTGCATGATACATTCACAGGCGGACCTGTCAAAAAGAAGAGTGAAATCAGTCATGATACACCAAAGCCTCTACAAAGACTTAATAGTGTCATTTGTTAATCAAGTTGGTTATACATACAAGTACAATGTTAGCTATTTAATGCTTCAAATAATATAACCATTTTGACTTTTCATTTTCTTATTCATTAATGGTATTATCCAGTTTAATCTCGTTTGCATATTCTTTGCTCCAGAGAATAATTGTTCATTCAAGTTGAAGAAAAACAAGAGAAGAAAAAAATTTGGTCCCACGTCATAAGTGTTTTTTTTTTTTATTTTTTTTTTATGTGCTGACAATTAAATGAATCATGTTTTTATGTTGTACTTATAGTTAAAAATATCTGCATGTAATTACAGCTTTAATTAAGGTCTGTAATTACATCTATAATTACACTGTTGACCCTTCTTTTACACTTTAAAAAAATTTTTTTGGTATATATAGCACTAAAAGTGGTTCTTGGCTCATAATCATAGGGGAACCACTTTTGGTGCTATATAGCACCATATCCTTAAGGGTGCCCTACAGCACCTTTGTTAAATGGTGTTATGCACAACCCATAATTGCCATATTATTACACATTTTATTTCTTCAACAGAAATGGTGCTAAACAGCACCACTGTCAGAAAAAAAAGGTACATTGCTGTCACTGGGGCGGTACCCTAAGGTACAAAACTAATATGTACCTTTAAGGTACTAATATGTACCATTTAGGGGTGAGTAAGGTACAAAGATTTTGTACCTTAGGGTACCGCTCCAGTGACAGCACTGTACCTTTTTTGTCTGAGAGTGCAACAGTGGTTCTTTGGCTCGTAAAGAACCTTTTATGGGGCTTAACAGGTTCTTTGTATGGCTATATAGCATCTTAACCACCCCAAACAACTGCTGAAGAACCAGGTGCTTAACAGGTTCTGTATATGTATCGGTGCTATATAGCACCTCAGTCATCCCAAAGAACCACTGAAGCACCAAGATTTGGTTCTATACAGCATTTAAAATGGTTCCCCTATGATCACAAGCCAAAGAACTACTTTTAGTACTATATAGCACCATTTTTTAGAGTGTATCCCTTAACCTAGTGATTTGACTGTCTGCTTCACACTTTTCTTTTACTTACAATATTGATGTGTACATTGAACTCGGAGCATAAATGTATTGATTTATTATGCATCTGTTTGTAACACAGTTAAGTCAGGTTCAGCGTTGCCTCTTATTTTTCAAAGCTTTTCAAACTCCATTTACTTGACATTTATTAGTGGCTTCTGTAAATGAGCTTCTGAGGGAAGTCCTTTGCCAGTTTAATAATTTAAGAGAGCTCAGGCTGATTTATGGTTTGAGATGGTTTGGGTTCAGGGCCATTCTGTAACAGCATAATGGAAGAATGTATTCAGGGTCACAGCAGAAATGTCTAGAGGCAACAGGAAACAGGAGCTGCGAAATATTATTGCATAATCATTTCATAGCATGAAATGAAATATAGAGTCACATCTGCTTCAGCTTTGTACCATATAAAATATAAATCTAGAGGCACCAATGATCATTATAACTAATGGTTTTAAAGATATCAAATTTCAAAAACAAGAAATGGTTGCAAATAATTGCTTAATATACCATAATGTATTACCTTTAAGGAGAAACAGAAAAGGTAGAGAGAAAATGGTTATTTGTACTACCTTTAAAGTTGGGCCTAATTCTGGCATCATAACCTGAGATTCTTCCCATGAGCTTGTCAAGGAAGACAGAGGGTGACATGGATTCTGCTTTTCTTCGAGGGTTTTCTTGTTCTTTTGATGCTACCAAACTTAGAAGTAAGAGAGAGAGCGAGAGAGAGAGATAAAGGGGAGGGGAGAGGGGAAGAGGTTTTAGCAGATCAGCCATGACATTCACCAAGGCTACAAATATAAGGGGCTATACTGTCATCTAACATCAAATATTCAGGTTTTCCATTTGGGGCATTAGACAACGCTGTATAATAAGCAGCTTTTATTCACTTCAGATATGAAGGTCTGTGCATTCAAATTAATACATATATAACAAATTTAGCAATGTATACAGATGCCCACGGATAAGATTTGTTATTGCACTGCATAAATGCCACCACTATAATACCAAGCAGAAAAAGGATATTTTATAAGAGTAATATGTTGCATAACAATAACAATAGCATTCAGCATAATTTCATTTTGAAATACATGGTATATACTTCTCTGAGACTTATTGCATATGGTCATACATGGCTAATATGCTACATAAACAGATGGTGTAAAAGTAATGCTGCTGAACTCCTTAGGTTGAACTCTGTATTATAATACACAATGGAAAACTGTGCTGCCATATTTCCTTTTAATAATGACTGAAAGACAATAATTTTGTCAGGCATTCTTTGTCTTGATACTGATAAGGAGTAAAAGGAAGTTCTATTGGCAGCTGCAGATAAGGGATAATTTATGTCTTGATTATTACCCCAGTGTTGAGAGGTGCCATTCTTTGTGATTGGCTTTTATGTGTGTATGCTGAATTTTTTGCAGTTGCACCCCTCTGTTTCTCAAAGAGAATATCACATACGACATGCAGTGAAGGTGATGATACACAGCTCGAACATTGCTCAAAAAGTTGCCCCATGTATCATCACCTTGAGGCCATATAGGAGTAAAGGTGATGATACATGGGGCAACTTTTTGAGCAATGTTGCCAACAATGGGCAACCAGGTGAGACACAGGGTCCACGGCCGATCTAAAGTATCCAGATTTGTTGCCCATTCTCAATAAAATGCCCAAGCAACATCGCTTAGCAACACTGCCTGACAACATTGCTCACAAAAGTTGCCCAGTGTCTTATAAGGAAACCTACAAATGCTTTCCAGTGAATCTCAATTAGAGGCTGTGGGAAGGACATGCTATTGATCTGTTTGGCTTAATGAATACACAAGGTATATTTTCAGGAATTTGTGGACTTGAAATTTCATTGATCTTTTTTTTTTCTCTTCCTAAATTAATCTGGAGAGAGATATTCACTGTGAAGGTAGGAAAAGCTGTGGACAAATATCCACAAAGAACAACCTTGCTTTTAAACATTTAAACCTTCTTGTTTTTGATTGCAGTTTATTACATAAGCACTATGCATATTAACTCTTAAATTAATGAAATACTTGCAATTTTATTTTTCATATTTTTCTTTTTCATAGCCCCCCCTGTCTACACACCTGTCCACTAGTGGACACACTACACTCACCTAAAGGATTATTAGGAACACCATACTAATACTGTGTTTGACCCTCTTTCGTCTTCAGAACTGCCTTAATTCTACGTGGCAACAAGGTGCTGAAAGCATTCTTTAGAAATGTTGGCCCATATTGATAGGATAGCATCTTGCAGTTGATGGAGATTTGTGGGATGCACATCCAGGGCACGAAGCTCCCATTCCACCACATCCAAAAGATGCTCTATTGGGTTGAGATCTCGTGACTGTGGGGGCCATTTTAGTACAGTGAACTCATTGTCATGTTCAAGAAACCAATTTGAAATGATTCGAGCTTTGTGACATGGTGCATTATCCTGCTGGAAGTAGCCATCAGAGAATGGGTACATGGTGGTCATAAAGGGATGGACATGGTCAGAAACAATGCTCAGGTAGGCCGTGGCATTTAAACAATGCCCAATTGGCACTAAGGGGCCTAAAGTGTGCCAAGAAAACATCCCCCAGACCATTACACCACCACCACCAGCCTGCACAGTGGTAACAAGGCATGATGGATCCATGTTCTCATTCTGTTTACGCCAAATTCTGACTCTTGTAGTGGAGATGAGTGGTACCCGGTGGGTTCTTCTGCTGTTGTAGCCCATCCGCCTCAAGGTTGTGCATGTTGTGGCTTCACAAATGCTTTGCTGCATACCTCGGTTGTAACGAGTGGTTATTTCAGTCAAAGTTGCTCTTCTATCAGCTTGAATCAGTCGGCCCATTCTCCTCTGACCTCTAGCATCAACAAGGCATTTTTCGCCCACAGGACTGCCGCATACTGGATGTTTGTCCCTTTTCACACCATTCTTTGTAAACCCTAGAAATGGTTGTACGTGAAAATCCCAGTAACTGAGCAGATTGTGAAATACTCAGACCGGCCCGTCTGGCACCAACAACCATGCCACGCTCAAAATTGCTTAAATCACCTTTCTTTCCCATTCTGACATTCAGTTTGGAGTTCAGGAGATTGTCTTGACCAGGACCACACCCCTAAATGCATTGAAGCAACTGCCATGTGATTGGTTAATTATGATATTGAAATTATGCACAGGGTGCTGAAAGTACATGACAATGAAGAGGACCTATTGTTCAAAATTTCTTTACATTTTTAATGTAATATCTTTATATCATCAACTCTTTTCTGCCCAGTTTACGCATACCCAGTCAGTTTTGCTGGTATAATTATCCAGGGTAACTTATTAGTCATGCAAACCCCTTTGACACAATCATTATCAATAATCATATGGACACTGGTAATCTGGAACAATGTGCACTACAGGACACTTTGCAAAATATGAAGAAGTCTGGAATTAAATGAGGACATTCTAATTGTAATGAAATTGCGATGTAGAATACAGCATGAAAAACAGAAATAGCATCTGATGGGAATATTAATTTAAAAAGATCAATCATTTGTCAGCAGCCTGGCAAACAATGTGTCTTAAAATAAATGTTGAAAATGTGTGTGAAAAAAAAGAAATATAATTAAAAATATAAATATTGATAACATTTATAAATAAAAATGTCAAATATAAATATAAATTAATGAAAATTAAATAAATAAGACACAAGTAAAATTCAGTGTGTGGTTGTTAACATAATGCCAGTGCAATGAACTGAGCATGAGCCATGATCTGGTGTAGTGTAATCTGTGACATTTCGACCAAGTCGTGTATCAAGTAATGTGACAAGATTGTATCTACAGAAATGCTTCTTTCTAGCTGCTGAAGCGCCTCGTTAAGTTTCTGATGAACATAAGTCAAAGGACAGGCAGTAAGATTAGGGTTAAAAGCATGTGACACAAAATTACAGCATTACTGACACTCACTACTCTGTCCCACAAAATCATCTTGTGAGACAAACAGACACATCCACACACGTTCAAAACTCTGAGGCTGCTTTGCTCAGCATGGATCAGCTTTGCTCACCACTGTTGACACTGACATTCCTCAGAGCGTTCTGTTGCCAGTTATTCTCCGCCAGTTTCCTCTTTCTCATTTTTCTATGGCTTTGAGTTCTGTTGTTTTTGTTTCAAAGCTCTGAGACTAAGCAAAACTAGATCAGTTTAGAGCAAAGCAAGAGTGACTTGAGGGGGCTTTAGTGTTTCTCACAGCATAGAGGATGATGATTTTACTCTCTACCTTTATTCCAAAGCCATGTGCAGAGAATAATCACAGTCTGCAATCAAGCAGAAGGACCACCTTTTACATTTTTCCACATCTGGGACCAATATACTGGATTTTGTCACACAGTTGTCTGTTTTCACTCCATTTAGGGTCATTACCATAGACACTGAGGGTGACAAGTCCCCCCTAATAATTAGATAAGGCCAAATTGTTCTATATCCCCAACCCAATAATTAGATAAGGCCAAACACTTTTTTCAACTAAAAACCGAAAATATTTTATGCGTGTTGGTCGTTCATTTACACGTTTTGGGAGCCTGAAAACGCAAACATTTGAAAATGGGTTTCAAAGTGCACGTTTTTGAAAACTACCGTTATCAATTCCATGTAAGCTACAAATACGCAAATTTGTGAAAACAGTGACATTTTTGAAAACATTTTGCGTGTTCAGTTTATAGGCACGGAGCGTTTCTTTTTAAAAAAGTGATATCGCCAACTACTGCCCTGGCAGGCATAATACAGAGTTTTTAGTCGTTTTCGCAGATTTGACAATGCAGTCATCTGTACGCAAAACCTTTCAAAAACGCAAAGAAAAAAAACTTTTTCTATTTTAGTACATCATTGTCATGTAAATGTGACCTTAATGGTAAAAGGGCATGAGGTAAGATGGAAGTAGCTAACAAAAAACAGGAAAAAACAAAACAAACAAAAAACAGTGTGTATTCAATACTCACTGCTGTGTGTGTGCACTTGGATGGGTGAAATGCAGAGCACACATTCTGAGTATGGGTTACCATACTTGACCTTCATGTCACATCACTTTCACTTTGATGAAAAGCAATTTTATATATATGTGTGTGTGTGTGTGTGTGTGTGTGTGCGTGTGAACCTGGACCAAAAATCGCACGGCTATATTTGTGGCAATAGCCAACAATACATTGCATGGGTCAAAATTATCGATTTTTCTTTTATGCCAAAAATCATTAGGATATTAAGTAAAGATCATGTTCCTTGAAGATATTTTGTAAATTTCCTATTATTAGTAGTAATATGTGTTGCTAAGGACTTCATTTGGACAACTTTATCTTAACAAATCCTATCCATACATCAATGGAAAGCTTATTTATTCAGCTTTCAGATGATGTATACATCTCAATAAAAAAAAAAAAAAAGCACCATAATGACTGGTTTTGTGGTGCAGGGTCACAAATGAAATAAAACAATTGTTTGCAAATACTTCAAATAGATTACTTTACAAAAATTTCGAGTTATTTTACCGTTTTCTTTCTTTTTCTTTAATCCTCTTTAAAACCTTTAATTATTTAATTCTTTTGAATAAAAAGACCTGGTTTGGTCCCCCCAATCTACAACACATGGTTACAACCTTGCCGCCATTAAACTTCTATCAGCCCACTTTTTGCAGTGACGATACTAGTCGGACCAATGTAGTCGGCTTTTCGGCCAAATCTGCATGTTGAATGTTGTCATTATATCCGATGTTGACATCCGAGTCATCAGTGAGAAAGATCACTCTGACTGGCTATTCAGCTTAGCAAACCTGAAAAACTAGTGATGAAAGCAAGCAAATGACAAAGTCAGTAGGGTACACTTCTAATTTTACAACTTCATTTTATCTGAGCATTCCAACATGCAAATACTTTCATAATGATGGGACCGTCTGTAATGAAGAAAGGGAAGACCAACTGATCAACATGGTAAGTAAGTGTTGTTTTGTTTATGGTTTGTATAGCCACAGTCCTAGTTCTGTTTTTGAATCACAAATACAGACTACTGCGACCTACAGGTGTGGAAAGGTATTTCCTCACATGCAAAACGTATGTGCTAGTTGGCCGCTGGCCGTTGGCTGTGTCTTTACGGTGTGTTCAAGCACAGCGAGGTGATTTTGCTGGGTTTTTTATTTTTATGTCGTCTTGGTGTGTCACATACTGTACTTAACCAGCACTGATGTTACTTCTGAAGCTGACAGAAACTTCTGCATCTATGTAAAAGCCTCTGGCTATGAGCATTGTGTCTTGGTGGTGGGCCTTCCTGACTATGCAGAATTGTGAAGTCAACAGTGCACATCACACCTTTTCTCCCAGGAGCAGTAAGTAAAGTGCAAACCTCCAATTACCAAGCTCCTTCTCAGCAGAAAGAGCCAAGCTTCCAGCAAAACAGCTCTCTCTCTCTTGCTCTTTCCTGAAACCATGGTCAAGGCAGAAACATCCCTACCAGAGAATGTCATCGGCCATGGATTAGCTCTTACTAATCTAGAAGGAGTCCAAATGTCTTACTGGTTTCCTGCAGTCCCAGATATATTGTCCTTGACACTCTCCCATTCCCTCCCACCAATACCAAGGGAGGCCTTGAGACAGTTACCATGGAAACCACAGGCCAATGAAGCATCAATGGTGGTCAACAGAGCGAGGCGGTCACAGAGGATGCTCATGTTGGAGCCGATCGAAAGGGATTGAAGAGATGGCGTGAATGTGCATGTCTGGAGCCAGAAGGGAGAATACTGACATCCGTAGATTGCATTCTACCTCAGTGCACAGATGAATCAGTGACAGAAATAACATATGGTTAAAGTTACGGCCTACTTTCTCTCACACATACACACACACACAACCTGCCTCTATTCTGTCTTCTGTTGCACTTATTTAAGACTGAAGTGATAAAACACGTTAAAGTTCAAAGTAATTATTGGTTTTTCAGATGTGAGGTGATCTGTAAAAATTCTACAATACAACCTGATAATTGGTTAATTGTAAGTTACCTAACCGTATACGGTGAAAAAAATATATATATTTGCATAATATGCATTGCTACCATAACATACATGGTTTTGCAAGTAAAGACTCCAAGTAAAGTTCATTTTATTTTAGTACTTCAAGTAAATTGGTATACTAACATACATTTTTAATGAAACGTATGGTTATAAGTATTATACAGGCATAAATATGCCATCCCGTAATACCTGAAATTGTCACTGTATTGTGTATTGTCATTGTGACTTTTTTTATCGTGAAATTTATGTATGTCTGTATATATATACTTTTGAAAAAACTTTAACTGGTTAAAAGATAAAAATGATAAAAGAATTGGTCAGATTGACAGATAAGATGAGAGAAGGACAGGGCAGTACTTCAAAGTCTTCTCTTGGCCACATGAAGGATTGGGAGATGAAGGGAAAGACACTGGATATTTGAAGAGAGGGAAAGAATGAAAGAGACAGATTGACGGAGCATATCAATGATAGAAAGAAACAGGATGGCTTTGACAATTAACTGAAAACACCAGCTCACAGTTCAGTCATTATAAAAGAAGAATTATAGCTTCACCTTTACACTGTGACAGCTCTGACTTAATCAAAAGCATTTACAATTCACACACGGTTCACTTCACATTCAGTCCCAGGCAAGAATAAATGCCGGCAGACACCCTATGCTCAAATTCACACGAAACATTCATCCACATTGTATCTGAAATATGTCAGTTGCTTATTGATAATTTGTTTAATAGTTTTGTATTGTTCAGTTACACAGATTAGAGAAGAATTATAAAATTGCTTTCATGCGCTGCACACATTTATTATTATTGGTTGCGCTCTGCTTATTCACCAGCACCACACAGACATCAACATCTATTTTCCGTGTACACTTACTATACTTAATGTGAATAACCAAAATACACTGATTCATATTACATAGGTATATATTATTAATTACAGACATATTTTTATATGTGGATAATTATGTATATGGACACTACCATATTAAAGTTTGGGGTTGGCAAGTCTCTTATTCTCACCAAGGCAGCATTTATTTGATCAAAAATATTGTGAAATATAATTACAATTTAAAATAACTGTTTTCTATTTTAATATGGGCCTATTGTGAAATACAAAGTTTTGTCATGAAATTGAAGATGGCTCAGGCTGGCTCAGGCTGTCCTTAACTCAATCTGCATGCAATCACACCATTCTCTATAGGGAACAGCTGATTGGTGCTTGCTGTCATAAATCTGCCATAAATCTGCTGCAGGTAATTAATGTATGCTATATTGTACAGCAGCAGCACGTATTACTTGCTCACAGCAATGTGCATGTATCCGTACTTGCTCTGTAGCAACAGCAATAACCAAACGCAGCAGCAATAACAGAAGCAGCAAAGCAGATCTATGTGATACTTTTTCAGAATGATTTGATGAACACAAAGTTCAAAGGAACAGCATTTATTTGAAATAGAAATCTGTTTTGTAACATTTATTGCGATCAGTTAAATACGGTCATTGTCAAATATAAGTATTAATTTCTTTAAAGAAACATTTTTTGAACAGTCATGAAAACAGCCATTTTGAAAGGACTACTTTGTTAAAAGTATGAATGAGTTTTTAAATAGGGGATTAATAAATAATATTTTGTAGGATTGCATGATTTTTTTATTTTTTTATTTCAAACAATCAGCTGCTTTTATCATAAAGAAACTTGCATCACAATAACTATACAGCATATCTTCCATCTCATTACGCCTAATGATTCTGTGAAATGCATCCAGTTAGTATGAGGAGAGTATGGCTGCAGTTTTGTTGTCACCCCCTGTAGGCTTCAGTCTCTTTGGGTTGTCATTGCTGTGGGACAAACAACCCGCTCCCCCACTCCTCGTCTGCTTCCCTTAACGTGAATCCACAGCTAAACTGCTGGATCGGTGTGACCTGTCCTGTCAGCATGGTGTTCGCTGTGTTGTCTTGCCTTGCTAATGCGAGGAGGCTGGACACAATTTGGCTCCTTTGTTTTCTAGTGGTTCACCTTCTCTGAATGTTGCCCACTGTTATTGTTGTGTCGCGTACTGTGTGAGATGCTGATGGAACTTGTGTTGTTTAGCTGACGGGCATAGACTGGCCATCAGCCTGAAGTGTGCTGGATTAGCTAATGTGTCTTTCCTTATTAAGGTGCTAGTTAGTTTTTTTTTTTTTTTTATATATAGTCAGTGAGTAATATGGGAATGTGTTGCCACCCTGTGCCACACAATTTCAGTCTAGATGAGTATTACCATGACAGCTACTATTTATCTAAATTAAAAATCTAGTGACATGAGCCAGATGAAATGCCTCATTCAGAGAGTGATTCCAAACCATGGAGTCAAAAATAAATAAATAATAATAATCAGATAAAAATAACATCTTATAAATAAATCTATTAATTAACAAATGTGATTTTTGGACTTTATTACTTGCAATTGTGAGTTTATATCTCACAATTCTGAGAAAAGAAGTCAGCATTGTGAGATATGACCTCCCTATTGCGAGGAAAATTCAAAACTTTATTTCTCACAATTACACGCTTTTCACAATTACACAAAAGCACATTCTTAAAGCATGTTTGCATACTCACTGTTGTCACTGAATGTGAGGATTGTATTTATGACGGTGGATTAATCCAAGTATTCATTAGCTTTTGTCATGCATCACCATTTGGAATGAATTGTTGTTGTGGATATTTTGTATTGATTATCTGCTAGGTCCTTCTAGGAATACTATCATTGTGATTGACTGAAAAGGCTTTGTCGATCCTGTTTCAAAATAACCATTTTTATTGAGTCACGTTTAAAGTTTAATTTATTCATTTAGGAGAATCTTTAATCCAAAGGGCTATACAAATGAGGAATGGTGAAAAATAAGTGACTCATCCAACATTATCCTTTTTTGGACATAAAAATATATAACGCCTTGTCTGACATTGGTAACTGATTTCCTTAGAGGTACAAGCACCTTGTGTTTTGTCAACTGATTGGTTGACGTTTCTGCCAAATTGGATCAAGACGAAGCGGTCACACACCCTCTCCTCCCCCATTGCTCTCTGATATTAAGCCAAATTAATGAAAAGGGTGTGCTTGTGTGTTGACGTGTGATCAACCACAAAATTCTTAGTAAAGAGAACTGCAATTTGGGTGAAATGGCTTCTATTGCTTGAAGGCGGTGGCACATCTCAACAATCTGTCATTATAGTTGTTTAACAAAATCAAGATTCTAGCAAACAAACAAGAAACTCCATGTTTGAGGTCAGCATAACTGACAATTATAACAAGCATGTTCATGTTCATCACAGTGGTATTTGCCCTCAGCTATATTCAAAAGAAACAATATAGCATATTGTTAATATAACATATTATTGTCTCCCCTACTATATTAATCTAACTATAAGCCAGATAAAAACCTGAAATAGAAATTCAGCCTTACTACTTTTCAATTATCAATTGTAAAGCCTTACAGAATCTCTTCAATTCAGTAGATGCATATAAACAAACAAATAAACTGATTAGATAAATGGGTAAATAAAAATGAAGCAAAAAGATTCTAATTAATATTCAAGAATTTAAGAATACTTCTGTTTTGTTTAGCTATTATTGTATTAATTTCTGTACTCATTTGGTCAATGAGGCTGTACACTCAAACTATAGTTTTATGCTCATTTCAGGCAACTCGCAATCGGTTCTTTCTTTTGGGAAACAATAACTCCATTTATCATGCACTTTGATCATTCACAAACAGATACATTATGACAGATAATATCAGAAAAAGCATAATAGGGGCACTTTAACATAACTAAAAAGTTAAATTCAGCTCTTATATAAATCAGTATATTTATTTTTTCAGTTTAAATGTATCTAATTTTAATGTCAATCTAATTACTATTGTTTGCTTATTCAAAACCCTTAAACAGAGGCTGTAATAAAATTTTAAATTACTATAAATTTATATACTTGAAATTGTTTCCTTAAATATCTTCAACGTAATTAGCTGCTTTAAATTATGACGAGTAGCTTGTAGCTTGGCATGCTACAGTTTCAAAGCAGCTGCCAAATTTAGAAGACTGTCCTATTTTTTTTTTTTTCCTAGAGCCACCCCGTGGAGTCTGGGTTTACTGAAATACGAAAGATCCTGGTTTTAGTGCTAAACATGTGTGAAAGCTCCTTTCCGTGTTTGTCCTCTGGGAGCTCCTTGGCAGGCAGATCTGAAGTACTGGAGCATGCTATCAGTCAGAACCCAAATATGTTACATGTCTGATTAGGTGACAGAAATACTTTCTCTTCTTTACCTTGCATACATGATAATTGTAAGATGCTACACTCATGGCAATGAGAAGAATTTATGTTGACAGTGAATGTTTTCTATGCTTGTAAACCTGATTTTTATCCCATAAATGGTCTCAAACATTTATCTAGCTTATCATTATGAGATGATAGTGTGCTAATGTACAGTAATAATTTGTTTCACATGGTGATTTACATGCTCTCAATCTTTAGCACTTGTGTCTTTTTGAATGGTAATGGGAGTCTTTGTCGTTTATTAAAGATAAGTCCATTCACAGCTGTCATTAAAATTTAAACACTGTTTCTGAGTAATTGCATATGTCACCACTCCTCGATGTACTTTAGTTTTAAACCACTATCTGAAATGACCAGAGTCCCCTGGGATCCTCTGTCTCATTCTCCATATTTCATGTAAGGCCCTCATTTCTTTTTTCCCTCAGATAGCTAATACGGTGAATGCATAAATCTCCTATTCTGCAGAACAATGAACTGTCCTTTGCCAGCTGTTTGAAGTGTGGCTGATAAACACTGCCTCTAACAGTCACTATATTGACAAAGTCTATGTGGTTTCTCTGTGACCCAACCTCCAGATCTTTGCCCTTAGCTGCACTCCCAACAGAGTTCCACTAGTATTGTGGAATGCCAACCACAGAGTGGAGATCTGGAAAGACTGCTGATGAGATTTATAAGATGCATGGAGAACAAAGAGAAGAGGGAGTTCAGGTATACCAACTGAATAAATGGCTTGGCTCTGTTATCAGAGCTTTGAGAGCTGCCTGTGTGCTCCCGACATGAAGGCAGCTACCAAAAAAATCTCTGAATTTTATTTGTTTAATGCTAAAACTAGTTTGAAACTATTGTGCTTATTTATGTATTGCAGCTCAGTTCCTCTCCACTGAAGGAGGATTCAAAGCCGATTTCATGGGAAAACATGGGAATTTCACAAGGTGACAGATTCGTACAAATTAATACAATGTGAATCGTATGACAATGCATGATTTTTACAAAAAAGAGTAAGCATGATGGTCCATCCCAAATATAACCATCACTGGGTGTAAGCAGATTTTATGAAAACATGAATGAGATTGTATAAATCTATATGAATTAGCCACCAATTTGCCAAAATGCATAGTGTTGAAGGAAGCCCACTCTGTTCTGGAACTGAGCTCTTGTGTCTGCATGGATATTAGCTTATATGAACTTGTATTATACTGAACACACTGACATACTTAAAATTCTGTTTCCATCACTAACAATAGACTGATTGTCCGTAGCACAAAAGCTGGACTGAAGATACACTGCATCAATACTCGGATCAATGCAACCACAGACCCTGTGCTCTGCTAAGATCTGCACCTTTCATCTCCATCTTCTAATGTAACATCCTTTCTGTGCACACACACACACACACACACACACACACACACACACGGACAGATATAATTGTTCCTCATAAAGGCTGCAAAATCCAGTGTATGTCTACTGGGGGGGGAGAATAGCGCTATTGGGCAAAAATAAATAATAAACTATAAGTTTGTAAGAACTTTGCATTTGCTCACAAAACATTTTATAGAGCCCTGCACATGACATGCGGACTGAAATATATAGATCGTGGACACGAATGAAAAACAATTTAAGAGTTCTTTCCCATAATTTATTTATTTGGTCCCTCGTTATAGTAAATCACGGGCACATTGAACAAATTTCTTAATTTGATGATTCAACTAAAACAAGGGAATTAATAATTACAATATGAATTATTGCCACGATTTAGTGAATCAATGGAACAAATTGTTCATTCGTGGCCACCATTACTCTCCATGCATTGCCATTGTATTATGTTCCCCTGAGATAAGTTTGCTTGCAAAGCAGTGAAATATAGATTTATGTCCCTCCACTGAAAACCTATTTATAAGAAGATTGTAAAATATATGAAATGAGCATTCTGAACCTTCACAATTTTGAGTGATTAGACTTTCAATGGAGACATGTATTTCTTGTATTTTATTGAAAAATATCTCCATCTGTGTTCCGAAGATGAACAAAAGCCTTATGGGTTTGGAATAGGGATAGAACAGTATGAAAATTTCAAATCACGATTATAGTCACCCAAATTATCACGATTATCAATATCATCACAGTTTTGTTCAAATGAGATGAAAGTGTTCAAAAAGAACAGATGCACACACTGAAACCATTTCAACAAGTTTTATATTTGATCAACAAACAAATAAAACAAGCAGCTCTATGCACTTTAAGCAAGATTCTATTCTGTGGGATTTCCTTCCTTAAAATGGCCGTCGTCAATAGCAATGCATTATAACACAGCGCACATCCACACATCACATCGGACGCACTCTCTTGATTCATTCAAATGCTACTTGCGTCTTTTGATTGTATTGAAAAGGAAATCTCTCTTAGGAAAAGGAGGTCTTTACTACTGTAATTATAACTATAACTTCTTGTGATCATCTTGTCTGGACGATTGTTTTGTACACCTTACAAAAATGGATTATAAACAGTTAAGATTTAAAACATTAATCTCAATTCAGTATGTCCCCATAATTATTTATGTGGTAAAGAAAATCTGTGTAATAACTGTATAATGAATATACATTATTATCCCTTAAATGTCAC
The DNA here is from genome assembly GCA_018749465.1 of Paracanthobrama guichenoti. Classification (NCBI taxonomy): domain Eukaryota; kingdom Metazoa; phylum Chordata; class Actinopteri; order Cypriniformes; family Gobionidae; genus Paracanthobrama; species Paracanthobrama guichenoti. The sequence continues at coordinate 46,074,402 of CM031943.1, forward strand.
CCTATATAGTCTTGTTTGAACTTGTTCATTCGTCTTTGCTGCAAACTTTTCTTCACAGAAGCTTCACGTTAATGTCAAGTGAGTGAGGTAAAATATTTCAACTCAAAACTTTGTGTCCAATTATTTCCCAGACGTAGTTTTGGTATTGAGGTCAAAGTCCACTTGCCTTGCATTCGCTATACAACAGTGTGTGATGGTCATGAAAACGACTTTATTTTTGCATGTTCTGCAGACAGGGTGACCATACTCGATTAAGTTTCCCTCTGGACTTTTGTAAAAGCCAAAATATGACCACACCTCAGTTAGGTCCTTTTAGAAGGCTGAAAAATCTCCCGGCGCTGAAAAAGCCAGGAAGGAAAAAGAAAAAGAAAAAGAAAAAGAAGCTTCTTTTTTCAGAAAAAGAAGCCATTTCTTCTCATTGTTATTTGAATGAGAAGAAATGGCAGAAGGCAGTGAGCCTTCCGCCATTTCTTCTCGTTCAAAAAACAATGTTGGGCGCTGCTGGCTGGACAGGATTTACCGCAAGTTTTCAAAATCGTGATAATCAGACACGTTTTTAATGATAATTAAATTAACCGTTATTAGCCATCAGTACATTTTTATCGTGGTTTATCGTGAAAACCGTAATCGTTCCATCCCTAGTTTGGGACAACATGAGGGTGAGTAAATTATGACAGAATTTAAATTTTTGGTGAAATACGCCTTTAAGAAAACGTTTGTTAGACTTTTTGTGAATACAAAATATTATTTAATGTACAAAACATGAAGAAAATGGAGGTTAAGAATTCCTAAGAACTACTTCAAAATAATATAATGAAAATTTGGAATCTGATAAAAATTAATATAATGAAAAACTGGATCAAGAACAAAAGCCTGATACAGGTATAGTGAATACGGTGGTTTAATTATAATTATTATTAAGGTTGAACCACTGTAGTCACATGGACTATTTTAACAAGGTTTTTACCACCTTTCTGGGCCTTGAAAGTGTTAATTAAATAGCTGTCTAAGGAGGGGTCAGAGAGCCCTCGTATTTCATCAAAAATATCTTCATTTGTGTTCTGAAAATGAACGAAGGTCTTATGGGTTTGAAATGACATGAGGGTGAGTAATTAATAACAGAATTTTCTTTTTGGGTGAACTAACCCTTTAACTATGGCATTTGCCTCAATAAACGCCTAATAACTGCTTATTAATAGTTAGTAATGTAGTTGTTAAGTTTAGGTAATGGGTAGGATTAAGGGATGTAGAAAATGGTCATGCAGAATAAGGCTTTATAAGTACTAATAAACAGCCAATATCCTAGTAATTTTCATGCTAATAAGAAAATTCTTATTAAACACTGTTGTAGACTAGTTAATAGTGAAAACTGGACCCTAAACTAAAGTGTTACCAAAAATGTATTCACCAGATAAAATGTATTAATGACATACAATGAATAGTTTGTTCTTTATAATAAAGGGCAGTACTTTTCACACAGCACTCATAGACTTATTATTATTATTATTATTATTATTATTATTATTATTATTATTATTATTATTATTTTAATCAAAATATGCTCTAATGCCAAATTGCTATATACTGTAAATATAGCAAGCAGCAAAAAAAGTATTGGGCTTAACTGTATATCAGGACAGCCACAGTGGCTCAGGCTCTAATCTGCCCAGACTGGTGTAGATACATGCACATTTCTCCATTTACTGTTTGTGGATTTGGCTTTAGCTGCTCACAGAGTTGCATCACTGCAGCACAATATTTATAAAACTTGTCCCTGAAATTTCACAGTGGTCTTCAAACCTACAGCATGTTCCCAAGCCAAGAATAGCTCTTATCAAATTAACAGTTCCGTACTTCAAGTTTTTGTACCATCTTACAAGATGTACACTTCACCTTGGTTAGTCTGTTAGTGTGTCTTGTCAAGCCAAGTGGAAACAGGAAACAAGTTAAGTGGACAGGGAAGAGCTCTCCTGCAAGCCCAGCCAAAAGGTATTTTTATTGATGGAGTAGATGCAGCTTTACTAAGCATGAGCTGAGAAAAACCGAGATACTCCACAGTATGTGACAGCAGTGACACTGATGTGTGACAGAGGTTTGCGCTTTGCACATCAGCTGCCACAGTGGCAACTTGAATGTTACAGTTATAGCATATTTTTCCCACTATATGCAAACTGCGACCAGCATGCATAACTCAGGTAACGGCTCCCATCCTGGGAGCTCTTTTTGCTGTACATCACCACCACACCACTGCTTCATCACTTAGTAAGTGGCATAACAGCTGAGAGATGATATAGTAATAGTGTTTGTTGGGATGTTTATGAGTAATCATATAGGGAGTTGGAATAGCTTTTTGTACAAAAGACACTATACACTACTGTTCACAACTTTGGGGTAAGATTTAAAGAAATTAATGTTTTTACTCCGCAAGAATGCATTAAATTCATATATAAAATTATGATATAGCAACTGCTTTCAACTGTGATAATAAGAAATGTTTCTAGAGAACAAAATCAGAATGATTTCTGAAGGATCATGAAGACCGGAGTAATGGTTACTGAAAATTCAGTGTTGCTTTCACAGGATTAAATTACATTTTAAAACATATTTAAATGGAAAACAGATATTTTAAATTGCAATAATGTTTCTCAATATCACACATTTTACTGTGTTTTTAAGCCATAGTGAGCATAAGAGACTTCATTCAAAAACTTTTGAACAGTAGTGTATTTGGTGTGAAACATTTACACAATGAAGATTTTAGGGCATCAGACTATAATAATTAAAATTATTTTTCAAATGCTTATATCATGGAAACATTATTGTTCGTTGAGTACTCTTCTTTCAGAGAATGGCGTGTCAGATGTTTCATTTGAATAAGCATTCAAAATATCTTTTTAATAATTTTTGATGTCAAAATTTTTAACTTGGCATTTACTTAGATCTTACTCCTCTACATTTTTCTCATACATAAAAGCTTTATGAAAACTTAAACATCTTAAGCTGCTTACGGAGGCCTCCCTCTGTTCTGAGTCTTTCTTCAGATTTCAAAAACTCTGACGAAAGTATTCAAGAGAAACGGGCTGGCAGAATAACTCGAAGCGCAATCAATGCTTTGTGACAAAATCTTATCAATAATGCAACAGGAGCTACCTAATCTGCCTTTTACAATACACAAACTGGCACAGGAGGCAGAGGAGTGAAACAGGCTCAAAGAAAAAGTATAAAATACCCCTTGAAGGCAGCGAAAAAGAGAGCATTAGTGCTTTTGGGAGCCAAGTGGTTTGTTAAAGTACAAGAGCCGGTTGGTCCTAATGCACACGGTAAAAAGTGCATGAGCAGAAAACAGAAACAATGAGGTGCTCTCCCTGCTGTGTGTGTGTGTGTGTGTGTGTGTGTGTGTGTGTGTGTGTGTGTGTGTGTGTGTGTGTGTGTGTGTGTGTGTGTGTGTGTGTGTGTGTATATATTGGGGGGAGGAGGGGGTCGCCGCTCTCATCTATTGGAACATTCCGCTCCAATGAGCGTTTCAGCAGATGACAATGAAACCGAGAGCAAATATGAACAAACATCTGGCTTTGCATTGTGCATGTGCGTGTGTGTTTGTATTATTTTCAGTTATCAAGAGACTCTCTGGTCACACTTTATATTAGGTGTCTTTAACTACTATGTACTTGCATCAAAAATTTGTACAACATACTTATTGTGTTTATGTTGTATTGCAAAACACTTTTGATGCTACTGAGGTGGGATGCGGGTATGTTTAGGGACAGGTTTGGTGGTATAGTTTGGTTTAAGGGTGGGTTAAAGGAATCATGAACTGAGAAATCAAATTTTCCTTGAGATTTATACATATAAGAGGTCATCATACCATATTAATATCCTGTAAGTTTCAGAACAGAAAATGTCCTTATTAATCCAAAAACAACTTTTATTGTAACCAAGTCCATCGAATGACTCGATTGTGGAATGTGCCTATCTGTGGATAGGTGAAAGACCGCCTCTACAGAAGAAAATCAATGCCTGCTTCATAATTAAAATTTTTGCCCAGCCCACCGACGTGTTAGTGAGATGACAAGGATAGAAGAGCAATACAGGATCACGTCTGGACTAAAAATAGCAACCACACTCATAGCATTAGAATCTTTTGGAAGGTAATTTATTTTCACCAATGTGAATGTCTCAGCTGAGCATTATTTATTTGTATTCGCTACATTTCACTGTGGATGCTTTGGTAAATCAGTCGAAATTTCAGCGCAGGCTTTGCAAACAGACTTTTACGATACGGACTCGACTCTAATGCGACAATTTGTAAGTAACCGTGTTAATTGTAATGCCTGTGGCCAGTGATTTCTCATATGTAATGATTCATGCAGTCTTTGTCTGTGTCAGTAAATCAAACCAGTGACAAAACGGTTAACTTCACATTGTTTCTCTTAGTAGAATGAAAATAGTCTGTTATTTAAACTGTGATTAAATTATATATAGAAAGCGATCAAAGAACGCTCCCTTCAATTGCTGGAGCTATCAATCAAACTCTGTTCTGTTCCAAAACTCCCATAATAATCAACGAATCTCTTATTTACATTGTGTTTGCACTGTTAGTTACGATGAAAGCATTCATTAGTGTGCAGAAATCGAGTTGCAATGACTAGATCACTGCATTCATGCGCTCGACATGTCTGTGATCGGCTACAATGCTCATCACTGCAACATTTCATGCCACAATCTAAATCTAATGCCATAGATCTAAATAAAATGCTGTAATCAACACTTTTCATGATTAGTTAACCTTGAGAGCTGTAATAGTAGAAATGTGTATATATATATATATATATATATATATATATATATATATATATATATATATATATATATATATATATATATATATATATATATATGTATATGTATGTATATATGTAAAACATGTACACAATAAATGTATATACATTTCTTAAAGCTGCTTTAAAACAATATGCATTAAATAAATGTGAATTAAATTGAAAGTGCATTGTATCAAAGTATTCATTTCCACTGTTAGTACATTGTTGTTAAGGTATTAGTTAGATATTTCTAGGCATATAACACTTATGTTATATTATCTACGTCTGTATATTTTTGGTGGGTAAATGTCTGAGACTCAGAAAAAGCCATGTCTTTCTCTTGGAGCAGATGATGCATGGTGACCTACACTGTCTTTGGTCCAGTGCTGACATTAGTCTGTCCTTGTCTAGTCAAGTTATTTGTGTTGGCACTGGTTGAACTGCTGCCACAAAAAGTCAGCCACAGTTGACAAAGCGATAATCTCTGTCTTTCTCTAATTCATTACATATGCAGTATTTCCCCACTCTGAATAGTAATTGTGAATACAAATCATGGACACAAAGACCTACCACAGGAAACATCTTGTTTTTATTACTTAGCTGTACATAATTAAATCCAAGTCTTCAAACCATGAACCTGTAATGAAAATGTCAGTTTTAATAATAACATACATTTCAATCCTTCCAACAGTCAGTCTTTGTGAATTGTCAGTGCAGATTACTGCGAATTGCCAGTCTAAATGCTAATTACTTCTATACTGTGTCTCTATATCAAGTTCTGATTGATTAAGTGTTCTTTCTTTACCAATCCAAATCAAAGTTAATATTTATAATCAAGTTGGGGAGATTGGGACTAGTCCTCACACTTTTCACATCAGTGAATATTTCTCAGATAAAGGTTACAGTCCCCCCCCAACCCAATAGTCCATTGTAGACATTACACTAACTACAAGTAACTTTGCAACTAACTCTTATTAATTTGCAACAACATGTCAACTAGCTCTCATTAGAGTATTAGTAGCCTGTTAGGTTAGGTTTAGGTTAGTAGAATTAGTTGACATGTACTTGCAAAGTTACTTATAGTCATTTAGTCAGTAGAATGTCTGTTGTGGCAGAATCAAAATAAAGTGTTAGCAGATATTAAGCAGACAGTCTACTAATACTCGAATGAATGCTGGTAAACATGTAGTTGCAAAGTTACTTGTAGTTGGTAGAATGTGTCAAGTGAACTTTTGAAATAAAGCGTGACCGAAAGCTAATTTCTATAAAGGCACATACCTAAAAAGTCTGGGCTACAGAAAAAAAAGATGCCAAACATTTTCACAGTGTTTGCTTAGGGGTAAATAAATGCACATGCTGACCTTTTGTGACAACATGACCCAATGGCAGTTGTCACACTTTATGGGAAAGTTGTCATAATGAGAAGTTGCTATTTAAAAGCTTCACATACATAGGCTTTTCAGAAATGTTTTTACTAAAATGAAAATGTTTGCCAATATAACGCATACGAAAATAATTATTGTAATATACCTTTGTTATACAGCTGACCCATTTTATTGTGTTCACTTATATAGAAAACAACTATAGCAAAAAAAACAAAAAAACAAAAAAAAAAAAAAACAAACAAACAAACAAATAAATATAATAAAAAAAAAAATATATATATATATATATATATATATATATTAGCTTATTATTCAGCATTAAAGATGTTTGAAACCAACATGTGCACACACACACACACACACACACAAAAAAATAGTATAGTAGCTCTTGTGACAACTTCCTGTGTGACAGCTAACCTCCGCGACCCTTATTTGGGTTCCTAAAGCTATTGAGAAATCAGCTTAGTCATCCGTGAAGCCACCAACAAGTTAGAAACTGTGACAACAAGTTCTAATATTCAACGTCCAACAAAACAGAAAAAATCTGGGGCACTAAACAGGCAATTTCGATCCTTTATGTTCTTGAAGAAAACAAGACGTATTTAAATCCATATCAACCTTGAGGCACATAATGACTAGCTAGTATGAAAGCAGAGACATGTAAACCTGTGCTGAGTAGTGTAGTATGAACACAACACTGTACTGTGCCATATTCCATTATCCTCTATTATCTGAGGATAGACTGACAGCTGTAATATCTGTCTGTACTCATTCACAGTGTGAATGCCGAGCGTGTGTGTGTGTGTGTGTGTGCTGGGGGCCGCTGTTTGATTGTAGTTGTTGATGTATGTGCGTTGTCATCTGTGGCAATGTGGTGAGGACTTTATGTTTTGATGTGTTTGAGTATATGCTATGTGGCTTTGGTAGTTTGAATGGGAATTTTTTCTTTCTTTTTTTTTCTTTAGAAAGTAGTGGGAAGTGGTCATGAAAATAATTTTTAATTCTAAACACACTTAGTCCACATGTAAACTTGTAGCCAATTTTCTCCATATAGTTGTTTTGTCAATATCATCTCTGCATTCCTGATTTATATATATATATATATATATATATATATATATATATTCAATAACAGTTTAATTTGTACTATGGCTTAGTTTTAACTCAAAATGATCAGATTAAATTTCTTTTCTTTTAAATTTAATTCAGGATATAGTGAAATAAAAATGCAAAAGGATTGTAAACCAATGTAAAGAATACGATTAATTATGGAATGGGGTTTTCTTGGGCTAATTTTAATCGTTTTTAACTGTATTGTTTCATATAGGAAACTGTCACTGTCACACAGCTGGCGTTGACTGATAATGTGTCGAAATGTCCCCTATTAAATTATCCGCATTTTGAAGATCTTAATGAGTTACTGAGTGCTAAGAGGATTTAGGGTACAACAAAGTCTTTATATAATGCATTGCAAATAATAGCGGAATTTTTATTAAAATAGATCAAAGAAAAGTATAATCAAAGAAAATGCCAAATGTGCTATGCCAGCACACATCACTATTAACACAATAAGACTGAACAAGATTCTATCAACTGTGAAAATCAGAAAGAAAGAAAAGTCGAAGAAAAGCTTTACACAGTCTAAGAGCCTGCAGATTCAATCTTTGCACAAAGATCTTGGCTAAGATATAAGCACATTGAGACCACTACTTCTCAGCACCTTGCTGGCAATGCACCTGTTGTCACGTAATTCTGAGCCATTGTTGACTGATAACAAAAAGAGATTATCGTTTTCCCCCTCCTTTCAATACTATCCATAATATTTGCCCCTCTCTGAAGATCAATCTTATTGGTGAGTAGCGCTTGCAAAAAGCACATTCTAAAGTAAGACTTGGTAGCAAGAATGAATATTTCCTGTTCACTGTAATTAATTCTGAGTTGTGGAATGGGGTGCATCCAGCTTTTCTTTGAAAACAACTTCCTCTGAGACGGCTTTAAGTAAAAAGTCTTCCTCAGGGTGCACAGAATGGCAGCCAATACAAAGGCGAAATAGACACTGCAAGTGCCAATGTATCAATAATGCAAGACTTTGTGCTTGCGTGAACCCAATGATCGTAGACAAATGAAACATTAAAAATTCATAGCATCATCAGCAAAAAGAATTGTGAGGATTCAATCAAGTTCAAAGGGACCCAGAACGCAATTTCATATTTTGGAGCTACTTGCAAGACCAGACAGAAAGGGTGATGAAAAAAGAGTATGGCAGAGTAAACATAACCACCCAAACTAAGAGATACATGGCAGGCTTGAATGAATATCATTTGGGACTCATAAGAGGGTACAGTTCCACTTGGACGTAGTCAATATATTACCATAACTTGTTAAATCGTTTTGAAAAATCCATTTAATCCTCTCAAACTATTTTTTCTGTATGAAGGAAGATAATATTGTGAAACAAATATTCCTTTTCTTTACTTTGCATAATTATTATTCTTTTTTTTTTTTTTTTAGAAAATAGAAGTTATTTGATATTAATTATATATTAGATTCCTTTCATATTTTCACATTTCTAATTTTCTTGCACAAAAGCATCATCAACATATTTCCTAAATAGCATAATTCAGAATTATAGAAATAATGAAGAGTATTTTATTTCATAAGAACAATACTTTTCATTATGATCCCTGAGCTCTGTATCTTTAAAAAAGACAAGATATCACCTGTTACACTGAGAACAAGCTGCTTAAAAACTTTATCTGTGCCTTCAATAGCCATCATATTCATAACATTATGGCGTATTGCACTGATATTGAAGTAAAAGATTCACATAATGCAAAAGAATATGTACGACTACGGCTCTGTCTCCAAAATCATATTTATACTACGAGGATGTTGCTCTGTAAGGGTGAAAGTGCACACTTCATGCGTTTTGATACTTTCAACCTCCACAGCACGTGACGATCACGGAGCATTCATGTGATGCTGAATCCCGAGACAAAACTGTAGGGGAAAAAAAACACACAAAAAAAACTGTCTTTACTCTCTCCTCCAGTAGGAAAAATATTTGCTCTTACCTCAACAGAATTCCTATTTCCCACGCAATGAATCCCCAGACAGCCACAGAACGCAGCCTTTTCCGAGTCATCTCAAGTCTTGATCGGTATAGACATGCAGTCCTCTGTGAATGCCTGTGCTCTCTTCAGCACTTCTGGCTTCTTGACTTCAGGACGCTGGACAGCGCTCCAGCTGTTCTTCCTTCACTCCTGTGCACTGAAGGCTCGTCGCGCACGGCAATCGCAAAGGAATCCCTCATAATCTTATGAAGCGAAACACTGGAGGAGATAGAGCGCTGTTTAAAAGCGTGCGGCAGCTGAAGTGATTCTTGAGATATTCAGACATCTCTGAGCAGAGACCGCCCCACACAGCGCGCTTGACTGACAGCGCGCTTCTCCACTCTCACCGCGCACATGCATGTGCAACGCTTACTTACAATTAGAGAGAACTGAATTTGAATACTTCCCCTTACTCGTGCCAGCCCTTTGACTATGAGAGCTGCTCACGTGATTAATAGCCCACCATTGAGTATAACAGGAATTGTCGTTGCAGTGGTACTATAATATTTATATTTGTAATACAGTGATATATTTTTATATTAATAACATTTTACAACATATGTTATTATTTTTTATTTAATAATTTGTATATATGCACGTGTATGTATATACTCAACTAGTCCTTCCTTCCTTCCTTCCTTCCTTCCTTCCTTCCTTCCTTCCTTTTTCCATGATTCCCTTTTGGCCCCTCCATCCATTTGATTCCATCTTGCTGTATTTGTAAATATGCACATTTTGTGGACATGGGGTTTATTAAAAAGACTGGACGTTATGTCTCCAGGAGATATGTCAATGCTTGGTAACACTTTATTTTGATGGTCTCTTTTAAACATTCTGTATACTATTATTAACTTTGCAACTACACATGTCTCATTATAGTATTAGTAGACTGTCTGCTACCACTTTATTGTGATGGACCTCCAACAGACATTCTACTGACTATTAGTAATGTCAACTTATTCTAACCCTAACCATAGTCTACTAATACTCTACTAACACTCTAATGAGGTTAGTAGACATGTAGGCGCAATGTTACTTATAGTCAACAGAATGTGTTAAAGGGACAATCAAAATAAAGTCCCTTTTAGAGGAAAAACAACAACAACAACAAAAACATTACCCTTTCAGGATGGATTATATTTTTCATTTTATTTTTTATTTATTTGGGTTTTGCAGTTGGGGATGGCTGACTACTATTCAGCCCTTTAATCATTGATTCCTTTTTATTAGAAAATAAAATAAAAATATTTATTAAAAAATAAATAAAAACCCCTTTTCAAAATGGAAAAAGACACTTTTTGTAATGCTTGATTGCTGTCTTCAAAATGAAGTGATAATGATATTGTAGCTCCAACTAGAATAATATATAACTGTGTATGTGACAAATAAAACTCTTGAATCTTGAATAATGATCTGTTTTTTTTTAAATAAATGATAACCCATTTCAGGTTTGTTTATGGCTAATTTTCAGTATATCATGACATGGAGTTATATTTAATCTTTGTGGGTAATAATGCACTCATTGCAAGCTGACTGTATCAGTAAGCAATGACGAAACTAAGAGCAATGTAACTAGTGAGTCATACATGATGGCACATGCTAGAACACATGCTGATTCCCTCGGTGCTGGAATGTACTCGGTCCAATCTGGCAGAGGGGCCCTATGTTGTATTTAGGTATATAGGCCTAACGCACTGAGCTTATACTGCCTGTTTTTGATTTACCCATGAAATCATCATTGTGTTACAGTGAGTGACAGTGTCTGGCATGGGCTGCCGTAGGCAGCGTGTATGGCACAGCTGAGACCGGGTGCATCTGCGCGGCGTGTGTGCATGTGTGCGCCCACTCCTGTTTATTGTGCCACGTTGACCCTGTTCCCAGCTTTATGCCATTGCTCTGGAATTGGGCGATAAGCTCAAACGCTCTTTGCTGCCAAAGTTTGGCATTAGGGAGCTTGGGTCTGCTTTTTTACTTTTCATTCATCCTCTTCTTTAAAAGTTACTTTTGTGTGCTTTAAAAGCCAACAAAGACTAGAAACTAGAAATGATGTCCATTCTTGCATATAAGTGTCTCTTGATTTACTAATGATAGATGTTATCCGCTAACTAATTGGAAAAGCCTTATAATAAAAAGTGTTACCCTTATTGTTTATGTGTCTGGTTCCCATCCTTAATATATTCAAAGACCCCCAGACATGCTATGGTTTTTCATCAGGTACTTCTGTTGAAATTATAATGAAGGTGCTTGATTTCAAACCTTTTATTAACAGAACACCAAATAAATAAGCTGTTTTTTGATGCTGCAGAGATTTTGGTACTGCATACATTCTTAAAGTTAGATTGCCTACATTGGAAACGACATAATATATTTGTTGTACACAAATAGATTTAATCATTAAATAGTTTAAATATAACATCATTTAATAAATAATTTTGAAACATTTTGCAGCAACCTTGTAAATTTGCAGAGCCCTTCTAATACATGGGCCCCAATTGAGAACCCTTCATATTCAACTGCATACTAGCACTTTTTAGTTATAGGTTTTGAACACATAATTTATTACTGGCAGGTGAGCCCATTGCTTGTTTGCAGCTGAAGTGTGAGCAGGCAGGCATTGTGTGTGGGTGGGTGGGTGAAGAGCAGATGGATGGGGAGAGCACTGATAATAGCCTAATGTGTACTCTGTCAATTACAAAGGCCACTGTGTTTAGCCCTCAGATAATTTCCCCTGCCATCGTTGAATGAACACTTCTGTCATGTAAAAGAACTGTTAGAGTTGGAGCTCTTGTGTAGGCCAATCACTGTCATCCAGAAAGTAGCATGTAGTGTTTGAACGCTCACCCAAGACACTCAAAAAAAGTTATTTGCAAATTTGGTTCATGAAATCTTCTTTGTACAAAACAGTTAGAATTTAGGTTAAAGTTAGGCATTCTGTGCCCTACTGAATGAAATTGCACACTGGTTTCTCTTATTTATTACATGGTATTATATTACACCTCTAGTATTTTCTGTCTGTCAGGATGCGCTATCCTGGTTGTTTTTTAAAGAAACACATTTTCTTAGACAAGCATGGCAACTTTAACTCAGCTCATCTTGACAACTTAATTCTGAGTGGATGTAGGTCAGATTTTAGAGACTGCGGCAATGCCTTGAATCAATGCATAGGCATTCTGTTCCAGTCTTATTTCATATCAGGATGCAACCAACAATGATTTTAATTCTTATGGGATTTCATGGTATGCCGGATTCACAGAGTAGTTTCATCGCCAGTTTTGCCTCTAGCCTCCCCTTCACCGAAACCTTCTGTTTTATGCATAAAAGAGTCTGCCTAATCAATATTATAAGGATCAAATCTCATTATGCTTAACTTAACTAGTTTGTCTCAGACAACATTAAGTAAATGCGTGGATAAAGATATTCACAATCAACAGGCTCACTTTGTTACTCTGGGAATGAACCGTACCACAAGCAATGAGCAGTGTGGCATATATCAACACCCGCTCTGTAGGTGCTCATCACATTATAATGCAAATGCATTTACTCAGCAGCCAAAGAGTCACATGGCATTTACTGAATCAGTTCTATATGGAGAGATTATTGCATACTGTTGGCTGGGGAAAAGACGAATTGCTCAATTACTGGTGTGTCGTTATAAATCTTAACCCCGCACGCTGCATATTAAAAGGCCTTATTTGGAAGACAGAGACTTGGGTGGACAGTCTCAAAAGGAAGGCCGCTCTAATAACTTCTCATTATAATAGTATCTATGAGTAAAACATGATTTAAGATCAAATCACTTTAGGATTGAACTTAGTTGTGAAATTATTTTGTATAAATATTTTAGTGAGGGGATCTAGTGCTTACTTTATCTATAATGTGGTAACATGCAAATTATTAACTAATAAATCATTAACAAACATTATATAATGCTTAACAGATCATTAGTTGATATATATTCACATAGCTAGAAATATGAGATAATGTGCTTGTAAATGTTTACTAATGAACTTATTAAACATTACATAATGATTAACATATTATTATTTAATGTAAATTGAAATACTTAACTTGTTTTTCTTATGCTCATGCACTATTAAAATGTTTGACAGATGATTTACAATGATTAGAAGCTTCAGTAATAATTCATTAACACAAATTATATAATGCTTAACGGATGATTAGTTAATATATATTTAAGTAGCTATGAGATAACATGCTTGTTAAAAGGGTAGTTCACCCAAAAATGAATATTCTGTCATTAATTACTTACCCTCATATCATTCCAAACCCATAAGACCTTCGTTCATCTTCGAAATGAATATTGTTGATGAATGCCGGGAGCTTTCTGACCCCTCCATAGAGAGATAAGGCCCAGAAAGGTGGTAAAAACCTTGTTAAAATAGTCCATGTGACTACAGTGGTTCAACCTTAATTTTGAAGTGGAGAGAATACTTTACATACATACATATATGTTTTTGCAGTACCCAATCTAAAGTTGAAACTATTCATCATGTTTAAATGTTTACCATTAATCATTTAGTATGGGAATTGGACGTTTAGCTACTGTAACAACATCTGTGTAAAGAGTGGTTATGTCTTTAGCAAGCATGTAGCCAAACTTAACACTATTTAATTGTAATTTGGGCTCAACATGTTGTTGTTTTTTTATTTAGTTTTTTTTTTTGCATCAACATTTAGTACAATATATTCTTAAACCGGATATTACTTGAACCATAATGAGATTTTCAAGAAGTGCGCGGTCATATGAATTGAAAGTTTAATGACATTTATAAGCATTTTAATTTACATAATAATGATCTGTTAATCAATCAACATGTAATGAAAAAAGTTCATTGGTAAACATTTACAAGCACATTTTTTCATATTTCTATTGGATATATATTAACTATCGATCTGTTAAGCATTATGCAATGTTTGTTGATGATTTATTAATGCAAGTTATTATAAAGTGTTACCAGTAAGGGTACTATAAGTTACTTTAGCTCAATGCTTAAACCAAATGATTTCTTATTAGTGCACTCATTTCATGGGTGGGGCACCATTTCTGTTCACCTGCACTGCTCACATCTTCTTTCCATATCCATATAACATGCACTTTGCTCACGTATGAACACCAAGGCGAACCACACTCCTCATAGTTGGTGCCATATTAAACCCTTTGAGTGAATGCTAAATTAAGTATCTTCTCAGAGCTAATGGTTTAGTTATTTTCAGCCAATGGGCTACACATCACTTGCCAAATGGGTCACACCAGCAATGAAATGTTCCAATCTGTCTGGCAGATCCATCAAAAGGGACTTTAGCCATGACTGCAGTAATAGTTCTGAGCAGATAATTAGAAATGCACTCTGCTATGGCACATTTAGACATTAACAAAGCCTTAGTAATCAGGATTGAAGAGAGCTGCATTCTGACTCAATCTCAAAGCATTACTGCCTTCTTTTTCTGTTAAATGATGACAAGTTCATGACGAAAGCTGTTAATCTTACATTTGTTTGGTCAAGAGGAATGTGGGTAGAAAGGTAAGCACATGGAACTACACACTACAAGCTTCAGACCTTAACCTTATTAAATGCCATAAACTGATGCTAAAACTGGGAGAAAATTCCAAAACGTGTGCTTTCACTACAAATATTTAATCACTTTCTTGAGAATTATTAAACTTTTGTGATTTTGTGCTTTCGTGTGCATTATGGAGCCTAACGGCAAATAGAACATTTCCTTCCAGTTGAGAAAGTCTTTACGCTTCACTCAGCTGCCCGAGCTCCATTGAGGTTTACGATGGTCACAGAATTCCTGAATAACATATGTCCAGGCAAGGCACTGACTCATATCGTTGATGCTCGCTGAGGTCGTTTTAGTGGTGAAGATGTTGCACCAAAATGATGGCAAATTAATGATGCAATACCCAGAGAGCAGCATTAAATGATGTTTAATTCAGATGTCTCCCACTGGATGCTAATCCCTTTATTCTCCATTCATGTAAATATCTCCCTGGACGCCATGGCTTTTCTATCACCCTGACACTGCCACAGTTTTAATGAGTTATAGATAACAGTTGTATTTTGCATGATCACCAGGATGCATATGTGGAACATGCAAGCACTTCCAATCATGCACAAACAACAAGGAATAAGAGAAATGTCAATCAAGCAACATCTGTTTCTCATAGGGCAGGAATAAAATGGTGCAAAGTCTAACAAACCATATGTTCAGTGGAATTTACACAGTATGTGCAAATTCACCCTTTTAAAATGCCTCTTTTTTTTGCTGTTTTTTGCTGATCTTTATAATTCTATGATACAAAAAAAGTATATTGTTTTAAAACCCTGCTGTTTGTTTTCAATTAGAGTTGGATTCTTTGGAGTGCAAAGTTAGCAAAACACTTGATTACACACATTATGATGTCACAGATTATTTCTGTATCTGTTTAATTCAGTGATGCGTGCATGTGGGTATAGTTAGATACAGCATGGGACTGTGAGTACTATTATGTAATCTTATTTTAAAAAGGGATAGCTAGAATGCCACAGAGCAGCCACAAACATACAAATATAATTGTTCCTTTCTTATACACGCCATCATGCTGCAGAGATTAATTAATGCCTTGCCTGTTATCAATTAACCACCTTCATCATAATTCACACAAATGAAGATCCCTGATGGATATATAGAAGCATGAAAGTGCTGACCCATAATGATAAAAGTGTCTCCACATCAATATCAAAGCTTTGAGTAAGAACTCTATAAGGGCCCTCTGTCACACAGACATGCAGTTCAACATCGGGCAATGATATTAGATTAGAGGCAATTCTTCTTTTCAATTTAATCGTGCATTTATCCAGCAGCACAATCTCACCTCGCTGCTATAGCTATTATGATCAGAATTGTTTTTTTTCTTCAATTGGAAGGATGTTTAGTATTGCTCATGTAGGCTCTTCTCATGCAAACTGGCATGCACTGCTGCACACATGTGATGTCCAGATTAGAAGACACATGAAAAGTCCACACACACACACATACACTCCTGCTATTGCCCTGGCAAAAAGAAAACTATTTTTCACTAACTATTTCACTATGATAAAAAATGTATGATAGGATTGAAAACCTGAATTGGTCAGCACAGATTCCTGAAGTCAAGACAAACCGAAGTCTAATCTTCTGACAGCTTTTCTTAGCCTTTCTAATGGTGGCTAATTTTTATATACTCCTACAAACTCATTTGTAAGTTTTTGTACGATCTGCTTATGCTCCAGATGGTTATTTATTTGTTTATTTAAATTTCTAAAAATCCTACAAATTTATACTGAAATTTCTACTTTCATAAAAAAAAAAAAAAAAAAAAACTCTATTTCATTCTTCCTGACAACCAGAGTCAGTGCTTCACACTGGATATTATCTCTCGTTGCACAGGTCGAGTCTAATACAAGTCCCTCGTGACCAGGATGACTCAGGGTGCTCTCCTATTTAACCCTGTGACTTCCTGCAGACTGTCCCTATAATCTTCTTGCATGCACGTATTGTAGGTTGTAGAATATAAAATAAATAAATAAATAAAAACACTTTTGGAATCCGTTCTTCACAGCTTTGCAACAAAACCATTTGTTGGTATTTCACGAATTCATGGATTCAGTTGGAATTTCACAGAAAAAAAAGCAACATCTGACAATCGGGAAACAACAGCTCTACTCAAACTCAATCAATCAAATTTTATTTATAAAGCACTTTAAAACAACCAAAGTGCTGTACAGGAAGAAAAAAAATCCATAACTCATAATACATAATATTATACAAATAAAATAGATTCAAGACAAACCGCAATACCATAGAAACAATCAAATAAAACAAAATGTCAACGTCAGGTGTCAAAAGCCAAGGAGAAAAGGTGGGTTTTAAGACACAATTTAAAAATAGATACCGAAGAGGCCTGTCTAATGGGTAGAGGCAGATCATTACACAGTTTAGGAGCTGCCACAGCAAAGGCATGGTCCCCTCTGAGCTTACCCTTTGTTTGAGACACATTTAGGAGCAGTTGATCAGCTGACTTGATAGAACGAGTGGGTGTATAAGGGTGTAGCAGCTCAGAGATGTAGGGTGGAACAAGACCACTTAGGGATATAAAAACAAATAAAATAATTTTGAAGTGGACCCTAAAATTTACGGGCAGCTAATGGAGTGAGGCTAAAATGGGGGAAATGTCCAGTTAAAAGACGCACTGCAGCGGTTTGTACCAACTGGAGATGAGTGACAGAAGACCCACTAACCCCTACATACAGTGCATTACAGTAATCCAGCCGAGTGGTAACAAAGGAGTGGATTACTGTCTCAAAGTGTTGCCTTGGAAGAAAAGGCTTTATTTTGGCCAGCTGCCTCAATTGAAAAAAGCTTGATTTAACGACTGCCCTGATCTGACTGTCAAGCTTAAGGTCAGAATCAATTTTAACCCCTAGGTTAGTGATGGTTGGCTTGATGTGCTGGGCCAATGCACCCAATTCAACAGGAGGGGTTCCAGTGGTGCCACCAAAAACCATCACTTTAAAAAATTAAGAGCCATCCAGGCCTTTATGTTGTGACACTCTAGTAGCATTCTGACAGTGTCATTCTTTTTAAGAGGCACATAAATTTGGCTATCTTCCACGTAACAGTGGAATGATATGCCATGCTTCCTAATTATAGAACCAAGCGGGAGCAAATAAAGAGAGAAGAGGGCCTAAAACTGAGCCCTGTGAGACCCCACAAGAGAGAGGAGCAGAGGAGGACTCAGAGTCACCACAACTGACACAGAAAGTCTGACGTTCCAAGTAGGACCTGAACCATTCGAATGCTATGCCCTTGATGCCCACCCACCACTCCATACGAGAGAGCAGGATTTCATGGTCGCTGTGTTAAACGCAACATTTAAATCAAGAAGCACAAGAATAACACAATCACCAGAGTCAGTAGCTAAAAAGATATCATTAAAAACTTTTAAAAGAGCAGATTGTGTTCTGTGTAAAGTTTTAAAACCAGACTGGAAAACCTTGAGGATATTGTAGTCTTTCAAAAAAGCCATTCATTGACTGCAAACAATCTTTTCAAACATTTTTGAAAGATAAGGTAGTTTGGAGATAGGTCTAAAATTAGTGAGATCTGCAGGATCCAGACCAGGTTTTTTAATCAGAGGTTGCACTACTGCGTGTTTAAAAATTTAAGGGACCACACCTGAGGACAGACTGCTATTAAAAACAGATGGACCTACAGTGGGGAAAACCTCCTTAAAAAGTCAAGGAGGCACAGACACTGTGTCCAGGTGAATCAGACCAGGCAGTGGTTTGCTGACCTGAGGCGAGTCCCACCATCTCACTTACATTACTGGCAGGCCTCTATTACCAAGATGGCCATAGTATCAGACCCATTCACTCACCAGTTCACTTTCCTTAAAACAAGAAATAGCACAACTCCTAGAGAAGGGTGCCACTGAACCGGTAGAATGGTCAGAATGGCTAGGTGGGTTCCTCTCAATATACTTTATAATTCCAAAGAAAGACAGAGGTGTAAGGCCCATACTTGACCTTTGCAACCTCAACAAGTTCCTGAAGGTCTTACCATTTTGCATGTTACGCATAACCAACAGGTGCTTCTGTACTTGGACGACTGGCTCCTTTTCTCCCACTCTCAGGAGCCGGCGGTGCTGGAAATCACACAGCTGCTCTCACATATTACCCAACTGGGCTTTTCAGAGCTGATTTCTTGTCGCTCTTTCTTGTCGCACAGACCTCCATCGGGGGAGTGGAGACTCACGTGGTAGAGATGATATGATAGCGGTAGGGCAGAGGTGGACCCACTGTCATTTCTGGTTCTCACTAGTGGAGGAATCCAGTTCGCTCTTCGATCAAGGGGTGCAGAACACTATATTGAACTCTAGAGCGCCTTCCACCAGGAGTGCATATGCCTATCGATGGAAGCTCTTCTCTGATTGATGCAGGGAGCAAGCTGCCAGACTGCTCTTTTACATTTTCTGCAGTCCCTGTTAGAAAATAATAGGACAGTTTCTGCTTTAAGAGTTAATGTGGCTACAATTTCAGCACATCATGTACAAATAGATGGTCGGCCATTGGGGTCTCATGCCTTGGGTTCTTAGAGGTGCTCAAAGCCTGCATCCCCCTCAGTCCACTAGGGTGCCCTTATTGGGCCTAGTCTTAAAATCTCTTACATTGCCCCCGTTCGAACCTCTGGAGCAGAGCAACCTTAAGTGGATGTCACCAAAGACAGCGTTTCTCTGACTAAGCCATTACTTTGACTAAGCATGTGAGTGACCTCCAATCATTATCAATTAACACATCCTGTATGCTCTGGAATGCAGATGGCTCAGTAGTGACGTTATGGCTGAACCCAGCGTTTTGCACTTGCACTTGTGTTCATGCAGTGTGAATCTGTATTTTTTTTTAAATGGTTCCTTTTTTATCATGTAGTGTAGTAATTTTATTTTATTCATACAGCAGCCTCTTACATGATGCCTAGGAATCCATAACATGTTAATAGCATTTCAGATTATGCATATTTCATCACCAAATTATAATTTCGTAAAGGCTGTTAGAATGTGTTTGAAGTCAGGAGAGTATGCTAAAGACTTTTATGTAAAAAAATATAATAATAATAAAGTCGGCTTGAAATGAGACTGAAATGTGCATGTGTTTAACTCACATTTTAACCCACACGGTCCCAAGAGGCATCTCAATGTCTTGGGCTGCACTAAAAGGTGTCCCTCTAAGTGACATCTGTGCAGGAGCAATGCGGTCATCAACAAATACTTTTTCCAGATACTACAGGGTTAATGTGGCTGCTTCCGATACTATTGAAACAGCTGTCCTGTCAGGACCCTCAACTTCCTTTTAAGGGTAAGCAGGACCTCCTCGTGACCTTGTTGTTATAAGTCACCCAGTGTGAAGCACTGCCCCTGGCGGTCAGGAGGATAGAAATAGAATGACAGTTACATATGTAACTGCTGTTCTATGAGTTCTGGATAACCCCCAGAGCTTTCACCCTGCACACCCTTACACAACAGCAATCTCTTCATCAAGTTTGCGGACAACACGACCGTAGTTGGTCTCATTATCAATGATGATGAGACAAACTTCAGGAGCGAGGTGAACCGTCTGGCCAGGTGGTGTGGCAACAACAATCTCTCTCTGAACGTGGAGAAGACGAAGGAGATTGCTGTTGACTTCAGGAGAATGCACACCCAGCACGCTCCTCTGACCATCAACGGTGTGACCGTGGAAAGGGTGAGGCGCACCAAATTTCTGGGTGTACATATCACAGAGGACCTCTCCTGGACCGCCAACACCACAGCACTGACCAAGAAAGCACAGCAGCGACTCTACTTTCTCCGCAAGCTGAGAAGAGCCGGAGCCCCAGCCCCCATCATGCGCACCTTCTACAGAGGCACCATCGAGAGCATTCTGACCAGCTGCATCACTGTGTGGTACGGCGCCTGCAACGCATCCTGCCGTAAAGCCCTTCAGCGCATAGTGAGAGCAGCTGAGAAGATCGTTGGTGTCTCTCTCACCCCTCCAGGACATTTATAACTCCCGCCTCCCGCAAAGCCCTCATCATTGCGAGAGACCCCACCCACCCATCGCACAGCCTCTTCAGTCTGCTGCCATCAGGGAGGAGGCTTCGCAGTCTCAAGCAAGGACCAGCAGACTGAAGGACAGCTTCATTCCCCAAGCTGTCAGGGCATTGAACTCCCCTCCCGACTCTGCCGACTCTCCCCTCTTCTGCCCCACGCACCTGATCTGGGAATCACCCCCCAGTTCTCCTCCCTTCATCTACCTCATTATATTGTCTCTCTGAGGAATTGGTCTCCCCTCTTACAGACTCGTTTTTTGCACACACTCTTATAATTTTATTTTATACCTGCACTGACTTAAATCTGAAATTGCACTATTGTTACTATTGTTTGCACTATTTGCCATCGCCACTTTACCTCTATAATTCACTTTATCCATCTTTTTTTAATCTTTCTTCTGTTGTTGTTACTGTTAAACTTTTGTTGTTATTGTTATTGTTTTGTTGTTGTTAGGCACCTAGGGTCTGAGAGTCATAGAATTTCAATTCTCTGTATGTATGTACTGTACGTATGGCAGAATTGACAATAAAGCTGACTTTGACTTTGACTTTGACTTGACTGTCACACAGAGTCAGGGCGAGAAGATTCCGTAGGGACAGTCTGCAGGAAGTCACAGGGTTAAATAGGAGAGCACCCAGAGTCATCCTGGTCACAAGGGACTTTGTTTGTATTAGACTCGACCTGTGCATTTGCAACGAGAGATAATATAGATTGTGAAGCACTGCCTCTGGAGGTCATCCAGAACTCATTGAACTGCAGTTACATACATAATTCTAGTTTTGTTTTCCTGTTAGATTGGGATGGATTTTCTGGTAAAAATATCTTTCTGTTCACACAAAACAAGTAATAACTTTCAATCATTTTACCGTTAAGATTCCATCAAAACCAAAATACAGGTAAATTCTATGATGCCACTAATCTGAAAATTATTTAGCATATTGACAACATCTCAGTGTTCTAAGTGTCTACAAAAACTCAAAGTGCTTGAGGTAGCACTTTGAAGTAGCTCATCATTCTCATTTAAAGTATCATTTAAAGGCTTTTGTATCCATTATTCATGTTGTTCCAAAAGCGCCACCCATGAATAAGAAATGGCTTAGTCTAACATGCTAAAGTACACATCTGCCCAGATTACTAATGTTTGGTTTAAAGACTGCACAAATTAAGTTGAATTAGGAAAGGTGTCAAAAATAATGAAGAAATTAAATAAACATGGATCACCCCTGGTTATTTTTATCCAAAACTGGATAAAAGTTGAGTTCAAAATGTATTTTTGCCAAATGAGATGATGATGATACAAAAAAGAGCTAGAAATTAAAGAGGGGGAATTATGGGAAAAATGGGAATTAATGATCAGATGCCCCTCCAGATTTTTAGGAGAAAAAAATAACCTACTTAAAAGATACTAGATGAAAATGCTGTCAGAATGCCCCGCTGTATTAGAATTTGTTTAGCCTTTTAGTTATTCTTCTTTGGGAAACCGGGAAATGTATAACTTTTAAAGCTGTGTAATTTAGAGAGAAAAATAGGAAAGGAAACATTTGTCTGAGAAGCTATGTGAGACAAAAAAAAACAGTTAAATCAAATATTTATGATAAATATACATGGTAACGTAAACAATAAACTCAACAAAAAAAAAAAAACTAGAGGAAGTCTGAATAATTCATTAGTTTATTTCATTAGTTGAGCTTATATTGGAGTAGTAAAGATTTTTAGTTATTGCATTTGCAGGAAATTATATTATATGGGATTATATTTATTTAGGTAATTATGTAAATAAGAAAATATTTCAAAATGCAGTGTAGGATATAAACGATTGATTGATTGATTGATTGATTGATTGATTGATTGATTGATTGATTGATTGATTGATTGATTGATTGATTGATTGATTGGTTGATTGGTTGATTGGTTGATTCAATTTCAAATATTCAAAATAACAACTAACTCTATTGAGACCCCCGCTCCAAACTCCAGTCCGGCTTTTCACTAACATTCCCAGTAGCAGCGGTTTCACAGTGCATTCAAACCACATTGCCACATAACTTCTCCAGCAAAGCTTAGGGAGTTCAGTGGCTGCTACAAATTCTTCTGGATGCCAGGAGTACAACCAACTAAGTCTGTAGATGCTGAAGTCTTAGTGAATTCAGTTTATTTTTATATCCTTTGGGAGAAGACAACTAGAAAATTTGATTGCAGATATAGATTGCAGGATGTGCAGATTCTAGTAAAGCTTGTGTAAGTGTAAACATAAATAATGTGATCACCACATTCTATTCACATTGACTTCATACAGAAATCATCACTATGATTACAAACACTTTAAAAGCATGCAAAACATACAATACCAGTCCGTAACACATAAAGTATTAGAATCAACATTATTCTGATTAATATGCACTCAACAAAAAAGTACCCATGTAAAAGAGCATAACGATTCATGGTACCACTCAACCACGTAAAGGCAACGGGTGCCCTTATTTATAAAATGTTGTATAGAAACTGTCCTACATTTGATCTTACGATCCTTTCTCAAATGTGCATATGTGTGATTCCCCTTATGAAAAATAACCATGTTTTTTTTTGGCTAATTGATTACCATTAATATAACCAGAGTTTTACCACAAAACCATGGTCAATTTGTGGTTACCATGGTTTAACTATGGTTTTTTGGTTTTATTTGTAGTAAAACCATGGTTCATTTTCATAAGGGTCAGAGAACATGTGTACACCTCTCTTCCAGATGTGATTTATTTTTTTATTTTAAATCCCAAATGATCCTGAAATTGTGCACAGTTGAATGGTTTCAGATCTCCGACTTGTAAACACCACCCAATTCCATTAGCATATAAAAGGGCACAAGTCAACGTCCGAATCATTTACTTGAGAATGGCAAGTGACAAGCATTGCTTAGATTTCCAAAGACCTGCAGTACTCCAACTCTCTGCCACAAAGAAAAGTGTGTACATCTGCTTAGACTCTGACATGGCACTTTTCCACGTCAAAGACCGTTTTTATAAATATGAACGTCATTCATATTTATAAAACTAAGTGGACTTGACCTAATGAACATCACAATATTACGGTATTAATAACTGAAGCTCAAATGAGATCCACAGAGGGTTGAAACTCCATGCAACTCTCCATTGGACATGAATAGCTTCCTCTCCAATGTCTTTTGTTTGTTGGTAGATGTGAAAGGTGGTTTAAGAGGTATTATTTCCCCCACAAATCTGGGACCGTGTGGGTTAAAATGTGAGTTAAATTTGTTTCAGACATTAGCACAAACACATGCACATTTTAGTCTGATTTCAAGCCTATGTTTTTACGTAAAAGTCTTTAGCATCCTCTCATCACTTCAAACACATTCTAACAGCCTTTACTAAATTATAATTTGGTGATGAAATATGCATAATCTGAAATGCTATTAACATGTTATGGATTCCTAGGCAACATGTAAGAGGTTGCTGTATGAATAAAATAGTATTTACTACACTACATGATAAAAAAGGATTTTTTTTTTTTTTTTTTTTTTTTTTTTTAAATGCAGATTCACACTGCATGAACACAAGTGCAAGTGTACTTGCACTATACAGTATATATATACACAATTCTGACATATACATATACATCCTCATAACAAAACCCTGCACAAACCCAATCGTGGACAAAAACTGACAGGCAGAGAGCGTTTTTGGTAAGTAAAAATGCTCTACAGATATCAGCGATATATCTACCAGGTATAGAGACATTGTATGAGTAATATTCAAACAGACAGCACACTAACAGCAGTAAAATAAGCCACTTCTAAAAATAAAACACATCAATTCTGATCTGCATAAATGCAGCTAGAGTGAAAACAACAATAAAAAGGACAGAAAATCCTTTGTTATGATAACCTGGTGATAAACTGCAATCTCAATGGCTAATTTTCGGAGTATTTGTAATCAGATATTAATACTAGCATGCTGAACTTTTGCTAAATCATCTGGTTCCTGTTGTCACACAAATTATGCAAATACAAAGGTGGCCTCTGTCTTTGAGTATCTACCTTCATTTAGTCCATTCTGTTGTTGACAGTGACATGCCATGACTGACCTGCTGCATTCTCACAGACTCTCCAATGTCTAGGCAATTGCCCTTAGTATCTGTAATAACTACCCCACTTCAAGCAGTAAGTGGAGTTCATCACTGTGTAGCTGGAGGAGAAGAGGTCTGTAGGATCTGTTAGAGTCCCAGAGCTGTGTTAGAAATTCACAGTGGAGATAAAGATGTGCTGTGCTTTGCCATGCTTTTCCTCCAGCCTTTCTGCAAAATTTTGCAAGCATTATTGGTCCATCTATTATGTAGCAGTGTATGAAGGCACAGCTCACACACAAGTCATTTTTAAAGACTTTATTTACATTATTTACTTTGTTAGCACATATTACAGGTCTTAGGGTGAACAATTAATCCGTGTATTAATAAGTTAATACTCAGAAAAAAATGGTTTGCCGTGGTAATCTTTAATCAAAATCTGAAAAGTAACTTCCAGTCTGGAATGGCGTTCCCTTTCCGATGACGGCAGTTTGACGGCTTAGGTTTGAATATCCTTAACCACTCTCCTCCAACCGTTAGTCTGCTATGAGCGCGAGATGGAGAGGAGGAGCGCTGAAGTAAAACCCTGCCCTCTATTCAATATTCCGTTTCACTTGGAAATATGTCACAGCACTGAAATAAAATCAGCTACAACTTCTGGTTCACTGGGAGTTTGAACCAAGCAGCTTTCTCTTGGTCAATGCAATGAATCCCCTGTTGCAAAATCTGCACAGGGAATCTTTGGCATGCACACAAACATTACAATTGCATGGAATCCTGTTGAAATGGCTGGATTTAATTGAAAGTCCACTGAACAACAGTAAATGTGACTGCACCTTTAGCTACACACCTAGTCTCAGCCTCAGACGTCATGCCCAGGGACTGCTGGCTGAAAGTCTGGTGCATATAGGCTATGGAACACACAACTGGAAACACTTCAGGAGTTTGATTAGTTATTGATTAGTTACTCATTAGTTGAATTCTACAGGATTTCCGGGAGATGTGTGTGATGTGTGTAACAGTCTCCCTGGAAACAAAGCCAGTGTGACATCAAACCCCCAAGAGACATCAACTTTACATTTTCATGTGCCTAAACATGATGCTGAACAAAACAAACTGTGATTGGTTGCATTACATGCCAGTCAGATGGCCTCTTGGCGGTAATTGGCCAATGAAAGCTGCTATGGAGTCCAGATCTTCTGCCGTCAGGCTATGCAAGACTACCATACACCTGTCTACATCACCCAATCTTCCTCCTCCTATGCCCCCCACCTCCCTCCCTCTCCTCAGAGATAAATCCAATTTTCTCAGGCTACTTTTCTCTCAATTACCAGACTGAGCCATATGAAATAGTGCTGGGTGAGGGGATGGTCTTTGGTAAGTTCCATGAGATTGTGAACTATCCAGGCGTTCAAGCATGTGGAGAGTTGTCTGATAGTAGACAAGAATGGTGGAAAAAAAAAGACAGTTTTACTCTCTTTGTGGCTTCTAGATTAAATTTGCAGAAATGTATTTATTTATTTATGATTTTTTTAATGAATTCACAGTTTGGCATGATTATTTGAACAAGTATTATACAACAGACATAACTTGTACTGTACATTTTAAGCAACCTGTCTTTTATGACAGGAAGAAGTTTCATTAAGTAATTAATGCACTTGTGACTGCTGTTGACAATTGCATGTGCAGTTTGTGTCAAATTGCAGCAGTCTGAGAACCTTTTTTTGCTTTTGCTTATGCAATGCAATGAAAAATAAAACTTAAGCAGCTTTACTTTAACACACTCTCACTCTAATCACTTAATGTCATTGAATTTCTCTGTTTCTATATTTGCATTTGTTAGTGATTTCATTTAATGAAGATGTTACATACCAAATTTTGCACAAAATGCAATTTTGCACCAAATGCACAAAGGCTGTTTCTGAATCTCTCAAACTGAAATCTCTCAGGTGAAATCAGGTACAATCAAACGCTGGCTGCCTCTTTGGCTAATCACATTGAGTGTATTCAAAATGTTAAATATTAAATCAGAAATCCTTTAATGTAAGGACAGAAATGCACATGCATATGAACACGCAAACATCTGTGCACACAGACTTAAACGCATGCTTTTTATGGAAGCCTGGCTGTGTAAAAATTCTCAATCAAGATTCAAGCACTGAATCATCCAATATCATCAATGGCAGCTGCCATATCTTGGTTGCCTGGTAAATGCCAAATAATTCATTTTTCACATTAAATGATTAAATTAGCTATAACTTAAATAAAGAATAATATATTGCACTACAGAGATATTGACCACAGAGAAGAAAGTATCTTTGCTGAGATATATTGCATCTTTTGTTATGATTATATTCATTTTGATATATCTTAGAATATACGTAACGAGTTGCATTGGATTATTTTATGACATATTTGCATCCTTTTTTAAATATGGTCACCATTCATAATTTCCACTTTTGTGTTTCAAAAACTAATAATAGGTATAATAATAATAATAATAATAATAATAATAATAATAATAATAGGTAATACAGCTTTGGAACAACATAAATGTGAGTAAATAATTACTGAATTTTCTGCAGTTTTGTCTCTATTTCTCATTCATCACTTAGGGTATACAACACCATTTTCAGCTGAAAACGGAAAACTTTTTATGTGCCTTGACCATTCATTTACACAATAATAGCATTTTGGGGGCCTGAAAACACAAGCTTTTGAAAACGGGTTTTGAAAACGATGCCTTTACTGTCACCATGTAAACTACAAAAACGTGAATTTGTGAAACCAGTGACGCCATGCGAACGCGTGTTACATGTTCACACATGCGTATTACGTGTCCACAGAGTGTTTCTTGACAAAGTGACATCTCCAACTGACCTGGCATGCATAATTCAGCCTTTTTAGTCATTTTCGCAGATCTGTGTGAACAGGGACAACATTGTCATCTGTTTTTAATACATCGTTGTTGTGTAAACATACCCTAAATTGAATTGTTAGAGTCACGTGATATTGTTAGACTGGATGATCTCATCTGAACTGGCCATACCTTTACTTTTAATTCCTCTGTGATTCATCATGTGTGACTGAAAAGCGAACAGACCCAGCTTGTATTAATTCTTTTAAACCATTTCATATTCTGTGTATTCAGAGGTGCTCACATAAGCTGTTTTTTGATATCTGATTTTTTTTCCCCAATCTCTTTAGCGTTCTGACATATTGCTGTGGCATTTCTTCCTGAACAGATTGCTCTGTTCAGTGCTGTGTGAAAAAGGGAAACATCTTGGCTCATGCAGGCATCTGTGCAAGAAACAATAGCTTTTGTCAGTCACTGAAACAAGATTAGCAACCAACTGTGCCCTCTGAGGCTTCAAAGAGAAGCACTTAGAGAGGAAAACAGATAAGTGATAGATTGCATGCGAATGTTTGCTATGGATAAATCTACTAATGATAAGAAAGCCGTGCAGATGGCTAAACTTCAAGGTGAAGCTTGAAAAGACTAATCTCTGTGCTGTTGGAGTTCTGTCATGCTAGGATGGAGGCTAAAATGGATTTAGAAACAAATACTCATGGAAGACCAATAAGTGCTGGTGCTTTGCCACTAGGAGACAACAGCATCAAAATGGACAGTCTCTCTACAGCCAGTTACCTGGGAAGTCATCGCAGCCATCCAAATCTGTCAGGGCAATTACTGCCCCGTCTGATCACCAACATCTGCAGCCCAACCCATTATGGCTCCCACCAGTAGCTCAATCAATCTCCACCCCACCTGCATCCAGATCAGCTGGGCTTCAGGAGAAAAGGGGAGTGGGTTGTGAATTCACAGAGGTGACAGGAGCACAGAGGCCAGTAATTGAAAGTTCAGAGATCTTTCATGCCATAATGTCAGGGAAAAGGTTTTTAATGTGATTTCACAGGATAGGCATGCAATGGAGATCCAGCTGACAGTCCTTGAAATTGCTTAACAAATTTAGCACTAAATCTTCCAGACACACCTGGCAACCTTATTAATTTAGCATTTTCCATATAGCTCCCTCTTTATTTGCTGATTATAAAGATAGAGGGGTAGGTGAAAGCTGCATTTATGCAGTGTTATGAAGCAGAATTTGACAAACAGTGACTCCATATGGTAGTTTAGCTGTTTGGTATTTCCATTTGTCTGACTCTATATCCTTTCTCAGCACAGTATCGGTTGAAACGGGGTGAGCTGTGTATTTGATAGCGTGTACAAGCGCGTGCGGCTGCTTGCAGCTGTGGGCTAAAAGGTCTGTTGTTTCTCTTGGGAAGCTCTATATCGCATCCTTTCAAGTTCACTCAGGTCTCCATCACATTTTGGGACAGTCTTGACTGAACATGCCGGCTTCAGACTGATTTACTCGGACATGGTAAACCGAAGGTGGGGTTGGTGGCATCATGGGCATCACTTGGTGTAGTGTGAACAGTATGGGCGTGCTGGTTATGATGCCACAAAATGACAAAGTCTTAGGTCAGAAATATTACTTACTGTAATATTATGTTGATTCAATCAACATAATATTTAATAATGCTTTGATAAATAGTCTTTGGGATGTATTCATACAGAGATTCAGTTTATAGAATTTGTACATTTCTGAATAAAAAACTTAAATGCAAACAATGTTTCAATCAGAAAACTTAAATCAATTAAAACATTTAAATTGTACTTTAAGGGCCAGATTTACTAAACAGGGCAAATTAGCATGAGAACGCAATTCCATAAATGTGGCGATGGGAATGGAAAGTTCTGTGCATGATCTACTGACGACGTGCAAATTAAAGCACACAGACGCAGCCAGATTATTTCCATAATGACCAATGACCTACCCATTAGCGTCTGGTTTAAGACGTGCTTTTTTGTGCAGTAAATAATGGCGCAAATACCAGTAAATTGACGAATGCAAACCTTAGTAAATCACCTTGCATGATTCATTTAAAGGCTCTCCTCCCATAAATGTTGCGCCTGAAAGGGAACTAAATGCATTTGGTAGATTTGATTTCAAGCTTTGTGCTGGAGAGAAGCTGCGGTCACACTGATAACAACCCAATGAACACACAGCATTAAAAAAAACAAAATAACAAATAGGCCTACCAGTGCTATATCAGTTATCATATTGTCCGGTTCTTCAAGATTGTTTATGCACTGTAGGTGATTTATTGCCACATGATATGCTGTTCATGTACCTCTTTATAAAGGTATATTTAATGTTAATGGCCTGCCTAGTTATCTAATCAGGGCTGCGTTTCCAAAAAAGCATTGTAAGCCTAAGTAGATCATAGAACCTTGCCACCAATAGTATATGATCTACTTAGCTCACAATGCTTTTGAGAAATGCAGCCAACGGGCCCATTTCCTGACGACAGTTGAACAAACTCAGGGTTACAAGATTAGTTACAAGTGACTTTATTGCATCAGACATGTCACTTTACTCACAGCTGATTGGTTAAATTTTGGTTAGATCTCTTACCTGGAACATAACCTGCCCCAGAACAGGTTAGCCATGGAGCATAAGCTACTAACTGAACTGAAACTTACCTGGCTAGCCACCTAAACCAGCTTCATGGTATAGGTCCCAGGGCACTGAAGAACATTACTCTCATGATTCATTGCCTGATCTTGATTTATTAATGTAGTTTAACTTTCTGGCACTTGTCAATTTTGAGATTTGAGATTTTGCTGCCATAGCATGTCTTCTTTCAGAAGAGATGAATGAAAAACTCCAATCATCATTTTGCATTCTACTGAATCCATCCATCAATTTGCGTTCTATGGGTTTCATTTGCAATACATTTTCTTTGAAGGATGTTTTCTCAAAATGAAATCAAAACCACTCCACAATTTCTTTAGACCAGACTGAGGAACTTATGCTGTCTGTGTCTGATTCTGAGGAGTCGAATGCATTCAGATAGGCGGGTGCTGTCCTCTCCTTGGTCTGAAGAAAAAAAATGTCACTCGATCTAAGCTCAACAATCGATATTTAACATCTAGCCTAGAGCAACCTCCCAGCCGCCATCTCACATTCTTCCCTGACCTCCTCACAGAGATGTTGAGGTCTTGGAGGAATCCGTACTTGGCTCGTGTACATATTCAGGCCACCCTGATATACTTTACAGCAGTCAGTATGTGCAAGTATGTGGCGGAGGCAAGTGTGTAGAGACGCTTGTGTGTAGAGACCAGCATTACCCATCAAGAGACCAGTGTAGAGACTAGCATTACACATCAAGCCTTGTAGTGTAACATCTATCCTAGTGAGTAGCGGTCTTACAGACCTACCAGGCTGACTTGCTAAAGGACTTAGACTTTGGTTAGGTAGTGAAAGAGCCACAGACGTTGCCTTCCAATCCAAGGATTGGTTTATGACATTTGATCCAAAGGGCAACTACTTTCACATTGAGATTCTGCCAGAACACAATCCACTCTCCCCACTGGATCGCCTTCACTCCTCCAGCTTCTTTGGGGCAGGATGCCATGTACAGACGTGGCCGAGTATGGTTCTCAGACCTGATATCTCTACTAGACGTTACCATTCCAAGCCGGGGATTTGGAAACTATGGGTCTGTCCCCTGAGGGGTCCCAGCTCATAGATTCCATTCTCTCAACTGAGGTTGTTGAGACAATTTTAAGTTCTAGAGCCCCTTCCACCAAGAAGCTGTATGCCCTGAAATGGCGACTCTTTGTATCTTTGTATCTTTGGTACGAGCAGTGCTACTTCGAGCCATTCAACTGCCCTGTTGTTTCACAGTTT
The DNA here is from genome assembly GCA_018749465.1 of Paracanthobrama guichenoti. Lineage (NCBI taxonomy): Eukaryota > Metazoa > Chordata > Actinopteri > Cypriniformes > Gobionidae > Paracanthobrama > Paracanthobrama guichenoti. Next base: position 46,106,190 of record CM031943.1, read on the forward strand.
TACTCAATCGCTTTGGCACATTTGTCAAGAGTCTTAACCTTTTCTAAACTCTAAGTGCAATTGTCACAACTGTTTGCTGGAACATCAGAACTCTATAGCATGTCTGCAAAATGTAGTTACTCACCCATTTATTCATGCTTCAAAACCTAGTTATTGTGTCAGTAAACTGGCCAATGCCACCAAAATAAAAAGTGTTTTTGTCATCGTGTGAGCCACACTGGGGAAAATGTTTAGATGTTTTTTCACCATGGAAATATTTGTTATATACATTTTTTTTTTTTCTTTCTGTTGACACTAACTGCTTTTTATTTTATACAATAATGTCAATTTTGTCTAGCTGTAATACTGTAAATACAGATTCAGACAATATAAATATAAATAATTATAAATTGATTGGGAAAAGTCAATAATGTAGAACACAAAAAGAAAATAAGCATTTGTATTTATACAGGACATTTATTTTTTGAATAAATGTGTTACATGTAAGCTTACTGTAAAATGCACAGTTGTTTGTTCATTTTTACACACTCTATTATATCTTTCTCTAACACATACAATTTCAAATTCCGATTCCAAAAAAGTTGGGACACTGTACAAATTGTGAATAAAAACAGAATGCAATGATGTGGAAGTTTCAAATTTCAATATGTTATTCAGAATACAACACAGATGACATATCAAATGTTTAAACTGAGAAAATTGATCATTTTAAGGGAAAAATAAGTCGATTCTAAATTTCATGGCATCAACACATCTCAAAAAAGTTGGGACAAGGCCATGTTTCCCACTATGTGGCATCCCCTCTTCTTTTTCTAACAGTCTGCAAACGTCTGGGGACTGAGGAGACAAGTTGCTCAAGTTTAGGAATAGGAATGTTGTCCCATTCTTGTCTAATACAGGCTTCTAGTTGCTCAACTGTCTTAGGTCTTCTTTGTCGCATCTTCCTCTTTATGATGCGCCAAATGTTTTCTATGGGTGAAAGATCTGGACTGCAGGCTGGCCATTTCAGTACCAGTATATATATATATATATATATATATATATATATATATATATATATATATATATATATATATATATATATATATATATATATATATATATATATATATATATATATATATATATATATATATATATATATATAATAAAATTGTATAATAATATTGTGTGTGTGTTGCAATTTACATTCCATGTCATAAATATTTATGGAATATAACATGTCAGATTTTGATCACTGAATGGATAATTTTGCATGTGATGGCTCACACGAATGTTTAAAAGTTGTGAAGAGTTTGACAGTTTCACTGAGAATCAACTCATCAGTTTTTATCAACAAGCCATGTGCATTTAGTTATTGTGCAAATTGTAGACAACTTTTTTTACACACGTGCTAAAACAAATGCAATTTACTTAAATCAATAATAAATTCTAATCTGATGTGAACACTGTGTTGTCATATGTGATGTTTGATTAGAGATGTACTGGCTCCTTTAAGAGCAACAGCGTCTAGATGATGTCATCAATGTTAGACCAGCTAAAATCTGCTGCATGGAAGATAGCTGTCCTTTATTGTGACATCATCTTAAGCCATAATGCTACGTTTCTTGTCTTTGGGGAGTTATTGTTGGTATGTACAGTTATGTCAAGATATGATTCAACTATATTTGATTGGATTTTGTGTTTAGTGCAAGTTTTCATTAGTATCATTTCACATACTGATATTTGTACTGTGCATTTACCATGTGTTAACTATTACGCACACATATGTTATATGTTAAAATTACTTCTGGTTATTCACTCATTTTGATATAATTTGAAGTGATCCAGTATACAGTTTAAGATGTCAGTTTATTTCACATCCATGTATGCTATCCTATGCACTAGTTCATATGTGCCTATTTTACGCTAGCAATATATGTTCAATTTCTCCTGTATACTTAAATTCATACATTTATGTATCATATTCTCTTTTCAGTTTTACCCTGCTTCGTCATCCATTAAACAAAGTGAACTGGGTATCTGCTTCAGTGTGGTGATTGGCAGAGGAGTTATCTGTCTGTCAACATTTGCAAGGTGCATTGGAGTGGCAGAACAGTAAAACAACGACTTCCTTGCAGATGGATCTACGGCAGCATAGATCTGAGTGGCTCTTCTGAATGAGTCACATAACCAAACATCTTGAACATAGACTCCCTCTGTGTTATGGAAGACTCAAAGCTACCAACCCATTGCAGTCTAGTGACTTGGTCTAATCAGTCAATACCGTCTAAACGCTCAGAGGCCTCAAGTGTTAGCCCTGCTGTTGGTATTGCTCTTGCTGAAGCCGAAGAAGCCACAGCTAAAGTTAAATATACAGAGAAGGAAATGCAGATAAAGATGCAAAGGGCATGTTGACAGAGGTTGCTTAATTTGGGAACAATTAGACAATTGCATTGGGGCATCTGAAGTTGTTGAAAGCTCATTGCTTGGAAGATTAGAGACTAATATATTTCAAATAAAAAGTGGAAGAAACTGTGAGAATTAGGAGACCTACTCTCATGGAGCTTCTAGTAGCAAATTCTGAGGGAGTGCTTCTGGGTCTCGCTTGTTTGGATGCCGCATGTGGTATAGCCAACATAGTGCAAAAACTACCTTTCAGCTTACAAGATAAGTGGATGACTCTGGGCATTCATTCAAACAACAACACAGAGCTCCCTTTCCCCCATTTTCTGTACTTGTTAACTCTGTCATAGAACAAGCCAGAATGTGAAATTATCCTAGCTTTGCCTTTCCTCTTCAAGCCGAGCATTCAAAGCCAGAACATTTCAGGAACACTAACAGAGCATCCATCTCAGTTCACAAAACAGACATCCCTCCTGAGAGGTCTACAGATGGAGAAACTCAAGGAGAAAAGTTATGTCCCATACATAAGAAACCTCATCCTTTCAACAAATGTCGTGGGTTTAGAGAGAAATCCATTGTAGATCAGAAGGCCTTTTTGAAGCAGAATGGGATTTGCTTTAAGTGTGTAGCATCAACATCATATTTTGCAAGGAACTGTGAGAAGCTCATTAAATGTACAGAATGTGGCAGTGAAACCCACCATTCTGTCTTGCACCCGAAACCTGTAGATAGATCTGCTAATGGTACAACCACTAGAGATTATGGCGGAAATAAGAAAGATTCTTCTGAAGATGTGTCCACCAAATGCACAGAAGTATGCGGTAGCAATTTGACTGACAAAATGTGTTCCAAGATTTGTCTTGTCTCAGTGTTTCCAAGTAGCTAGTAGGAGAAAGCTATTCAAGTTTACGTCATCATCGATGACTAAAGTAACTGATCGTTAGTAAGATCTGAATTCTTCAACGTTTTTGATGTGGATTGTGACAGTTCTTCCTACTACTCCAAGTGGGTGGAGAGCACACGGTAGCATCCATTGATGGTCATTAATTCTCTACCTACCTTAATAGAGTGTGATAACATTTCAGACGACTGCTCTGAGATACCCACCCCGCAAGTGGCTCTTCACCATCCTCATCTGAAGGGTATTGCAGAACAGATCCCAGAAATTGACTGGGATGCTCAAATCATGATGCTGTTGGGAAGAGACATTATAAAGGTACATAAAGTGAAGTACATCAGTGGACCTTGCAAAGCCCCATATGCTCTGAAGTTCGACCTTGGTTGGGTCATAGTGGGCAATGTCTGCTTAGGCAAGGTGCATAAGCCAAATAAAGTCAACGTTTTCTTCATCAACACCTTGGATAGTTGCCGCCAATCGCTTTTTAACCCATGTCCTAATGCTTATCACATCAAGGAGAATGTCTGTGATGAGCCTTCAGGTCTTCAAGCTACGGTTGTTGTGAAGAGGCCTGTATGGGAAGATGGACATCAAGTAAAAGGGGATGTCTTCAAGAGGGTAAAGGATGATGAACCGATAGGTCTGTCTGTCGAAGATTTGACTTTTCTCTGTATAATGAAGGGGGGCTTCTACAAAGATGAAAGGAATAGCTGGGTGGCCCCTCTTCAATTCAAACCTCAGAGGCGACACTTACCAAACAACAAGACACAAGCTCTAGATCGCTTCAGATCGGCTGTCCAGTGAGCCTCCCATTCCTTCCCGATATTCATGCTGAGATCAAGGGGGCATGGAAGAACCCATATTCGGCCCCTATTCACTGACATCAGCAGGCTAATTTCGCTGTTGTAGAGAGGATGGGTGAATATACCGATTGACAAGACGTTCGCAAACTGTCTCACATCCGGGCGGGCATCGATACTGAGGGCTGCCATCTAAGCCCCACTACATCTCGCTTAAATGGCAGGGCATACATGTCAATGGGTCAGGCCGGGGCGGCTTTGTACACCATGGCAGTGTTGCAAGTTACCAGGCTGACCTGCTGAGGGAGCTCAGGGGATGGGGTTATCCCCTGATGCGGTAGTCGAACTGCGCCACACCACAGATTTAGCTCTCCAGGCCACCAAACAAACAGCTGCCGCAATCGGTTGATCAAGGGTGGCCATGGTGGCCATTGAGAGACCTCTGTGGTTGAATTTGGTTGATATCAGGGAGAAAGTAAAGGCATTTCTCCTCGATTCATACAGGTTCGTGCCCAGGCAGGCGGGAGGGCCTGGCCCGACACAGTCTGAGGACTAGAGACAGGGCCAGAGAGCCAGCGTCGCTTCTCGTGCGCCCCCTCTGTGGAGGAGTATGTCGAAAAAGAGGTGGGACTCCCGGAAGAAGAAGGATTAGAGGGAGGTGATCCAGCACAAACGCAGTCAGTGTCGGTGATGGGTCTCCTTCCCGAGGGTGAACTAAAAACATAACCTTAATTTGTTTCCCCAGGCGCTTCTTACATCTGGGCCTGTGATGAGTGGAAACAATATTCTGACAGCCTGCCTTGGCTTGATCAGTGAGAGCACCCCTTTCAGGCCTGTAAGGGTTGTGGACCTCATGTTTATAAAACTGAATGTGTGAGTCTTCATTCTGCACACTGCAAGTTGAGCTGGTAGGTCTCCTTTTTCATTCTAAAAAGAGAAAGAAAACAGAAAATTGTGTATAGAACTCCCTGTATAGAGTGTAGGGGACTGTGTGTTTAAAGTGTATAGATGTAAGAAGAGGAAGGAATATTAGGGCCCTGAAGTTCCCCTGGTAGGTGGCTAGAATGATAAGAATAGAAGCACCAGTTATATGGGTTGTTTGTGAGTATGGGTTGGCTTTTCCTTTGGTAAATTCACTGATTTTTGCTGTGCACAGTGATTAGGCTTCCTCTCAGTGTGAGAGTAGTTTTGAGGCCACCGTTCATTCCTACTGGTATGTAGCGCACTACTAGTTGGTGATGCATCCTCCCAGACTAGGAGTAGGTTTAATGTCGTCATTTGGTTTAGCTTCTAAACAGCTTTTAGGCCTTTTTGGGCTGTTAGCCACCTCAGGCTAAAGTAGTTTGTTTCCTCTATCAAAAGCATTGGAGGGTATATGTAAATTAGAGACTAACACTGGAGCTTCAGTTAGCTCTTATGTCTGGCCCAGGGGGCCGTTGACATTATATTGCCTGAGTGCCTCCTTTCATGGGAGAGTATTTCTCTCGAGGCTGCTGCTCCTCCGAGCCTCAGGTAAATATCTATGCTTGCAGGCTGGCCCTCACCAGGACTGCCTCGGTAGCTTGCCTAGGCTATACTAGGGATGATGGAGGCACTTTGCTAAAGCATTGCCGCCTCTATGTGCCCTTCTCTTTGCCCTTCTCTATGTGAATGTAGGCTTCCTATGGCCTCCTCTCATGGTGGAGTCATAAGGCCTCTCTGCATTCTGCGGTGAAATGAGTAATGCAGGTTGGTGCAGAGGCAGAATTTGTTAGCAACCTAGCAGTGGCTGGGGAGCAGGGTTAGGCCGTCTTTCGCTTCACAAAGAGACTGTTTGGTTTGCCTGACCCCGCCCCTCAGAGCTAGCTTCATGGACGTAGGCTGCCAGGCACATCTAGAGCCACTGGGAGGCCCTCACCCTGTAAATTCATGGTTATGTGGTTAGTACTCTGCTACTAAAGCAGGGTGTTTCTGAGTACTCCACTCTCAGCACTGTATCCTTCTGCTTCACACCACTATGGCTTGAGTCAAGCAGAAATTTCTAACCACTCACTTCATGCTGGTTCTAGAATTACACTCCCTGGAAGCCAGAGCATTGCCATGAGCTAACGCTCATGCACACAGATGGAAGGCCCCTGAATCCCGGGGCCTCCATTGAGGCAGGGTGGCGTAATTTGTACTCCCCTTGCTTAAAGGGTTTATTGTGGTTTTTGCTGAGTACACTGGCATTGGCAATGTAGTTAGGTATCAGGTCTGTAGGCGCTGCCAGCAAAGACTGTGCTGTCATGTAGTAGGCCTCAGCAGGTCTCCATGACAGCCGGCCCCAGAAGGGCTTGTTAGGCCAGCTTGCTGCAAATGGTTGGTCTTTGCAGTCCATGCAGTAGACTCGCTGACAAGTAGCAGACCTCCTTGAAAGAGAGTCCTAACGCTGAAAGAGAGGCCTCCTGTGTGCAGCCCCAATATATGTGTTGGTGCGGTATGCTTCCCAATAATGTTGGTATTTGTAGCAGAAGACTTATCAGCTAGTAGGCCCTACCAGGCCTCCCTGAATACCTAGCAGTGTAGGTATTTATTTTGTCAACTAGACATCAGAAAATCAGTGAATTTACCAAAGGAAAAGCCAACCCATACTCACAAACAACCCATATAACTGGTGCTTCTATTCTTATTGTTCTAGCCACCTAACAGGGGAACTGACAGTGTGTCTGGCTGGTCTACCTGGTCTGATGAAATACCTACACCGTTGAGACTGAGCCCCAGAAAGTCTGGGTTCATAGCAGCTAGTTTTAACATGCTATCAGTAAATTGGCCACACCAGGCCTCCTTGAAGGCAGCTATCAGGTAGTAGGCCTCACCAGGCATCCCTGAAGGTTGCAGGCCTCTCGTGAGGCATCCCAGTTAAATCAGTCCATAGGCCTCTCCGGCCTCCTAAGCGCTTTGAAAGATAAGTGCTTTGTAGATCCTTGGATCAAGCAGATATACTCCCTTTGCTAGTAAGGGTTGTAAAGTGCTATGCTGAGTATTGCTGTCCAGGATACACGTCTCTGAGATCCAGTCTGAGTTGGTTACTGTCAGCACTTATGGTGGATGCCTTACCTAGAGGGAAGTTTCCAGAGGCTCTGTTTCTGAACAGACAGATTTTTGACAAACTGAAGTGTCCAATGTAAGTGACACCAGGTCAGGCCTCCCTGGTGAATATGTTCCCTGAGTAGTGATTGGCTGGGGCTCCTTTGCGTTCCCTAGCCACATTCCCTTAAAGGGACCCCTTCTGTTGAAGTGGTTGGTTGCAGGCCTTTGAGCAGCCTGGGTAGGACTTCATGTAAAGTGAATGAAGGTTTTCTCTTGAGGCTTATAGCTTGGGCTATGACCGTAGGGAATGGAGAGAGGGAGAGGGAGAGGGAGAGGGAGAATATAATATATAAATTTTAATATATATATTTTATTTATATATATATAAATATATATATTCTGGCATTTCAGTTCCCTGAGAATCTCATACCCTTATATACTGGTATACAATATTGTATGTGAGACAGTGTAGAACCGGCGACAGGGTCATGGGCTTCCAAGGCTCGTGATGCACGTGGGGAGTGAAGGCTGGCACCTGTGGTCCGATCAAATAGTCGAGCTACTGTAGCTCAAATTGCTCAAGAATTTAATGCTGGTTCTGATAGAAAGATGTCACAATACACAGTGCATCACAGTTTGTTGCATATGGGGACGCATAGCTGCAGACCAGTCAGGGTGCCCATGCTAACCCCGTCTACCCAGAAAGCACCAACAGTGGGCTTACCTGGGGAACACATGGCATCAGGATGCACTATGAGAAGAAGGCAAGCCAGCAGATGCAGTGTGATTCTTTGGGAAATGTTCTGCTGGGAAACCATGGGTTCTGTCATCCATGTGGATGTTACTTTGAGACGTACCACCTACCTAAGATGTACAGATCATGTACATCCTTTCATGGAAACAGTATTCTCTGGTGGCTGTGGCCTCTTTCAGCAGGATAATGTGCCCTGCCACAAAGCAAAATGTGTCAGATCAAGATGCATTTAATTATTTGCATTTGTAAAAGTAGACAAAATTTTAGATTTTATGAATATTTATAGGCTACTTTTATATTTTGGAGCAACTAACCCAACTCCTACCCTAAACCTACCCACTTCTAAACAATATAAAACACGTAGCAGGCAAATAATTGTACGGTCACATGTATTTATTGCAAACACTGACCAAAGACAGTCTAAAAGTATTAACTCATGATGCATTCCAAGTCTTCTGAAGTCATACGATAACTTCATGTAAAGAACAGATTTGATCTTAATGTCCCAATGATGTCCCAATAATGTTAAATGCCAAGGACATTTTACAATGAAAGCTGATGAAATTACGCAATTGGTCACGAGACATACGAGAGCCAATGCAATTTCACTATCAAAGCTGACGTAACAATAGCGTAAATATAAAAAATCTGATATGGTATGCTGGCTGATTAAATTGAGAATCGCACTCCAACATGTCATAATGGCAAAATCATAACCAAATCTATAATTTCATCATGACGATAACGCGCGTATGACGGGTAACCTGTTAAAAAGTGACACAGAAGGGTCCTGACCAAGCATCAATATGTGACGAGATGGGAGTAAGAACGTGTTGTTCAGGGAGATGTATTTTTCTCATGAACTGAGCCATAATTCTCCACTTCAGTATGACATGCAAAAAAAACTTTAAACTCTTATATGCCAACAACATAATATATAATTTGCGTATTTAAACATAATATTTCAGAAAATGTGTAATACTAAACTATTTTCTTAGTATTACACGATTAATAATACAACTATACTGTGATTAACTGGTGAAAGTATGGTGATATCTATAAAAAATGTTACCCTATTCACCTGTAGTGCTTCATATTTTACCCAAGATTCCCTTCTTTTCCTGTTACTAGCTGGCAAATTTTACCAGGTTTATAGAAGATTGAAGCATATTGGTCTATGCATGGGAGCCCCAAAGAGCTTAGTCTGTAATAAATCCTGCAATGTTGACAGTGAGAGAAGGATCTGATATACAATACAGAACAACCATGGCAGATATCTGGATTGCTCTAGAGAGGATTACAGTGTAGCATCTGCTGAAATTATGCATCCATGTGGAAAAAGTTATACCTGAACATGTGAATGTCAGCAGAAAGAAATAGTCAGAGTGTTTTTAATGTGGAGAATAATCACATGCAACAGCATAGCTTAAATATATGTTCTGTGAATACCACATATGTAAACATTTGTTTTCTGAGAAAAATAATATGCCATCAACCTTTAGCATACTGCATTTTGTTTGGCTTAGCAAGTTTATTAACCATATTCAGCATGTTTTAGACCCAAGTTTCCTTTTTCATATTAATTTTAAATTTTGAGGATAAGTAACAACTCATATCTTTGATCTTAAGAGTTGTAAATGTTTAACTGGAATCTTAACTTTCCTCTTGTCCAGCAAACCTGGCAAACACAGATAATCTGTGAGATTCAGTGTCAACTTTTGGGTATGTTCCAAACTTCCCAATTTTTACTTTAGCACTCAACAAGACTGCTATTTATAATAAATGATGCCACATATTTAAAACCTTCGTCTCCATCTTAGGTTAACTGATGTGCTTGCATAAGAAATGCCTCATCTCAATCTTTTTGAAATATTTACATTTTCAATTTGAGATGTGTTCCAGCTCCAAAACCATGTGATTTCTAACAAGGCATGTCACGCTAAGTGCAAATACAACAGAGGTGCAGCTATGCTATCTGTTTTTTTTTTGTTTGTTTTTTTTCTGCCACTTTAGGCATTACTGGCTACACATCCTATTAGCCTGATGTCATCATACTCAGATTCTAGTCAGAATATGAATCTGATATTGCGCCATTGGGCTGTGATTATGGGGCATGTTTCAACTGAACCAAGAAAGAAAATGCCTCTGCACTCAATTGGATAGACCAATCAGAGCTACGGAGTAAGTGACGCATGTTGAGCGACGCATAGTTGTCAGCAGAACTCAACTGCACGCATGGTGGAAGAAGTAGAAGAAGATGAGTGGAAACGATCTTTGCCGGTGTTGTAAAAAAAAAAGAGAGTTTAAGGATACACAGAGTACTTACCAACACGATCATCATTTTTGAGAGAAATAGTGAATGCATATAAAAGTTCTCCATTTAGTAAACAAATTCAACCCAACCCAACAATCTTTGGTGACGTGGATGATTACGTTACTGTTGATCATCTGTCCATCATCGTAAAAAGCCTGCCCTGACAATTTGATTGGTCCAAACTAATCTGGTTCAAGCATAGTTGTACATAGTACAACGGATCAAGTCCACTAGATCTTTTCGACCTCAAATGTTGTGGCCGGGGTTAAGTCCAAAAAGTTACTTTTTGGTGGTTGTTGCAGATGATCTAGTCTAGTGGTTGCTGTTACCATTCTCAGTTTTTTTAGAAGTCTGTGTGGGTTTGTGGGGATTTTCCTTAAGTAATTAATTTTTAAAAAAAATATTATTTTAATTATTTTACCATAATGTTAAACATTTTCTGATATATGGTATTTTTTTTTGTAGTATTTTAAAAAAATGTCCTCATCAAAAAATAAAGATTTTTAAAATGTTGCAGTTAATGCAAACATAAGAGGTTTAACCTCTCTAGATGCTCACAACTGGTTTCATTTACTCACATTCAATAGCAGAAAATTCTTTTGTGTTCAAATCACAGATGCCAGCAGATTTTCATAACCAGCAGCCATCAGATCAGGTTTCTGTGTTCTGGGATAACACAGATCCTCTCGCCTCGTCGTGATCTGATAATAGAGCCACCTGAGCAGCTTTAGATATCTTTGCAAACATGTAAGATAGACTTTTGGAAAGAACCTTTACTGAATGTTCTTTGTCGACCTATGCAGAATGACATCAAAGACACCTAATCTCAATAAAGCAGAGTAGATTCATTATAGTTTCAGTTCAAACTTACCGCAGGTGCCTCAGGCTCAATGTAGAGATGATCAAATTTAGTTATCATACATGTGTTCCACCATTTCATATTTCTAGTTTTCCATCTCCTGTGAGCAGTTGCACTTTAATGTCTGTCCCACTGCTATGAATCTTAATGGCGCTCATTCATTATTGCTACACTAGAAGTGTGGAAAGACTGGTCTGTATGACGAAGCCCAACCAGTGGGATGTGAGGGGGAGAGACAAGTTTCTCTGTTAATTACCGTAGTGACACAGCAAGCAAAGAGAGAGCTATCCAAGGTGGGTTTATTCGGCTTGACATATATTGTGTTCCATTTCAGAAAGCGAAAAAGGAGCAAACACCAAAGTTTATAATCCTAACTGGCCTTCCTGTCCACAATTACCTAAGATTTAATTGAAAGCAATTTACAAGAAATGTTCAGGAGCTATTAACGATGCCTTTTTTGGAACACAGAGGATATTTAGATTTTTATTAAATAAAAAGTCAGTGTGAGTCCAATATTGTTTTGGATCCTTTGAACTCTCATATTAACAAAACCAGTTGAAACAAAATATATTAAAAATATCTCCTTTTGTGTTTCACAGAAGACAAAAATCATGAGGGTGAGTAAATAAAGAATTTTTATTTTTGGGAGATTGTCAGTGTAAGTCAAGTATACTTTGCAATTTTAATTATATTTCTGAGAAGTAGACATAGCATACTTTCAGTCAAATCTTTACGTGGGCTTTCTTATTTTTTAGTTTAATCTAAAAAACTAAGGTTTTTTACTCCCAAGGTCAAGTGCCTTTCACAATGAAGATGCTAAAGGCACCCCTAGGTGTCACTATATCGACATGCAGGGTACTGATTAAGATTAAGACGCGTTTAATTCTTTGCATTTGTAAAAGCAGACATGATTTTATTTTATACTACAATCATAAAAAATCTATTTTTTTTATACTACTATTATTTTTACTACTATATTACTACTTTTGTATTTTGGAGCAACTAACCCCACTCCTACCCTAAACCTACCCACTTCTCAACAATATAAAATGCAGGCAAATAAAAGTACAGTCACAGGTATTTATTGCAAAAACTGACCAAAACTGTCTAAAAGTATTAACTAATGTTGCATTCCAAGTCTTCCGAAGTCATACGATATCCTCATGCTGAAATGATGATCCTTTCGTGAAAGCGCGCACACACTCAGTCAGTCATATCTCATTTAAATGATACACAGGACTCTTTAGCATGATGCAGTTGGTCACAAGACACACGAGAGCCAATGACATTTTATAATCAAAGCTGACGTAATGACGCAATTGGTCACGAGACATACAGCCAATGCAATTTCACTATGAAATCTGATGTAACATTTCTTCTGGCAATTTTTTTAAATTTGAATGTGTGCATGATCTTCGGTTGATGGAGACGCTAATCCCTTTTGGGGATTTTCTAAACACAAATCAATCATTTGGCCTCAGAACACTTGGAATATTTGTACTTTTTGAATAAATTGTGCCTGCAGTCGTATTCTGCCTGTAAGTTATATCCTGTTTTATATCATATAATACAGACATGGGTAGGTTTAGGGATGGGATGGGGTTGGGTTACGTTCAAACATGTCTAAATAGTGTAAATAAATGTAAATAAAATTATGCTGGCTGATTAAATTGAGCATTCCCATGCCTAAGGCGTCTGAGTATGATGCCAAAGGTTTCTCATTGAAATCAATAAAGCACCCTGCGTGCCGAAAAATGACACCTAGGAGTACCTTTAGCTTCATTGTGATGCGGAAGGCACTTGACCATGCTTCAGATTTTGACACCTTAGGAGTGAGAACGGGTTTTTGTAAGGGGCAGTAAAGAGATTTTTTTTTAAATTAATCTGCTGATTCACTAATGTTTGTGTATTTCCTTGTTGATTCTGAAAGTTGAAGCAGTGGGCCTGACTCCTGACAGAGAGGTTGTTAGCAAGGAAAGAAATGTGAGAGGTTTTTTGGAGCAATAAAAGCATCGCCAAGGGCCCCTTTTGCTCAAGAAGCACCATTTCACCTCTTTTATTTTTCTTCTCCTAGGAGCCACTCTAAACCCACACAATACTCCTGAAATAGAGGCTCTTAAAAAGAATGAGTGCATATTGGCAGGTTCCAATTTCAGCACAGCAGAAGAAAAATAAAACGAGAGCAAGCGAGTCTCACAACCTGTTAATTTACACTGTACGTTGGCCTGTAAGTGATCCCATGGTTCTACAGATTTAGAAGGGCTTATTCGTTTCTTCACAGCACATTGGACAGAAGACCAAATGCAGCCCATGCATCCTTTAATATGTATTCATTAATGGGATTGTGCCAGCCTACCAGCAAAAAAAGGCTGTAAATGTAGCTGCTTTCCCACCTCGTTTCCTAATTTGTTTAATCGGTTTTTTTTAATCATTCAGTAACTGGCATTTCAATCTCAAATCTGTCACTGTCCTCCAGGGGATATTTGCTGATTTATGAATGGAGAAAGACAATGTACATCCAGGATCCGGACAAATATAATCTTTTTATAATACCCAAGGGACATACTGTGACATTATTAAAGCATTCCTGTGTTTATAAGTCTTTCTGCAAGTACATCTTCAATAAATCCCTATTCATGTTTTAAGTGAACAAAGGAATTTGTTATATACACAATCAAAAATATTTTACACACTCATATTCAGCTTCCATTTTTAACAAATAAACAAAATCCAGGTTTCTTTGGTGGATGATAAAAAAAAAAAAAAAAAGTCTCAATCAACTTCCTTATGAATCATCATACCCCTTTACTATCAGTGTAGTTTACTTTTGGGTGATCACTTTTGAAATCTGAGTGTTTTTTTTTTTTTTTTTTTTTTTTTACAGATTTGAATAGTGTTTGAATACACCTTGGCTCATCTGTACCTTATATATCCCACATCAACAGAAATGTTATATCAACAGATGACAAATAATAACACTTTTACACAAACTCATCAAGAAAAAATAAAATAAAGTTGCATGTTGGGAGTAACCAAAGTGGGTGGTGATGAAAACTGATACTTTGACTCTGTGACACTCAAGCACTTTTTGCCAGCAAAAGTAGGTCACGTTAAAAGACAATTTGTGCAAATGCATCATTCCCTGAAAACGTTTTATGTATGAAAATAAGTTTGGACACATTTGCCCTTTTAATTTCTGTTCTCATTTTTTCTTTGAACAGAGAAATTTAGTTCCCATCATGCATAGATGTGAAAGCCAATCTTACCCAAAAACCATTGTAAAAATGACCAATCTCTCTAGGAAATGATAAAAAGAAATAGGAAGATACCCAAAAAAAAAAATCTAATTACCTATTGTTCAGCATTTTTTTCTTTAATACATCAATAGAACAAAAGATGCATTGATTAAATTTAGCATTTTAAAAAAAGTGCATTTGGGTTTTGCTACTGACTGTCAAGATTTTCCTGACTTCTAAGGTTTATTTTTATTTTTTTAATCACCTATCACCCTTCATTCCCATTCCAGATACATCCCTCAGCATGTGGTAAATTATATTTTGGATTTCATACAGAAAAGGTGTAGACTTTTGACAGCAGAGTAAAAACCAGCAGTGATGATGATGAGACCAGATAAATGATGATGCAAATAATGCAATTTCTCTATACCATATATATATTTTAGCAAAGTTTTCAGTTTTCACCACTTCTTCAACATGATCACATACTGTACATACTGTACTTTCATATTAAATTTCTCTACAACTCTGTTTAAAGTACTCTGATCCATTAGTAATTTATAGCATTGGCTTGGTAACATAGGTCTTGCATTTGCAGTTCTTGGGACTACAAACAACAGACACGTTTATTCACTAAATTCTGAGATGACAAGAACATGGTGAAGGAAGCAGTGCTGTATACACCAGTACAATATGCTTTACACAGTATCACAGCCATATGGTAACACAGCCATATGGCTGAAATGAATTAATTGTCTTTCTTATATAGAATGGAGATATATACATTTGAAAGCATAGGGGCTTTTCTTGTTAGATGAATAGCATTTTATGTGTAAGATAAAGAAGAGGACACAAATTCCAGCATGTGGAATTGGATGAGGCAAATGGTCTTAGGCCTATAAATAAAAGCATTCAGATTTAGCATATTCAGTAGGCTACTGCAAAAACTTACTCAACAGCAGGTGGTAAAAGTTCAAGTAGCTGGTTAAAGAGACTCATTTGAATAATCACACTCCATTTGCTCTATTTTTGAAGTGTACAAGATGGATTATTTTAATGGCAAGTGAATTCCGTGTGTTGAGCTATCAGCCATTTTGAAAATTTTCATAATGAGTGCTGAGTGTGGATATACAGAGGCCAATGTGGATTGAGTTTTAAGAAGATACTATATAAAATAATATATAATATAAATAGTGTGTCTTGCTAAATAACCAGATGACCCTGAATCAATTTGTTGAACATTGTTCAACAAATTGATTCAGGGTATAATATAAATATTTATTTAATGCACTGCTGTTGGAACTGAAACTCACAATATGGAAATGAAGCTCATATTTGAAAGAAGATCATGTACTGAATTGTATTATACATGGTTAATTCATATTTTTCAATTATGTCACTTGATTTCAACAGTTAGATGACAAATACCCCAGGCTGCTCTCAAGGGTACTGTTTTATTTGTTAATAATCAATTACCAGAGCGCTGGGAGTCTCATGGGCACTTCCTCCAACATCCATGTTGACATGACCCTGATGGATGACACCACCCATGAATGTTATAAACTGCCAACCCAGAGTGAGTAACAGCATCTCATACATAAAGACATTAAATACACACCTAACCACCTCAATGCTTATTTCCTTCTGTATTAATCCAGGAAACCTTGTGATTGCAAAAATGCCTGATATTATAAACCCTTTAATGGTTGGAAATCTGAGTTATATGTTTTAACTACAGTATTTCCTGCAACTGTATGTGTGTTTGTTGTTAACCAGAGTTCCATGAGGTCACAGGGAGAGCTTGTTAGTGATATAAACTAGACATAATACATCACTACGCATTTGTCATGAATTTAATTCCATTTTCCAGAGGCATTCCTGTTCAACTCATCTTGAAGGACAATGCTCTGACATAGACAGGTATCAGATCAAACCAGGAGGCAATTGATTACCATAATAACCAAACAATGCCTCATCTTTCAAGTTGAATAAATGTCACGTTGAAAATAAGTCAAGACTAATAATGTCTGATGTTGGTGTGGTCAAAGTAAATCAATTTCTTTTTCAAGCAACTATAACGATTGTATTGTTTCAAAATGTGACTGCACACATTTGTCTGACAGGACAAAAGAGGCGTGATAGTTATTGGATAAATATGGATAAAATATCTTTAAATGTTTTTGAAAGAAGTCAGTGTGCAGTATTTTGTACAGTATAAAAACCATTACGTCTATGGAGAGTTCCCACAAAGATAGTGAACCTGTGTGTGTGTGTGTGTGTGTGTGTGTGTGTGTGTGTGTGTGTGTGTGTGTGTGTGTGTGTGTGTGTGTGTGTGTGTGTGTGTGTGTGTGTGTGTGTGTGTGTGTTCCCTACATTATGGGGATTATTATTATTATTAATTTATTTTTGGATGCCCATGAAGAAAACATCTTATAAATCATACAGAATTATGTTTTTAGGAAATGTAAAAATGCAGAATGTTTTGTGTGATGGATAGGGAATAAGGTTAGGGCAGTGTTTCTCAAATGACAAATGACAAAACAACAAAAACGTAATTGCGAATGTTTTTCTGATGCAAGACTTTTTATTTTGAAAGATGTGCGTGAACACTGTTGACTCTTCTGTCAGACACAGTTTAAGTAAAGAGTGCCTGAGAAAAACACGTTCTCCTGATTCAGTATCCGCTGTCAGATGAGATGTTGTCAGGCTATATGTCAGTGTCATTATTCTAACATTATTTTCGTAACTTGTTACAACTTGTAACTCATTTCAGAATAACATCTCAGGCTACAAATGAGAGTGGAACTAGATGCTGCGTCATGACATGACACCAATATTGAGTCTTTTTGTTTTCAGCCTAGCTCTATCACCCCGCACATTCATGAAGTGCATGGATGCAGCTCTGGCTCCACTGCAACTCCAGGGCATCCGTGTCCTCAATTAGATCTATGATTAGCTCATACTTGCCAAGTCAAGGGATCTGGTGGTTCAGCATCAAGATGTCACCCTCGCCCATTTAAAAAGGTTGGGGTTGAAGTTAAACTCAAAGAAAAGAGTCCTTTATCTGAGCCAGCAGATGACATTTTTGGGGGTGTATGGGACTTGACTTCCATGCAGGCACAATTGTCTCCTCCTCAAGTTGAGTCCATTCTAACTACTCTAAAAGAGTTCAGGCTAGGTCAGAAGGTATCTGTCCTCTAGATCCAAAGGCTTCTGGGACTCATGGCAGCAGCCACCAACATCATACACTTAGGGCACCTGCACATGAAACTGTTTCAGTTGTGGTTAAAGAGCAGGGGTTTCCACCCACTGTGCGATCCCCTGAAAATAATAAGGGTTATGAGCAAAGGAATTCATACCTTTGCTGTCTGGAGCAGTCCCCAGTTTACTCTCCCTTACGAAAATGAACCATGGTTTTACTACAAATAAAACCAAAACAACCATGGTTATTGTAGTTAAACCATGGTAACCACAAATTAACCATGGTTTTGCTACTCTAACCATAGTTTAACCATGGTATTTGTGGTAAAACTGTGGTTGTATAAATAGTAGTCAATTAGCCCCAAAAAAACATGGTTACTACACTTTTACTATAATAAAACCATGGTTATTTTTCGTAAAGGCCTGGGAACCACATTGGGGGCATGTTGTCCCTGGAAGGTGACAGATGCCTCCCTCGTGGGTTGGGGAGCAATAGATGGTTGCCCAGCCCAGGAGATCTGGGAAGACCAACATCTCTCTTAGCACATAAACTGCTTGGAGGCTGTATTTCTAGCTTTGAAAGTACTTTCTCCCAGAACTGAGGGGCTACCACATGTTAGTGCGGAGAGACAACATGTTAGTAGTCTCTTATAACCAGGGCATTCATGCCACCTGTTCAGGTTGGTGCAGCAGATTTTGCTATGGGCACAAGACAGACTGCTCTCTATTCCAGGGCACATGAATGTGGGAGCAGGCATCCTGTCGAGGCAGGGGCTAAGGCTTGGGAAGACTTCACCCCAGAAATTGTGACATAAATCTGGCAAGGTGGATGTAGGTCTGCTCCACCTCAGAAGACCCACTGTCCTTTATGGTTCTCCTTCATACCTCCAGCTCCGTTGGGGCTGAATGCTATTGGACAGGTATGGTCAAGGCTACGTCTACCTTTCCCCCGCTTCCTCTACTCCCCAGAGTTCTAGCCAGAGTCTGCCAAGACAGAGTTCATCTATTGCAAGTTGCTCTGTTCTGGCCAGCCCAAGTATGGTTCTTGGACTTAATATTCTCGGTGGGAGATTCTGACCAGGAGCGACCTCTTCTCCCAAGCTCCCAAGCCCCTGAGAGGGAACTAGATGCTGCGTCACCTTGCCATAATTCATCCAATGCCTGAAAACTTCTTCCTTCAGACAATTAGAATCTGGTGAAACGTTTCAGGCATCTGTTTATGGACGCACTGACACTACGTCAAATGACCATGGAATTGCCAATCACAATTGGCATTTCCCATACATGATTCAGACACCGGCTCACACTGGGGTGTTCACATAGCATCACAATGTTCCACTCGAAAGAGCACTTTCCTGCCCTGTCAGACGTTATACTGTGCTAACGCAAATGCAGAGATGTTTTGTTGTTTGATTCATATTAACAGCATATTTAGCAGTAGGTACTGTATATTACACTGCTTTCACTTTATTACACAGATCTAATACACATGCGATTACTTGCCGTTTACATTCACAGACATAATGACTGTTACTTTGTGTGTTTTTGACATAACCTTGTGTGTATTTGACAAGCGCAATAAGACATGAAAGAGAGTTGTCTCTCTGCGCTTAGATGATAGAGATGATAATCAAAACCAAACAGATGTTTCAGTTTTTGGCAGAGTATCCGATTCACAAGCTGTACAGGCTCCGCCCTCTTCTGGAAAGTGGGGTGGGGAGCAGTAACTTATTTGCATTTAAAGATATGCACAAAAACAGCATGTTTTTCCTTCCACTCAAAATTGGGAATTTACAACATGGTATAATAAACGATCTGTGGGGTATTTTGAGCGGAAACTTCACAGACACATTCTAGGGACACCTGAGACTTATAATACGTCTTGTAAGAAGGATGTCTCCTTTAAGTAAAATGGAATAGTACTTGTGTCTGTCAACCATTTTTAAGAAATAAATTAGCTTGGGTCGCAAAAAAATTTGGGTCGCATCTTAATGACTATAAAAAAATATAAAAAAAATATAAAAAAAGTGGATCCCATGGCCAAACCAGTTGAGAAACACATGGATTAGGAGACAGAATATACAGTTTTTACAGTATAAAAATCATTACAGTATGTCTATGGAAAGTCCCTATAAAATATTCATATCTGTGTGTGGTCCTAGTAAACACTATGGGGACAAAATGTTGTTTGGTCCGCATGAGGAAAACAGCTTATAAATCCTATTAAATTATGTTTTTTGAGTATGTAAAAATACAGGGATAAGGGTACTTAGGGGTAAGGTTAGGGGATAGAATACAGTTAGTATAAAAATAATAATGTCTATAATACATTCCTCTGCATCTTTTTTGCAAGCGTTTCTTGAAACAATCTGTGATCACAGCCACTGATACCACCTAAATACCAAAAGAAAGTGTATGTGTAGTGTGGCAAGGTGGACGAGTGGGAGACGTGGGAGGAGCGAGCGAGACCGGTGCTTGACTGAGAATGAGCGTCACCTGCCAGCGTCTCATGAGGGAGCTCAGAGGCATATAAGGACGAGCGACACCAGTGAAGGACGAGAGAGGACCAGGCCTGGACTTTATGTTGTGTTTTGTTTATGTTTTATTATGTGTGTGGGTGGCAGTCGTCCGTGAGGGGCTGCCCGTGTTACTTTCGTTTGGTTTGTTTTAAGTCATGTTAAATGTTCACCGGTTCCCGCCTCCTTCTTCCCATATCTACGAACTACGTTACTTGTAGGATTATAAAATATCTGACATGCCTGGATGATCTGTGACATTTTAAACTGTATTATTAAAAACTCATGCTTAAATGTGTCTTATCAGTTTCTTAACATCTAGAGCACTGTAAAAAAAAATAAAAAAAATTAAAAACCTTTCATATACGTCATAGGATACTTACGGTGTAGCTGATTGGGATCACTGCTTTGACCTCAGGGACCATGTTTCTGGAATATTTCAGAACAGGAGTTCTAAACTTAAGTCTCAGGAGCTTCATTAAACCAGCCCATGTCCATCATTGTAGAGAGGTAAAGCAGTGACTGGTGAAAGCAGCTGACAGTTTATGACAGCGAGCAGTGTCTTTGAAATGACACATTCAGCTCAGCAGAAAAGAGATTTGCCCACTGATGGATGTGATGAAAGTCGTCAAATGCTTTATTCCAAAAGACTGACTTGTAAACACTGTCAGTGCAAGCATTAGGATCTAAATAACTCTAACATAACATCATAAATAATCATCCAATGCAATGTTATTTTAGTATAAAATGGAGATACTATTATAGTTTTTCTATGATATATTTTTGAATATTTTTAATTCGTTTTTGTATTTTCCATTTTCATTTTAGTAATTTTCTAGTGATGTTGTTGTTTCATTTTTGTTTCATTTTTTTATGTTAGTGTAGCGAATATATCGAGCCCCAGGGGAAATGGTGCGGGATTTATGCATGTGTTTAATCGTGTTACGATCAAATATGCATAAATTGGCACAGAGGGAAATTTTGATATTAACAATTGATTAAAACGGATTAAAACAATTATTAATATCTAGGGCTTGATTCAACTTTTAGAAATTTCTTTGATTCTAGAATTGAGTTCAAAGGACAGATAATTGTCCACCAAATATCTCCTTTTAATAACTCTTAAACACCTCTCTGGCCACGAGAAGTATCTTTCTTTTAATTTGTAACAGGGTCGGTTCACCGTAAAAGTGACCTATGTATGAGCAAACTCAAGCACAATCACGTGTGAATATATATATTTTTATAAATCAACAAACAATAAACAAACATACACAAATTAACTGAAAGAAGGAAGGAGAGAGAGAGAGAGAGAGAGAGAGAGAGAGAAGGCAACGGTGATACTATCGACACAACCTATTGAGTACAAGCAAGAAATCGGTCCAACTTATTGGTATAAGCTCAAGACTTTATAACGACAGCTTAAGGGATACTTGCATATGTTTCCTTGGTCGTGAGTTCGTGCGTTTAGGGGAATTCCGCGATCCGGTCCGTGTTTCAGTCTTGCAGGGTGTGTCCTTGGAGTCCGCGGGAAATTCAACTTTGGTTCCTTTGTGTGATGAGATCCGTTGGAAGATGGCGAAGAGGAAAAAGAAGAAGAGAGGAGAGAAGAGAGCGAGAAGCGTTTGTGGCCCATCTTTAAAGGGCTGCGACGGGGCACGCCTCTTTTGTCGGAACAGCCAATCAGAGCGAAGGAACTCAGAAGCGGGAAATCTCCCTTTGTCTTGGGTCTCGCCTCATTAACATGTTTTATGGCTCTCTTAGATAGGCAGACTTGGGGGTTTTGGTACGCAGACTTTGGGGTTTTGGCATGAAAGAAAGAGTCTGATGCATCATAGTACCACACAACGCACCTAGCCGGCCTACAATTGCGAGACAAAGATTTCGAGACCAAGCATGGGGAGTTTAACTTAAGAATTAAAGAAACGGCGAGGATTGATGTCATTCTTCCTTAAGCATTCACTGGCTACAAGTTTCTAACCTATCAAACACATCTAAAATGGTTATAACAAAAAGCATGCATACATACAGGGACCACAACACACCTAAAATGGAAAATAACTAAGTTAAAAGTCATATAATCTATTCGGATGTCCTTTGGTATGTGTGAGGGAGGGGCTGTTGTTTTATAATGGTCTCTTGTGGGCTGCACGAGCATGGCTTGTGTCCTTTTAGCACCATTAACCTGTCGGTCTGTAGACTTCGCGGCGCCGGTCTTGCTTGAGTCATTATAACTAATCAAAGTATTGGTCCGTTGATCATTTATGAGCACCGTCCATACGCTACAGTTAGTTAATATAGTACATAAAGTTCAACTAAATGAAAATGAGAAATGTTGCCGGCTGAAATAAAAGGTATTATATGGTTTGTTTTATTTCATGTAACAACTGTTTAGTTTAGTTTTAGATTTAGTTAACCCTGATGATCATCGGGGCCCATAATACAATATATGTATGTATATGTTTATGCATTAGTTATTAGTTATTATTTAAGTAGTACACAAATGACTAGCACATTGTAAACCTGTACTACAAAAACAACACTACCTTGATTTGAATGACCATATATATACATGAAAAGAACAGAAAAACTTTATGAAACTTTAGATACAATATCAACGTGACACTGCACATTTTCATACTGTTATGAAGCATTGTATATTGGAAGTATACTTATGGAGCTCTGTAGCCTGATGAAACATCAGGGCTTTAATGCAGAAGAGAAGTGGCATGGCCAGAAATAAAGTCCAGGAGACCAGGAAAAGCTCAAGTTGGGTTTAGCTGTCAGGCAAGAGAAATGTACATCTGCTGTTGGCTTTCAGCAGGGAACTGAAGACCAAAGCACAGCTTCAACACAAAGCTATTGACAGCAACTGACAGAAGCTCAGTCACAGTCTCTACAGGCTACTCTGCTGGCTGGAGAGCAATGGAATTAAATGGAACTAAACCACACTGTATAAGTACTTATTGCTGGCTTAGGCCACGCCTCACTACCGAAACTGTTTACAAACGAGAACAAATGCGAACAAGCAAGAACAAACGTGACTTCAGCAACACGACTACAGCAAACGTCCTGCTCAAGTTGTCCTTACAATGGTGGTTTGGGTTGGATAACTAGTTCTTCCAATATTTCATCATCAGACTCATGCTCGAATTGATATGGTAAATCGACGCCATTGTTAATGTCTTTACAGTGTGTACAATCACTGATGACTGAGGAAGCCCCCGGAGCTGAAGTTCAGTTATGGTAATAGGCATTCCGTTTCTGGCACACACTGTGCAGTAGACCAATCAAAACAGATTGGGTCATCTGACCAATCAGAGCAGAGTAGGCTCTCGGAAAGGAGTGGTTTAGAAAGACTGAATCATCAGACGAGTCGATCACCAAAAATTTGGTGATGTGTGTAGCACACAAGGGTGTTATTTGGTTGGGTTCTTTTATTCAGCCAGCACCATTTGCTACAGCTCCGTAGAACACAATACAGTACTATATTGATAATCGACTGCTAACTCTTCTACTCTGGGGTTCACATCACATAGCTGTAAGTATACTACAAATATACATGCATGCACTGAATAATTAAACAACAATTATATATAATAAATATTTGTCTAGCTTTTTATTCTAAATTAAATGAATCTGTCAATTCTAGATTTCTCCACATGTTCAATGTACAGTCAAACCAAAACGTAATCAGACACCTTCAACAATTTCTCACATTATCACAGTTTATTCGCTATAGTTTAGAAAATGGTAATAAAATATGACAGGGACTCAGAGTTAAACTGTGTCAGAACAAATTCATCTTGAATAGTCAGATAACTTTGATAGAAAGGTATGCAATGGATTACAATCAACCAATCAGCTGTCAGCTGTTAAATTTAAGTACACAATTAGATAATACCAATTTAGGCCAACCAATTACCAAGCAATGCTTAATTTTGTTCAGTCTGTGGTGTAAAAAGGTTGCATTAGCAATTAAAGAAAAAACACTTAAAGGATTAGGTCACTTCAAAATGAAAATTTTACTCACCCATCTCATCCAAGATGTTCATGTCTTTCTTTCTTCAGTCGAAAAGAAAATAAATTTTTGAGGAAAACATTCTAGGTTTTTCTCCTTACCACTGACTTCCATTGAAACCAAAATGATGAATGGAATGGAATGGAAATGTTGAAGTCCAAAGGGCTTCAAAGGCTCTAAGCGATCCAGGATGAGGAATAGGGTCATTATAATCTTAATTATATAACCTAATCTTAATAGGGTTTTAAGATCATCCGACATCGTTGTTTTACTTTTTTTTTTTTTTTTTTGCTACAGGGCATTTGTATTCGTCTTCGCATGCGCACTTTGTAAACACGGGGGCGGTATTTCCGCCTATGTCTTGTGTGATGTTCTACTGCGGGCGAGCGCAGAGCAGCGCAAGATGAGCAATTTAGGTTAAAATGTATAAAATCTTTTTGACTGAAGAAAGAAAGACATGAACAACTTGGATGAGATGGGGGTGAGTACAATATCAGGAATGTTTTTTATTTTGAAGTGAACTAATCCTAAAAAACATGGCCAGGTCAAAGTGTCTGAAAAATGTTGGTCTCAAATTTTTATACATTTTACTGGTAGTCCACTGTATGAAGAATCTTTGGGTATAATATGTCACAGTTTATTTTATAAATGACCTATTGTCCTGCACCCACTAGTAAAAATTATATCTGAATAAGTTTAAAATAACCTTTAAAATAGCATAATAGGGGCACTTTAATGTTCAAAACACTGCAGAAATAGAGAAGCTCAATGAGGAGAAGATCTTGGTTGTCAAAACCGTGGCAAAGCCGTTCACACAGAACGCATTACTTAAACGCGCTGCTTTTCCATAGTTATTTATGTAACCAAGCGCTAGACGGACATCTTTGACCACCGCACTAGCAACAGAGAGCCGCATGTTTATAATATATCCATGTCTTAATGCTGCACTGTCTTTCTCATTCTTAATTCAAAATAAAATAATTTATTAATAATATACATTTCTGATAATCCCAAGTTGCTATAAGGCAGGTTTGTTTACATATTAAACATGTGACCACGAGAAAGAGATGCCATTCCCTTCAAACGGCGTGGTCATGACATCAGGATGTCATTAGTTTGAAAAAAAATAATTTTGTGGCCATGACATATTGTCATGCCGTAAGTGAACCAAATATTTTTTTTACCTACGTTGAGGTTCAGAACTCTCGTAATACAATGCCTATAACCCATATTGCAAAGAAATTCAGATATATTTTCAAATATTTTTTACAATATACAAAAATTGTCAAATATATTGTATAGATTTTAAAATATCTTTATATAAATATATTCCTATAAGCTTTAATAGTTGTATATTTCTTGTATTTAGTTAATTTTGCCTGAATTCACCCTATATGTGAAGTATTTTGTGGATTTGAGCAGTAATGATTTAACAGCTGTTGTAAAGGTTAAGCCTATGCCCAGCATCCTTCTTTGATCCAATTAGCTTTGACAGGAACAGAAATAGCAGAGCAGAACTGACTAAATTAGATGAATCAGTGGATATAAAATGGGAAATAAATATATATATTTGGGTACTACTACAAGAAATAAAACTGTGTGTTTACAATGATGGCTTGAACTTGAACATTATGAGTTAAATACATTTATTAATACAAATGTCAGTCCTCCCCCTCTGTCTGTCTTTCCCTGTCTATCGGTCCAATTCACTCTGCACACAGTGCCAAAGGAATTAATCCTCTTCCTCAGGGATCTGTGTGTGATGCAATGGTTCAATGCTACTGTTATCTGTTCTCTTGTACAAGTGTATACCAGAGTCAAATATCAACATTTGCATTGACATTAACATATGCATTGACCCATAACACTGTTCGACAGTTTATGTTGTACATAAAATCTGTTTTGATTTCTTGTTTCTCAAGCAGAACATAGAACACAGAAACGCATTCCTAAAACAATTGAGAAAAAAAAAAAAAAAAAAAAAAACTCTAACATTGTTTCAGTTTTTTAGTCTATGCCTCTTTGGTGTGAATCCACCAGGGACTGCTGGGATAGCTTCCTGCAATGACAGATGTCTTGAGTTGAGTTGTAAAGATTCGGAGGATGTTGTCTGTTTTCAACCTCTTTTCACAGCCTATCTCTCCTTGAGTGGCTCTGCTTAGATGTGAAGCAACAGAAAATTTGTGGAGAGAAAATACAACAGCATCACAAAATTTCATTCTGATCACCATGTAGGCTGTAGGCATACATTATATCATCCCATTAGCATTTTAGGAACGTCTGAAACTCATTGCAAGATTCAGGAAGGCACTTGCAAGATAGTCTCTCTGTGGCAGTGAATGAGTCTAAGAAGCTTGAATGATTCAGAACTTGCCTGTTCAACCCCTAAGAACACAAGGTCAGGCCAAATAAAGCTTGCTAGTCACAGAGGGGAGCTCACAGATGACTTGACTATTATATCATTCTCAATGTACAATGTTACATTCTTTTTTTTTCTTTTCTTTTTTTTAAACTACACACCATGGTGCTTCAGTTCCACTACTGTTCAGCATGACTTGCAATTGTATTTTCCATTTATATCACCACAGTTTGTGTTTCAAAGTATTACAGTATATTTCCTAGCACAGCATGCTTATCATCTAGCAATCCCAACAGATAAACATGGCTTTTAAACATTAAAGACATGTGAACATACCAAATAATACAGAAACACAGCACATTTAAAAGAACAGAAGGGTTTTCCGTATAAAAATAAGTACTAGATTTCCGTATTTTAGTGTTTTGTATATATAGTTTTACATACAAGAGTCAATGTTAAACATTTTATTGGTGCACAATTTTACCTGAATTTGTTGCTTCTAAATTTGTTCTCCTTGTCATTTGCACTTCTGTACCTCGAACCTTGCACATTTCATAGAACCATAATAACATGAATCACAGAAATTCAGCTGTGATTTTATTCCTTATATATATATATATATATATATATATATATATATATATATATATATATATATATATATATATATATACACATACATATTTTCATAGCTCCAGGCATGACATGGTATTTCATGTTTGTTTGTATTTGGTCAGTTGTCACTTACTATCAATGGGTTACTGAAATATATGGCATATATGCTATAAAAAAATTTGAGAGAGCAACTTATTTTCCCTGGCTGAAGTTGGCAACCATACTGATGAAACGAGATGAAACGAACCTCTGTAATTACATCGACCCCTTGACCTCTTAATGTTAACACGCTGTGATATGTGTGTGGCTGAATCTGAAATCAGCCCCTAAACCCTCATTCACCATTCCCTATGTTAGTCCATAGTTCACTTGAAGGAGTGAATGAAAACGAGTGAGTGAATTCGGACAGCCGCTGTGTGTACATCCGCTGTACACTCGTTATTGCGGTGCATTGTGGGATTGAATGAGTGCACTCAATAACGTCCACTATGGTTTCGGACACCACTACAAATGGCTGCCCTCTCAAATAATGCCCTAGTGGAGGGTATGGGGGTTGATTTCGGATTCAGCCTATGTCATTGTGATTCATCATCAGTATTGGTCATTTTATTCCATTTCCTTGCGCATGCAACCAATTCACTTCACAATCTTAGGGCCAGATTTACTAAACAAGGCAAATTAGCGTGAGAGCGCAATTCCATAAAAGCGCAGATGGGAGTGGATAGTTCTGTGCGTGATTTACTGATGACGCACAAATTAATGAACACAGACACAGCCGGATCATTTCCATAATGTTTTTTTTTTTATGGTAAATAATGGTGCAAACACCAGTAAATTGCCGAGTGCAAACCTTTGTAAATTACCTT
Organism: Paracanthobrama guichenoti; assembly: GCA_018749465.1. Classification (NCBI taxonomy): domain Eukaryota; kingdom Metazoa; phylum Chordata; class Actinopteri; order Cypriniformes; family Gobionidae; genus Paracanthobrama; species Paracanthobrama guichenoti. The sequence continues at coordinate 46,134,062 of CM031943.1, forward strand.
GCATGATTTATTTAAATACTCTCCTCCCATGAATTTTGCACCTGAAGGGAAATGCATATGCAATAACGTCAGCAGCAAAAATAACACTGTCCACTCCTTTTCAGCGCTAATTTATCACTGCGTCTTTAGTAAATCCTGCCAGTAGTTTTTAACGCCAAAAGAGGGTTTGCAAACTGTTAAACTCTTTACACTCTGAGTAAATCTGGCCTTTAATATCTAACACGCAAACAGTCTTATTTCAAAGTTAACCAACAATTAACAAAGTGCTGTGACTTTGCTTCACTTTTAAAGTGTCTCTGGATAATAATTTCACATTGAGCTTGATTAGAGTGCAGACTGAGTTAAGCCATTAGCAGTATTTTCTGGCTCTATATGGGACATATGTGCCTGACTGCACTGTCAATGCTTATTTTAGCTTTTAGCAAAACCTGTCTTTCTCCTCCTGTTAGGATTTAGCGTAGGAGTTTCATTCGCACAATGCTAATATAACAAATGGCATTTCTGAAATCACATCAGGGAACGTCTGCAGTTCAGAAATCATGTTAGGGAAAATGTTTGAGTTTCAGCTTCTTTTCATCTGGAAGTCAAACAATCACTATAAACTATATGTCTGGTTTAGTATCTTATCTTGATTTAGTACTGAAATACTCAATTCTGGTAAATATTTGTGTTTATATTTTTGTATCAGGCAACCCATGTACACAGCTGTCTTAATTTTGTGTCTCTCACATCAGTTCCTCATATCAGTCTCTTTATGTTCATAATATAATTATTTAATGTGCATTTATTTATCTGGTAAGTAGCCAAGAATAACCAAAATTTGTTACCCACTAAATACCCCTTCAGGGTGATGCAAAATCCTCTAATCATCCTGTTGGAGTTTATTTTGTGATAATGACCAGCTGTACTTACTTAAATATTGCATTTGTAATGATTTAATTTGCATTCTTATGTTGTCATAACACTTATTGCATACAGGAGATGCCCTAATGATTGGGAAAAAATGGATTTGCTATGGCTGATGAGAGGTAAAATTACAATTTAATAATACACTGTAATTTTGGCAGAATAAAACACCTAATTACAAAAATCATATAAAATTAAAATGCTTATGTCAAAGCAGAAATTAATAACATAAAAGAAACCAGTTTTGGCTCACACTGCTTTTCATTAACATAAATCCTTATTGCTTCTCATGCTTACAGGAAGGGTTTTATGCAATGCACATGTTCATCTGTTTTAATATTTTAATTTCATGATTTGCATATTGTAACACTTACCCAGAGTCTTCTGTGATTACCAATTACTTGGCTACTTGAAAATCAGACCACATGTGGTTTTGTTTTTGTTTTTAATAGTGTTTCTTGGGAAACATACGTAATGTAAATGATTCTGCTTATTAAATCCAGGTGGCTTGCATTAAATGTAGAAAAACTGTAGTATGCTTTAAAGAGAAAACAAAGCAGCTTATGATTTTATTAACATTTATCAAAAATCACCTTATTTCACTTCAGCCTAAGTCCACCAAAGCATTTGTTTATTCTCAGTTCCTAAAATTGTGATTGTGAGATTTATTTTCATGCCACCTGGAAACAACAGCTAGTATGTTGTGTATGTATGAAAGAGGCCAATCAAGTGATGAAATTATTTTTTTGATGAAGACCAAAAATTTGGAAATAAATAAAATAAATAAATGTATAACACATAAACACATACATACATACATATATATATATATATATATATATATATATATATATATATATATATATATATATATATATATATATATATATATATATATATATATATAAAATTTTTTTTTTTTTTTTTTTTTTAACAAAGGAGTGTCACTGAGGAATTAAATATTATCATTACATTGTTGACAATATTGAAATGGGACTGAGATCTCACATAAGATGAAAATCCTAGAATCGGCCCATCTGAGCTGTACTATTGTTGTCATTTTTCACTCTGTGCCAGTATGGCCAGTCCCATTCAGGTTTAAGTAGAAACAAGAAAAGAAGAAACAAGGCCATACATTAAAAGCTCATGTGCAAGTATGCCCCAGCTGTATTTAGCATGCAAGCCTTTAAATGCCCTACATGCAATGTCTGTCTCCATACCCATTCAGGGACTCTACATTGGCGTTCTGTACTGTATCTCCCCAGTATGGCAGCTCAGTGAATACATATGAGGACATTGTTTTCATATAATCCAGATGAAGCTTGTTACATCATCCTCTCGCATGACTGCTCCTCAGTAGCAATGAACGAGCATATTTTGTCTGTCTGCCTTTTTTATTTTCTTTGTCTTCTCTTATTTTTTTTTTTTTTTTTTTTTTTTTATAAGTTGCCCCACTTCGAGGAAGAGCAGTTACAGCAGGAAAGGTCAATCCAGTTTTGGTTCTGGTACTTTTTCTGTCTAACTTGTCATCTTTCATCTTTCTTTTTTTTTTTTTTTTTTTTTTGAGAATTGTCTTTTCTGAGTTGCATTTCATACAAAATAATTGAATAAGTAAACAAACAAAAATTTCTAATAAAATATCTTATTTTTGTATCTAAATTTCCAAAGAAAAAAAAAGTTGCTTCCCAAATAAATGTATTTTTAAGTTTTTTGGAAAGACAAAAATACAGATTAGGTAAATTATTTCTACAGGTAACAAAGATTCTTCTTAATTATTATACTAAAAGCACATTGCCCCCCCCATGATTTTCCCAAATCTTACATACAAAGCCAAATGTTCCTTGTAAATCTAAGTGTTATGAACTGAACTTCTGCCCATGATAATTTAACAGTACATGCACATGATTCACAATCTCAACACTTAAACACAGACTTTGAATATGTAAATCTGCTCAATGACCCTGAGAGGAAGAGGTTAGAAAAATGTCAAACCCACTACCTTTAGCCATTCAAATGACTGGAAGTAATATGCCCTGGCCCCTGGCCTCTTCTTGAGTCGGAAAACTGCTCTAACATTTTGAAAAATAAATTCTAATAGTGTACGTTCATTGACATTTTCTTATTTCTCTTGTCAGCCTATGGGAGTTGGACATTTTAGTCCTAGACACATTGCATACAGTCATCTGTAATGACATGATTCCATCTGTCACTTGATTGTAGCAAATGGTAAATGTAACATAACATAAGGGTCAATGCTCCTGTCATTTAGTGGCAATGTGCTTGGCTCTCTGCAGTATAAAGCCAAACAAATTCAATACAATCAGAAAAATGAATTAAATGTATTACTTCAAAGTAATTAAGTAAACATTTAAAATGTTCTTTTTTTCTTTTCTGTTGCAGCATTGCCTCTGCTTACAGCAAGAAATGTCAATCCTGTTCAGTTTTTGATAGATAGATAGATAGATAGATAGATAGATAGATAGATAGATAGATAGATAGATAGATAGATAGATAGATAGATAGATAGATAGATAGATAGATAGATAGATAGATAGATAGATAGATAGATAGATAGATAGATAGATAGATAGATAGATAGATAGATAGATAGATAGATAGATAGATAGATAGAAATAGTAGATAGAAAGATCAAATGTTGAAAGTGAGACATTTTGAAATGTCATGCCAAATATTGGCTCATTTTGGATTTCATGAGAGCTACACATTCCAAAAAAGTTGGGACAGGTAGCAATGGGCACACACGGAAAAGGAAAAGTTAAATGTACATATAAGGAACAGCTGGAGCAACTTATTAGGTCAATTGGCAACATGATTGGGTATAAAAAGAGCCTCTCAGAGTGGCAGTGTCTCTCAGAAGTCAAGATCATTCATCGTTGCCGGCTAAAACTCTACAGGTCAAAAAAGAAGCCATATCTATACATGATCAAGAAGCACAGGCGTTTTCTCTGGGCCAAGGCTCATTTAAAATGGACTGTGGCAAAGTGGAAAACTGTTCTGTGGTCAGACGAATCAAAATTTGAAGTTCTTTTTGGAAAAGTGGGATGCCATGTCATCCGAACTAAAGAGGACAAGGACAACCCAAGTTGTTATCAGTGCTCAGTTCAGAAGCCTGCATCTCTGATGGTATGGGGTTACATGAGTGCGTGTGGCATGGGCAGCTTACACATCTGGAAAGGCACCATCAGTGCTGAAAGGTATATCCAAGTTCTAGAACAACATATGCTCCCATCCAGACGTCGTCTCTTTCAGGGAAGACCTTGCGTTTTCCAACATAACAATGCCAGACCACATACTGCATCAATTACAACATCATGGCTGCGTTGAAGAAGGATCCGGGTACTGAAATGGCCAGCCTGCAGTCCAGATCTTTCACCCATAGAAAACATTTGGCGAATCATAAAGAGGAAGATGCCACAAAGAAGACCTAAGACAGTTGAGCAACTAGAAGCCTGTATTAGACAAGAATGGGACAACATTCCTATTCCTAAACTTGAGGAACTTGTCTCCTCAGTCCCCAGACGTTTGCAGACTGTTATAAAAAGAAGAGGGGATGCCACACAGTGGGAAACATGGCCTTGTCCCAACTTTTTTGAGATATCAACTTATTTTTCCCTTGAAATTATACATTTTCTCAGTTTAAACATTTGATATGTCATCTATGTTGTATTCTGAATAACATATTGAAATTTGAAACTTCCACATCATTGCATTCTGTTTTTATTCACAATTTGTACAGTGTCCCAACTTTTTTGGAATCGGGTTTATAGATATATAGATAGATAGATAGATAGATAGATAGATAGATAGATAGATAGATAGTAGTAGTAGTCAGTTTATTGTCACATCACCAAAGCACATGTGCCTTGGAGAGTGAAATTCTTGGGAGCGTGCTCCAGACAATTGCAGTAACAGTTAACATAACCATACAACCTTAAGCAGGTAAAAACAGAAAAAGTGCAATGTGCACATACATATAGTTAGTACACACAGTGTACTATTGGACATACTTACAGTCAGTGCTACATTACACATTATACTCTGAAAGTACATGCATACAGTTAGCACCACGTTAAACACTATACACATTAAACACTAAGCACTATACACATTAAGCACTATACACAGAATATACACATTAGACATTATACACATTAGACACTATACACAGATATATACACATTAGACCCTATACACAAACACAATACACAGAATATACACATTAAGCACTATACGCATTAAGCACTGTACACAGAATATACATATTAAGCACTATACACAAGAAACACTATACACAGAATGTACACGTTCTACATTATTGACATTTGTACGTATAAATGATGATGATTTTATGTGAACTGGATACAGAATGTCATGAGTGTGCATCGGATGTATCCAGTGGTAACCGGTAGATAGTGCGGTGATAAATGAAGTGTGTGTATATAGTCCAGTGTTGACTGTTATAGTTGAGTGCGGTGTGTGGCATGCCATATTGTGGGAGTATGCTGTAGAGAGTATTAGTTTTGAGCGTTCAATAGTCTGATAGCCTGAGGGAAAAAGCTATCCCTAAGTCGGCTAGTGCGGGATCGGATGCTGCGGAGATGTCTTCCTGAGGGCAGCAGAGAGAGCAGTCTGTGGGACGGGTGGCTGGAGTCACTGATGATCCTCCGGGCCTTCCTTGCACACCGCCTGGTGTAGATGTCCTGGAGGGAGGGAAGCTCACCTCCAACAATGTGGCTGGCAGTTCGCACGACCCTCTTCAGAGCTTTGCGGTTGCCAGCGGTGCTGTTTCCGAACCAGGCCGTGATGCAGCCCGTCAGGATGCTCTCTATGGTGCACGTGTAGAAGGATCTGAGGATGCTGGGGCTCATTCCAAACTTCCTCAGCCGTCTCAGGAAGAAGAGGCGTTGATGTGCCTTCTTCAGCACTGCGTCGGTGTGTGTGGACCAGGTGAGATCCTCACTGATGTTGACACCGAGGAACTTAAAGCTGTTAACCCGCTCCACTGGTGTCTTGTCGATGGTGATGGGTTTGTGTTTTCTGCTCTGTCTCCTGAAATCCACCACCAGCTCCTTGGTCTTGTCGGTGTTGAGTGAGAGGTGGTTCTCCTGACACCATTTAGTCAGAGTGCTCACCTCCTCTCTGTAGGCCGTCTCATCGTTGTCAGTGATCAGGCCTATCACTGTTGTGTCATTTGACAATGACGTTGGAGCTGTGTGTGGCTGTACAGTCATGTGTGTACAGGGAGTACAGGAGTGGGCTGAGGACACAGCCCTGAGGAGCACCAGTGTTGAGGGTCAGAGGGGATGATGTGTTGTTGCCCATTCTGACCACCTGACTTCTGCCTGTCAGGAAGTCCAGGATCCAGCTGCACAGAGATCTGTTTAGTCCCAGAGTCTGGAGCTTCGCAACAAGTGTAGTGGGCACTATGGTGTTAAATGCTGAGCTGTAGTCCACAAACAGCATTCTCACATAGGTGTTCTTGTTTTCCAGGTGGGAGAGAGCAGTGTGAAGGGTGAAAGCAATAGCATCATCTGTAGAACGGTTACTACGATATGCAAATTGTAGCGGATCCAATGATGAAGGCAGCACAGAGCAGACGTGATCTCTGATGAGTCTCTCAAAGCACTTGCTGAAGATGGGTGTGAGAGCAACGGGCCTCCAGTCATTTAAGCAGGTGGTTTTGCTTTTCTTTGGTATTGGCACAATGGTGGATTTTTTGAAGCACGAGGGAACCACAGACAGACAGAGGGATAGATAGATAGATAGATAGATAGATAGATAGATAGATAGATAGATAGATAGATAGATAGATAGATAGATAGATAGATAGATAGATAGATAGATAGATAGATAGATAGATAGATAGATAGATAGATAGATAGATAGATAGATAGATAGATAGATAGATAGATAGATAGATAGATAGATAGATAGATAGATTATAAGAACAAAGTATGTTCTTGAAATACAGTACACCAGGTTTAACAATTCTAAAATTTATTGAAAAATAAAACACATGCACTAAATTGGCCAAATGCCCCATATTGTTTCTAAATTAGAGCTGTACAGAACACAACACAACAGTCAGGGAATAGCACACTTTGAGACAATGAGAGATAGTTCAACCCAAGATGATATGCACAGTTAAGATGGTGCATAATGAAGAAATAATTTCCTTTTACCAGGGTAACAGAGGTGGTGACTAGACCATGAAGAGTAAAGAGAGCACACACCTCTTGGCAGAGTAGTGTGAGTAGACAGAATTATTATATTATATTATATTATATTATATTATATTATATTATATTATATTATATTATATTATATTATATTATATTAGTGTCTTTATCCATCTATTTGTTGAAGCTTGAATGTACTGCTCATTTGAAAGGTGCACTGTTGACGTCTGTTCTTAAAATCACCTCAGTCACATTCATTTATTTTACACTCTGCACAATGTGGTTGATTGTGTAGCGTGTTCATTAGATTTACCCTCAGGACAAAACAGTGAATGCTGGCATCTCAAACATCATAAACATTCATCAATTCACTGCATCTGCTCACATCAACGTGGCCTTATTTTTTCAAGAACAACTTGGGATGCTTAGCATCCAGTGACGTGGTAGTATGTGCGTCATCCATTTCATTTGGACCACAAGATGTCTGGTCCCATTTGCAAATTTGGATCTAAATTTGGAAACTAAATTTAGTGAGGTTTATGATTAAAATAAGAACAAAATTTGCTAAAAGGGAAAAATATTTAATTTAATTCAAGATAATTCTCGGAAAACATCCCCTACTCAATTAAGTAAATATATCTTGTTTTTAAGGCTATTTTTACTAATAATGATACTTTGAAGTATACGCCAGAGCTCACTGAAATGCACGTAAAAAAAAAAAAAAAACACGTTTACATTCATATGATCGTGTTCTCGTAATTTCCCTTGAGCCAGCAACCACACTTTAATGAAGTTGACTGTAAATTTAAACACACGTGTGTCATGTCTTTCCCCTCCAGCATTTTGTCATTCACCCTCATTAAGCCCTCTGAACGAACCTATGCACGCAACTTTGCAACTGCTAAAAAAAAAACGATGTAATATTATACAAGCCAAAGACTTTCCATAATGAAAGCCTGAACCCCAAGCCACGTGTGTTCGAGCTATTTCTTATACCCACTTATTCTTAAGCATCATGACTATTCATGACCACTGGGAATTTGTGGAAAGTAATGAACATCATAAAACTTTGATGTCTGTGAGTTGACATGACTGGGAGCAGATTGAAAATACGTCTAAAGAAGCCAATAAACAGTGTGTCATAGTTTCTCATCGGCTCAGGGTCACTTAATATTGTTTGCGTAATGTTACGCTTGGGGTGTACAAGCCTTCTCGCCATAACCTTTTTTTAACAGGCTTATATAACAACCTCATCTGAAATCATGGATTGAACATTTATTGCAACAGATGCTTAACATTAGCTATTTCCGCCCAGCTGGCTGGCTTTCCTGTAAACATATTTTCAGCGGATTCAAACTTTTTCTATGTTGCACCATTCTCTTTCTTCTTCTCCCCCCTCCTTTCTCTCGTTCTCTCTCTGGGCTTTGGGAGCAGAAATCAGTTTGAAATGTGGTGAGGCCTGGCAGCTGATTGCTGTGCTGAGGTGTGTGCCCATCCACTCTGTCAGCCTGCATGATAATCACACAATCGCACACACACTCTGGCCTGAGTCCTCCATTAGCATTTCTGTCACTCCGCTAGTCTTCACCTAGCCTCACGTAACCCTCTCTCACTGGAAGGCTAACTGCTGAGGTAGTTTGTAACCTATCTCTGTGAAAATACATTTGATCTTGCATTTCCTCAGGGAATGTTTTGGTCATCTAAGGAAAGATCTCAGTTGTTGAGATGTGGCCACAGTTTAGCCTGATGTTCTTGGCATGATTCCCAGCCAGGACTAGACGTGTGGCTTGTTTTGGGACAGTTTATTCAGCTGCCGACAGAGCTGGAAAACATTTTAAGAGAGAATAACAACAACTTTCTCACTCAGTAATTGAATCAATATTGGTGTACAAAGGCATGTTTATATTGATTGAGCTGAGAGGTGAATGTCCAAATAAAAGACAATTGCAAAGCTCCACCTAATATCTGTAGCTTTAACTATAGATTTATTTAATTTATGGATAACATATGTCCTGTATTCAACAGAGGGTATATGAGATACAGGTGCGTGTATGTGTGTCCAGGTAAACATTACATTATGAGGACAAAATGTCCCCACAAAGATGGCAATATCCAAAATCATTGTCCTTGTGGGGAAATTTTTTGGTCCCCGTGAGGAAAACAGCTTATAAATCAGACTGTAACGAAGTTAAAGCTCAGGGATAAAGGTGGCGGGAACCAGCGAACATTCAAACACTTTAATTATAAAATAAACAAACACCAAACGAAAGTAAAGCGGCAGCCCCTCACGGACGACTGCCACACACACAAAACATAATGTAAATATCCCAGGCCTAGTTCTCTCTCGTCCATCACTGTCTTCGCTCCTCCTATTATGCTCCTGGAAATCCTCCATGAGAAACTCGTTAAATCGCTCCATTCTCATGGCTCTCAGCCTTGCCCTGCTTGCCACACTGACTAAATGTTTTTTGAAAATGAAAAATGCAGAAAGTTTTGGGTAGGAATAGGGGTAGGGTTAGTGTAAAGGGATGGCGTATGTTTGTGCAATTTCAGGGATGCGTTTTACATACTGGGCAATTTATGAGCATAAAGTCCAAAGCAATTACAATCCAGTACCAACCAGTATAATTGCACTTTTACATTGTTCTGACAAGTGATGAGGACTCTTCATGAATTGAGTAACTTTCATACTGTCCACATAAGATGAATCCACTCATTCCTTGACCTTCATTTATATTGACTACTTTTGAATCTTCCTCAGACAGCGCGATTAGCACTTCCTTCCCTGAGCGTGTGGCGTCTAGTGGTAAAATCTCCATAATAAGGTGACATGAACCAGTCGATTCTTCTTAACTTTGCTTTGGGGCAACACAGACAGCTTCTGCCAATGGTTTACATACACACAAAAAGTGTCCTGTCACATGTAATAAACGACGATGCTCACCACAGCAAGAGAGAAATAGAGTCAAGGTTCTCTCTTATTCTCCCTCTTTCTTCTGCATTACCTCTCATTCCCTCGTTCTCTGATATGGCATTTGTCAGGCCATGTGGCCTGTGGCAGCTACCTGCAGAGTGTCTGTGTTCCATCCTGTCAGAACACATTCGCTCTCACTAACTCTGGCATCTGCACACCTCCTACAACACTCAAGAAAAGTCTGGGGGAACTTAAAGACTGTAATCTCTTGTTATAAAATACCTATAATGCTTATGCAATACATTTTTAAATAAATACTGGATGGACAAGTTGTAAAGATGTGTAAAAAGGTTTGAAAGAAGTGTCTTATGCTCACCAAGGCTGCAATTATTTAATAAAATAGAAAAGAGTATTTGTCACAGCTCTGGTGTTAAGCACATGCACGATGAGGAAAAATTATGTCAATCCAAACAGTCTTTAATAAATCCACAAGTAAATCCAAATTCAGAGAGATGAGGGGAGACAACCAAGGTGTAGACGTCAATATCCAACAAACTAAAGGAGAACAAGCAAGAACTGAACTACACTGAGCAAAACAAGGATAATTTCAATCACACACACCTGAACTGAATGAACACTGGCGGTTTCATTAGCAGAAGCCAGCATCAACACTCACAAGGAACTTGTAGGCAACACTACTGTACACACATTTTTCACAGCAATTATACCTTTCACCAAGGTCTAAACTACGTCATTACTTCAGGTTGAATGGTTCTGATTGGATAGATAAATAGATAAACAGTCATTTTCCACACATGGACTGATAGGCAGGAGCATATCCTCATTGATCACACGGATGACACCCGGACCCTGAGTTTAGGCATGGAGTGTCCCTCCGAGATCAGAGATAGTGTGTCTGGGCGCTAACTTGTCTGGAACAAGGCCATCAATCTCCCCAGGAGACCCTACCAATACTGATCTGCAACAAAGAATAGCACACACACACGCGCGCACACGCACACACAGTCTCTTCGAAGTTTGAGTAGGTTGAGTTCTGCTCCAAACTTTCCCAATAACATTCAGATAACATGTTCTTTCTCTCAGTGAGAGGTACAGACAATATTCAGTATAATTCTCTAGTGCCAGAATTAAAGTAAATGCTTTAAGTCTACGTGACCCCTTTGACCTTGGCTGTCTTGATCAACTAGAAGAACAGATATGTCTTAACACCTGTTGAGGTCTTTCTTAAACCTTACAAGTCCATATTTCATCTCTGGAAGCCAGGCTGAATGAATAAGCTGTTACAGAACAGAGACTCAAAACAAGGAAGTTAATAAAACAGAACTATTAACAACAGAAGGTACTGAGAATGGTCATTGAATGATGAATAGAAATACTGACAGTTTGTATCACAGTAGATGGATGAGTAGGGTTATGGATGGCGAAGACAGTGAACAATGGAGCACACACATCGGTGGAGAGACTAGATGGAGACGAAGAGGAGATACTGACAGAGAATCATGGGGAGATAATGGCAACACAAAGAATCAGGAGACAGGTAAGTAGAAACGGGTAGGTGAGTCCTTACTCTAACAAGACCAGACAAAGTGATTGTGTGAGGTGTGTGCTTATATGAGTCTGTGGTGATGAGAAGATGAGGTGCAGGTACGGGTGATTAGAATTCTGGCGACATCGAACGCTGTGATTAGGTTGAGCCTGGCTGATCTCTGACAGCACCGTTGGGATATTTTAAGCCATTTTCAGCAGTTTTGTTAAAACATTTAAAACAATTTCCTATTCCTGGTCTGAAAATGTGTGCAATATGTGATTTTAAGATGTATAAAAACCCCTGCCAAACACTAGTAACAACCAATGGTAATTTTGCACTTCTATTTTCATCATATACTGATTAAAGTCTATAGCCCTATTCGGACGGTAATTGTTTCTCGTGGGGTCGTAAGGTATTTTCATCATTTACAGGGGCTAGTCTGTGATTTTATTCCGTCCGAATCCAGAATGTCAGTGTTTTTCTCCCACCACCCGCATAAAAATCCCCGGCCGAATTACCTACTGTTTTTTGACAAACACCAAGGTCGTGTGGTGATTTAATTGCCGTCCGAATCCACATTTTTTCAAGAAGAGATTGCTTCAAAATTCACTGTTTATATCCTTTTTGACCACTGCGGAGCACCGTACGGTTGCGTTTCGCTGTAATTTGGATGCATTTTAAAGATCTAGCCTACACTTTTATTACTGAAATGCTGGAAAGTATTTACAAGAATAATCTTTCATCACCGCTCAAAAGAGAAAGAGAAGAAAAACTGAGAAGAGAAGTGAGAAAAAATGAGACGTTATTACGGCAGTAATTAACATTATAGGTTAAATTTGCAGCTTATTTCCGCTCATTTCCACATTTTTAAAATGACATCTTCCTATTTTTAAACAGGAGCTTTAAATAATTAAATAATGAATACTCATATTATTCCAAGCATATGACATTTTTACAGCAGACAATCATTCGACTGACCACGTGAGCAGCAGTGTTCCCAGGTGCGCAGGATCACAAAACTCGCTCCTCCACTGTGAATAAATCGCCATCCGAATGCACGAGTTTTATCACTGAGGTGGCATGCAAATGTATTTTTACGGACGTCCACATGAGAAACAATTACCGTCCGAATAGGGCTTATGAGTGCTTCAGAGATAATCATTGTCAGCTATTAGAAGACATTGCAGTATACATACATTCTAAATTTATGAGGAGCACTTTGATTTCTCTTTTTATTAATATTAATAATAAATAAATGTTTGAAAAATTGAAGATGATTTAGACCTTAAGAGATTTCATTTTTTCTCAAAAGGAGGAGGCTCATTTTTTTACATTCTGTCAGTGTATTCAGCCTATAGCTTTGAGATTATAGGATTTATCATGCCAGTCATATAGTCTGAATGTCAGCTTTTTAAGTGACAAGCAAAAATAAATATGATGAAGTAACTCTTAATTGGAACTGGTGAGCTCTAATGCATAATCAGTATGATTGCGTCCCCCATCACAAATAGTTCTTTCAGGCTTCTCGTTGTTTTCTTCTATGCTATCTGTCTTTCTCACTCCCTCTCTCGATTTATCTGTGGCTGTGGTCATTAGCATTAACGTGGCCAATTAACCATGCTCCAACTCAAGCAGAACATTGTATCAATGCATACAGGCCTGCCTAGCAACAGGAAGGGTATTAAAATTAACAGTCTCCTTTCCATAAACCAGAGTGTTAATCCATTCACTGTCAAAAAGAAGGGCTGCGCTTTGAAATGTACTAAAATAAAATTGGAGACGGAGAAAAGATGTGTAAAGCTTGGCAGTGGTTCAACATTAAGCCTCAATAAGACAGGAAACTGGCCTCAATTATAGTAAAGACTTGGGCTCGGAAGTGGGGTGCAATGTGTCATGAGAGGTCTCTTCCCTCAGAAAGGCAATTATTGTTCAAAATGAAAAAACGGATTCATATTCTGTTATGTTTTATGCATGACAAACCTAAGGCAGAAATGTAAAATACAAAGCCAAATTTTTATATTGCTTGCCTCACAGCAATTGTGTTTATCATAGATACATATTTATAAATGTGCACACAATTTTTTATGAGAGATTTTAAATATGTCTGTTGATTCATTCTCAAATACATTATTTATAATCTCAAGTAGGGCCGTCATCAAGAATATAGCGCAAGGACCTTTGATAAGGCAGTACTGGTCTACACACTGAGCCCAGATAAAAGGGAGTCATCCATAAAAATCTCATCCCAGGACCCCCATTGTTTATAAGTGTAGTACATGAGGGTTCTGTGACACATTTGTGAATGGAAATGGCTTCATTAAAGTTTAAGCTTGAGAGTCACGGTCTCCAGGTGAACATTGTTCAAGCTTCACCCCAGGGTTGTGGTGCAAGGCAGACATTCTTATCCTTTGCTTTCCCGATGGAACAAATGGCTCAGCTCCATCTGTGCCAGCCACATGCCAGGCAGCAAACTACTGATATCCCAGCTCTTTGGGGAACCTCAGTGGCACATGGCCACACTGCTGGTCTACAACAACTACCTTCCTATCGATCCTATAAGCCATGGGTATCCATGAACATGGGTATCCTATACATGACGTGTTGTCTAATTAAGAACCGAGACCTCTCATACATTATTAATTTTATATCAGATCCTTGAACTCCCATGTTCATTTCACAAGGGAGCTTGGAAAACATGCTGGTTTGCTTTATAGACTCCGAATAAGCCTATGCAGAGGTCTTCAACATTTCATAAGACATTCCATTAGAAAATCACTTGGATAACTGGATCCCAGGTTAGTTTTACAAAACCAACAGAGACTCAATTGCAATTGGAAGTGCTAATTAGGAAGGCCAACACCATGCTCACAAGTGATCCATTGGAACACTACACACATCTTCTCTTCTGCCTCAGTACACAAGTCTTATGGCTTGTTAAATGGAAGCACTAATGAACCAACATGTCCAGGAGATCTGCAAGATTTATGTTGCACGCACCTCAAACCATTCTACATTACAATGGTCTGATTACTCTACCTGTTCCAACGCTTAACTCTGTCAGATTATTCATTGAAATGTGAAGAAATTATTAAGTGACTAGTCACTAACACTGCAGCATTTTAAAACCAATTAACTATACAGATTAACCAATTTTGCCTAGAGAATAGTTCCCCCAAAATAAAAATTCTGTCATCATTTAGCCAACTACTGTTTTTCCAAACCCATATGATTTTCTTTATTTTGCAAAATACAAAAAGACTACTGTCTAAGCTTGTTTACAACATTTGCAAGTGGAGTTTTCAGAGGAAAGGGCATTGGGAAAGGGAGAGACAGTGCTAAGATAAATTCAAGGACTGTTTCAAATGTGTTCTAATAAAAGTAAATGATAGGCCCCTGTAGTTGCATTTTTCATCACATAGCAGTGAAAAATCAAAAAAGAAAGATGAGAGGATGAGTATCTGACGCTGTTAACACTATGGAGCAGGCTGGTTTTCTAGTTCTGACATATACATAAGGCATGTCCAAGAGAAACTCTCGAATTGAACTGACGAATACTCGTGGATTAAGAGCCAGCAGCAAAGTGTTTGCTTGTACAGTTGAGAGACGTCAGAAACATGGTTGTAAGTTCCTCGACTAGTCAGCAGAGGGCGCTCTCAGATGGCTCATTGCCATACCACAGAAGTATCCATGCATTTGTTTGTAAGTTTTAGCCTTAAATAAATGAAAGTACATTCTATTAATAAGTTAGAATCGTTTACAGTTAATTTACAGTAGATGAAGATTCAGTAGACTAATAAAAGCTGCTTTATAATACATACTGGGCTGGGCAGCCTCATGGGGGCCATCATGTTAAAGGTGTCATGAACTGGCTTTTTTTAATATATATATATTTATATATTGTCTGAGGTCAACTTGTGTGGTTTTTATATTCAAAAACATCATAATGAATAAGTAATAGGCTATTTTCTACACTGGTTTTGAGGCTCTCTCCTGATCTCCGATCGGTGGATATAAGCGCGACCCACGCATACACACACGCACGTATGCACACGCCCTTCAAATATCAAGTCAAGAGAGTGAACAGATCAAGAAAGGAATATTATTTCACTATTTAAGATTCACCGGCCTGCCGACAGTCTTATGTTTTGTTAGCCCGTCTAGAAAACACATAGCCCCGGGACGTTGGGCTTTGCGAGCCCTGGCCCATACATGTCCGAGTCTGATCCCGAATCGCAACAAATAAAGGATTCTCCAGCCTGTGACAGCATGCTAAGGTATGTTCTGTTAGACACATATACATAATCAAAACGATCTGTAACAATGCAATACTATCACATATAAAAAACATGTTTTACTCACATAAGTGTGTTGCACCATTCCTGTCGGATCCAATATAGAAGGCACAGCATTGTGTTAATCTCAATATATCTGCGAATCCAGTCTTGACCTGTTTTTTATTTACAAACGATTCCGCAGTGAAATGAAGCAAACAAATGTCCACTCATTCCTAATATTAGAATCCGAAGGAAGCTTATGCAGGACTGTGTTCTTCCGCAACCAGGCACAGCGCAATATCTTGCTATCTTCGGCATGTTTATTGCTCGGTAGCGTGATTGTTTAGCTCCACGAGTCAGTGGGCGGGGCTACAGAAGCAGGCATACATATTTATCTGTTGAGGCGGCGTTTCTCGTTCTATTACGTCATTGGTCAAGAGCTCTCATTTTCTGGGCCTGGTGTCAATAAAAGCTTTTCTTTGACTAAGAAGGAAGTTTTCAGCTCCGAAACGTACAGGATATTCTTATATCACAATGAACTTTTATATATCAAAGGCTCAAGGGAAAGTTGATTTCTCAATTCATTACCCCTTTAAGATCACATAATCAAATACAAATCTCATAATCTCACTATCTCACCGGTGACTGAATAAATTAATAATGGCTTACCAGGATTAGAACCTGTCAGAACATTGTTTTTGTTACCTGCTGCATCCACACCACTAAGTTGAAGTCTACTGCCATATTAAAATGTATATATTTTATCTGTCCAAATATGCACTCTTTGCTACTATATAGTAGGCAAAACAAAAAACAAACAAACAAACAAAAACAAAAAACAGCATATGAAAGGAAAAATATATTTCTGTCCTGTACTGCAGTAAATGTGATTCTTATCTGACTGGTGAATTATATTTGCCATCAGTATTTTTTTCTCATATTTCTCCCATTCTGAACATAGAGCATTAAAGATCCTGCTGGCTTCAGTTGCACTTACAAACTGTTTACCTTAATCTCATCTCTTTAATGATTTAAAACTCATGTCTGAAGGATCAGTTCATAACTGCCAGAAAATGACAGCTATAGAAGTAAAGGCTATCGTTACAAAGTAGGACAAAGTGAGCCAAAGGCATTTCATGAAAGTGACATGTTCACTCATGTTCATGTCCCTTAAACAATGCAACACAGGAATCTGCTGTTGGTGTTTTTTTTTTTTTTTTTTCATGTCAGATATTACATGCTGGATTCAAGTGAAATGGCACTGCTCAAGAACATGTGTGGCTTCTGTTAGAGAACCATTGCTTTTAGTATCAGTTGATGGAAAGTCAAACAAAGGTGGTTTGACAAGCAAATGCACATTGTTGACATTTTTAATTTCCTAAAGTGCTCAGAGTGGCAGTATAACCTGTACGTGCTGCTACTAATAATAATCCAGCATAGCTGTTACTGGGTCAAATTGACCCAAAATAACAAATCACAGTTCAAGAGTCACAATTTGCTTTTCATGGAGTCATGGTGACAGTGAAAGCATGGTGACAGTGAAAAGCATCTTGACAAGTCTGCTGATGGTGTCATAAAGTTTCAGGCCAAAAGGTTGATGTTAAATTGCAGAAAATCTGTTAAAGTCTAAACCGGGTCAAAATGACCCACAAAAAGGCCTATCTTAGGTAGGTGAGGCCTATCTTTTTTAAAGGGATAGTTCACCCAAAAATGAAAATTTTATGTTTATCTGCTTACCCCCAAGGCATCCAAGATGTCAAGATGTAGCTGTGTTTGTTTCTTCATTAGAACACAAATGAAGATGTTTAACTCCAACCGTTCCTGTGTGCCAGTAGTATGCATGTCAATGGGGTGTAAGTTAATTCTATGAGAGTAAAAAACACATAGACATACGAATCCATATTAAACCCTGTGGCTCGTGGCGACACATTGATGTCTTAAGACACGAAACAATTGGTTTCTGAAACCGAACAGTATTTATGTTTTAGTACCTGCGCGGATTGGTTGAATGAGGCATCTACATAAATATATATCTATGATTGCGTATTTTGACCTTATTCGGTGGAAGTAATGGTGCTGGGTAATACTAGATGAGATTAGTCTGATATGTAAAAAAAAATAACATAAATACTGTTCGGTTTCTTCCAGAAACCGATCGTTTCGTGTCTTAAGACATCAATGTGTTGCCACGAGCCACAGGGTTTAATATGGATTCCTATGTCTATGTGTTTTTTACCCTCATAGAATTACACCCCATTGGCATGTATTATACCACTGGCACACAGCAACATTGGAGTTAAAAATCTTAATTTGTGTTCTTCTGAAGAAACAAACACAGCTACATCTTAGGTGCCCTGGGGGTAAGCAGGTGAACATAAAATTTCCATTTTTAGGTGAACTATCCTTTTAAGCTGAAAGAACAGTATTTTAAGTTCCTGTACACCATCATGATTTATGGGCCTCTTTAGACATTTATGATGGCTAACATTGCTCAGTAAACTCAGTGATATCCATGCATGTTTGTATATGCTAATGAATCTGCCATGTGTCCAAGCTAATCACACAGGAAAAAAGGGAGTGAGAGCAAATTTGTGAATCTGCTGGGGTAGGCAGTGTTCCTTTTTCCTTCTTAGATTGGTGCAAAATTAGATTTCACACCTGTTCAGTTGGGCACTGTGGAGTTTGGTAACTGGGTTATGCAAGACCCTGTAGTTTAGACACACAAGTCGTCATTACTTTTGCTATCTATTCCAGCTGAAAGTCAATTGGTATGCATTACAGGTTGTATTAGCAATGGGAAGGAGTCAGGGTAATTTCTGAGACATCCAGTTTGTGTTTTCTGGCTTAATGTGTAATGCTTTAAGGCCAAGTACAAATTGTGCAGATGTCATTGACAGAGTGCAGCTTTTTTTTTTTTTTTTTTTTTCAACAAAGTACAAAGATAAATACACATTTAAAATGGTAAAAAAAAAAAAAAAAAAAAAAAAAAAGCAAGCAAGGCTTTGTATTCTTGGTGAGAATATTATTGTAAATGTGTATTTGATCTGAGACCTAAAAAGCAGGTATGCAAAGTGTTGCTCATTTAATGCAAAAACCATATCTTTGCTTGTTTGAGGCAATGTGTATGACAACTTTCTATTTATTCATACCACTTTGCCTACTGTAATTTAACACCATATATTTCACATCTTAATACATTATTTTTAAAAACACTAAAGAAACATATTTTGTAATTATATTTTTGTATGTTGATTTTCTGCATATGTCAGTCATGAAGAGAGAAATAAAATGTCATCTGCTGCAGAGCACAGGTCACAAGAATTTATTTTGTTTCACAACTTTACTGCCAGCTACTGGCAAGCAACTGCATTGCAGTCTTTTTACAAATAGACGTGAACAACCGTTCAGTATCGATAGATTATCGAGTAAGAATGCCATCTCTCTTTCCCCTCGTTATAAAGATATCAATAGTAAGAAGAAAGCTCAGACAAATGTCCCGTATCATAGCTGAAACGGAGAAGGAAAAAAACATGCTATTTTTCCTATTACATACAATCACAATGAATAGTGTTAGTGCATAGATATTAGGTTTGCAGTAAAATCTGTATTGACCCTTTAGAAATTTTCTTTTGCACATATAGATATGGATGGCACATAGCAAAGAACTTTCAGTCCCACCTTAACATGCATGGACTGTCCTTGCATCCATGAGGTAATATTCATCATAATAGTTAATACATGATCATAGTGTAATCCGGACTTATATAAATAAGTGTATTGAACTAATAATAGCATAATAAAACCAAACATGTTTCAAATATTGGGCATAAAGGAAATTTGGTTACACTTTATTTTAAGGTGTCATTGTTACAGTGTAATTGGCCTATATATTTAAAGGGATAGTTCACCCAAAAATAAAAATTTACTCACCCTCAAGTTGTTCCAAACCTGTATGAAATTCTTTCTTCTGCTGAACACAAAGGAAGATATTTGGAACAACTTGAAGGTGAATAAATTAAAGTATTTTCATTTTTGGATGAAATATCCCTTTAAGTGTAATACTAATTAACATGTGATTGCTATAGGGTAGGATTAGGGTTAGTTGTATGTAATTATGCATAATTTAATGTTATTACTATGGTAAGTACATGTGACATGTAACAAGGACACTGTAAGATAAAGTGTTACGGAACTTTCTTTAGACAAGTACCTGCCAGGGAAGGATGTGCTCTCCCTGCTGATTCTTGTTCCTCTCATCCTACCATCATTTTACCTACATTTGTCGAGTTGACTGAGTTATTAAGTGCTTTTAAACAATCACTGAATATTACATTTAAAGAATTGCTTATACTTTACAAAATAACCTTAAATGATTTATGGAATACAAACATCTCAAGGTTTAGTTAATTCATGATTACTAGCATCTTAGTCATAATGTACTAATATTTTGCGAAAATTAATGTCTAACAATTTAGATTGGGTTAAAATTCACTTGTCTGCTGTCAAGCTTGTTCTCAGACTTTGTTCCCCATACGCATGCTATCGGTCAGCATTTCCTTGTGTTGTTTTTAGAGAAATGTATTTACACTCACCTAAAGGATTATTAGGAACACCATACTAATACCGTGGTT
This sequence comes from Paracanthobrama guichenoti, assembly GCA_018749465.1. Taxonomy (NCBI): domain Eukaryota; kingdom Metazoa; phylum Chordata; class Actinopteri; order Cypriniformes; family Gobionidae; genus Paracanthobrama; species Paracanthobrama guichenoti. The sequence continues at coordinate 46,154,536 of CM031943.1, forward strand.
GACACCCTTTCGCCTTCAGAACTGCCTTAATTCTACGTGGCATTGATTCAACAAGGTGCTGAAAGCATTCTTTAGAAATGTTGGCCCATATTGATAGGATAGCATCTTGCAGTTGATGGAGATTTGTGGGATGCACATCCAGGGCACGAAGCTCCCGTTCCACCACATCCCAAAGATGCTCTATTGGGTTGAGATCTGGTGACTGTGGGGGCCATTTTAGTACAGTGAACTCACTGTCATGTTCAAGAAACCAATGCATGATGGATCCATGTTCTCATTCTGTTTACACCAAATTCTGACTCTACCATCTGAATGTCTCAACAAAAATCGAGACTCATCAGACAAGGCAACATTTTTCCAGTCTTCAGCTGTCCAATTTTGGTGAGCACGTGCAGATTGTAGCCTCTTTTTCCTATTTGTAGTGGAGATGAGTGGTACCCGGTGGGGTCTTCTGCTGTTGTAGCCCATCCGCCTCAAGGTTGTGCATGTTGTGGCTTCACAAATGCTTTGCTGCATACCTCTGTTGTAACGAGTGGTTATTTCAGTCAAAGTTGCTCTTCTATCAGCTTGAATCAGTCGGCCCATTCTCCTCTGACCTCTAGCATCAACAAGGCATTTCCACCCACAGGACTGCCGCATACTGGATGTTTTTCCCTTTTCACACCATTCTTTGTAAACCCTAGAAATGGTTGTGCGTGAAAATCCCAGTAACTGAGCAGATTGTGAAATACTCAGACCGGCCCGTCTGGCACCAACAACCATGCCACGCTCAAAATTGCTTAAATCACCTTTCTTTCCCATTCTGACATTCAGTTTGGAGTTCAGGAGATTGTCTTGACCAGGACCACACCCCTAAATGCATTGAAGCAACTGTCATGTGATTGGTTGATTAGATAATTGCATTAATGAGAAATTGAACAGGTGTTCCTAATAATCCTTTAGATGAGTGTATAACTATGGGTTGTATTGAACTATAGATGCAAGATTAACAGGCTTTATAAAAGGTCACTGAAAAAGTCACTTGCATGACCTCAAAATAAAGTACATGCAAACACACAATAAACATGAACAATTAAAACAAGTACACAAGTGTCTTTATTTACGCAAGCAAGTTTGTTTCTACAGTTTGAAAAGAAAAAAGCCACTGTCAAGCTGTTGGCACATGTATGTACAAAACCAGTTAATTTTACTGCCTGCTACAAAGCATTCTCAGTGAGAGTACAAAAACTAGTATAGTATGTGGATAAAGCTGAAAGCAATGTCAGGGTAATACTAGATACGCAACATCATAACAAGTATAGGTTTAAGACATGGTTTGGAAAATCATCACAAACTAGAAAGGACAAAACTCAAACACTACAACCTAATAAGATATATAGCTTAATATTGTTAGCGTAGCAACTGTAATACTGCACATTTAGAAAAAAATATAGTTGACCCCAGCAAGACAGTCATACAAAATCAAAATAAAGGATTTTTTTTTTTTTTTTATTTCTTTTGAGTTAGTTAAAACTATTACCATTAGATGCATACCCATGCCACAAATAACAACTATATTTACGTTTTTACCTAATACAAGTTTCTTTTGTGGTTTTTAAAAAAAGCTGCATGACTAGTAAGAGTACAGGGACTCACTCAGAGCTGATTCCAAATGCACTTACACCAAAAAAAACTCACAATGGTCCATAAGTGCACAAAAACTAGCTTTTTTTTTTTGTTTGTTTGTTTGTTTTCTTTTTTGAGACACTGACAAAAGTACTTTACTGCAAAAGTAGGGCAACTTAAGTTGGCAAGAGCAAGCCAAAACACTGTGTTTGGCGTAATACATGCCTGTACATCCATATATTTCTGGTTCTTATTCGAAATGTTTGAATGTTACTTTGTTTATTCAGTGTTTGGCAGAGTCGTTGCAGTCAACTTTTCATTTAGATTTATACTTCTCCGATATGAACGACGATCTCAAGAATATCACCTACTGTAACACTGACTGGCGAGATGTGTTTTAGAAATCGACATGAAATATGTGTACACTTAAAGAGATATATACAGTTCAGAGGAATGACCAAAAAAACTGTTTTTGTTTGATTACTTGCATTTAAAAATTTAAAGCTAAAACTAAGCAATAAAACACCTGAAAATGTTATTCGCATGTGAGAGTATGGCTTGCAATGAATGAGAGAAAACAAATATCCATAGTCTCCCAAGGCAAATCCTACATGACCGCTCAAGCTGATTTGAGATCTTCTTTCACGGCCCTTCTTTCCCAATCAGCAGCCATCTTTATCAAAGCTTAACAAACAGTTATTAAGCACCAGTGTCACACCTTCCATTAATACTGCGCACAGCTAGCATATACAGTTAGGCCAAGCTACAATATAGCAGTAAAAGTCACTTTAAGGTACTTTTTGAAATCCCTGGCACTCCAAAACTGAATTTGTTGGAAAAAGAATCTGTACATTTTTTTTGTGCTGTTGCTGCTGTAAGTGTGGCAGCTTGAGCGATTTAACCTGTAAATCATAAGTTACAAGTTTGGTCACATTTTGGTTTTTAAAAAGTCTAAAGAAAAAGGAAAAAACAAAACAAAACAGTGAATCTAAATCAAGACTAGCCATTTATAGGGTGAGTTTAAAGAACGTAAATCATCGGTGTGTAATACAAAAATGTGAAAAGTGTGCTTGTAATCCCTTTGGCTAAACCCAAAACCCCTAACAAGACCCAATGAGACTTAAAAGTATGTGGTACAAAAGAGAAGTCACTCAACTTGGTGTGTTTATCAGGATGTGCTTTCAAACATTTCAACAGAACAGGGAGGTAGAGGATAAATGAAAGGACAAAGAAACTAAATCTAAATCCTGGGTAGTCAGAGACGTTGCCATTGAGACGATAAGCACGCCCCTAAACCAACATTCTGGGTCACACCCGTACATAGCAAGTGTTATTTGCAGTTATTTGCCTCCCCAATCCCATCCCACTCCTCTGCCCTGGAAACCATGGAAATTACACTAAGTTAAGTTTAGTTTATATATGTGTTCTTCAGGGAGGGGAAGGGCATGCTTGTGTATGTGTGTGTGTATACATATTTATATGTGGGCGCATGACCGCGTGCTTTATGTGTATGCGTTCAGGCGCTCTTTAGAGCGAGTAGAGTGGATATCGTGAAGTTCCTGCTCCTCCTTGGACTTGATATCCTCGTATTTTTGCATCCGGCAGGCGTCCTTCACGTAAGCCCAGTTAGCCGACAGCACCATCAGGTAGTGCACCTACAGCAACACAGTGGTTAGAGGGGAGGGTTAGTGTTAGTGCTTATGACCAGTCTGTACCCCCCAAAAAAGGTCGAAAGGATTACAAAAGAAAACAGGGAGGGCGTTTAATGCCCCAGTTTAGACTGGAGATCAACCAGATCAGTTATTTCCCATGTCAGACAAAGCAGAAACCAGTTCCAGCTGAACACAAGCCAGGTTAGTTTGTTCGCTTACACATGTTATCACTTGAAACTGGTGGGTTAACATGGGGCTACGCAGCTGGTTATGGCGGGGGGGTGGGGGAAGGATGGGAACTGAAACGATTTTACAAAATGGAAGGGCCTTGGTGTCATTTTAATCAAGCCAATTAAAAGACGTCATTATGAAAGTCGCTGCCGTGGGCGATGGTGGTGGGGCCCTTGGTGGACAGAGAGTGTGTCGGGAGGTGGGAAGGGACACCTCAGACCGGAGCTGGCATCAGAAACGCGTGCAGTACCTTCCCGTGTTCTTAGATGTCAGAATGACATTGTTATGGATGAGGACAGACACTGCCACCACCTATGACAGTAGCCAGATCATTGAAAAAGAGAAAGGAAGAAGGTTACTTGCTGCCTCCTAACAACCCTATTCCTAACTCCTTTTTACATGTCATTCCAAACCTGTATGACATTCTTTCTTCTATGGAAAAGAGGAGGTGTTTAATTTATACTGATACACAGCAGAAGTGAATGGTGAGCAAGGGCTGACAAGCTCCAAAAGCATCATAAGAATCCATCTTCTGAAGCCATACGACATTGACTGATCATCTTGCCCGCAGCACTCAAATCTAAATCAAATCAAAGCTAAACAGTTGATGGACCCCATTGACTTCAGTAGGGTAATTCAATGGGGTCCATCAACTGTTTGGTTACAGACATTCTACAAAATATCTTTTGTGTTCAGCAGAACAAATAAATCATACAAGTTTGGAACAACTTGGGGGTGAGTAAATGATGACAGAATTTACATTTTTTGGTGAACTATCCCTTTAAGCCTCATTTTCAAATGAGGTTTGAGCTCTATGTCAAAGGGAAAAGACTTACCTTTTAGGGTGTGTTTTTGTCCATTTTGGTTACCATTTACTTTCGTTTTATGGAATAAAAGAGCTGCCAAACATCTCTGATGTGACAAACAGAATAAATTATGCCAGCATTTTCATTTTTAGGTGAACTATCCCTTTAAATTTGGATGGTTCTGAAAATTGTGGTATAATTAATGCATTTTCAGAACAAAAAATGGCTCCTGCAGTTCCCTTGCACTGCCACAGATGGGAAAATGAGACACTTTGATTAATTTTGCTGAAGTTCCTCTATACACCAATGGGTGGCATCATTGTTGCACAAATCAGCAACTGCGAGTATGCAGCAATATTCTCTGAAAGGTATGATGTAATTATATAATCAAAGGAGCACAAATTATGATCCAATTCTGTAGACTCTTTGTTTCTAAGTACTTAATGTCCAAGCTGTTTTCTCATTTGCAAACCGTGTGGAATGCAATTAACTCGTATAAATGAGGCCAGACTGTTGTCTTTCCAGAAAACAAATGCATTGTGCTTTTCACACACACACACACACACACACACACACACACACACACACACACACACACACTGCAAGAAGCTTAGGTAGAAAGACAAACGCACAATACTTAGCAAAATACTAAGGTAGACAGTGTACTGACTGTCTGCATCAAATTAATTTGATGCTATCCTATTTACCTTGTACAAAAGCCCTTATATTAACCAATGGAAATGGCTTTCTAAGGTTCAAACCAATGTGCAGAAAATGGTGTCTCACAATCACTTATCGCTGATCCAAACAAGCTTCTCTCCTTCCTTCCCTCTCTTCTTCTGTTTCCATGGCAACAACACCTCCTGCATTTTCAATGATGAGCGTTCCTCTCCCTCTCTCTCTCTTTATCCTTCTCTCTTAGCTCACTCACTATTTTACAAGAGGCCTTGGGTGTATATTGCATTTTAGACTGGCTCACACGTTCTTTCCTGATTCTAAACAAGTGCCTGATTTCTATAACATACTTGCTTAGATTTCATATTACTCTTCTCACAGGTATCACTGGAGTCAACAAATTAATGAAACTCATAAATCTATATTCCATTTCATTGCCCTGAAAGGAAATTTAGATTCAGTGAAAGTTTATGCAATGCAGAAACTGAGCAATAAAGAGAGATAAAAAGCTAGAGAGAAAGACAGCATTGGAAAAGCTCACCATGGCGATAACGGCTGCTCCAGCCCCCGCAAGTGCGCAGACAAACAAGTGGAATGTCAGATCCAGCTGAAGAAAGAGACAAAAAAATGCTCTGAAGAGGAGAAAATGTGGATGGATGGTTTTCTCTGTCCAAATGTCTTTAATTCAATGTGTTACTTGTCGTTTCTTTGTAATAAACTGTAAAATTGTTTCTACACCAGCAAAGTGCATATAAATCTAGATCTCTAAAACTATTTAAAATGATAACCTCAAACTATAGTAACATCTTTACTCTGCACATTCGTTTTATTTTTCACTTAATTTCTCCAGAGCAGCATGTCAACAGTGACCTTTAAACAGATCTGATAAATGCCTGTAATCTCTAATAGTATTGTGAAAACATGACATTCACTGCTATATAACTTGTGGCACAGTCCATAAAAGGAACTGCGCAAGCTTGCTAATAAATTTTAATATTATTTAACAATTATATATTTATATGGAGGAATCCCCGCTGCACTGGTGTCTTCAGACTCAAAAGCACGGAAAGGTTTACAATTTATTCATATTCTCTCTCTCACTCCCCATCCTTCTTTTATACCATAGGTCGCTGCCTGTAATGGCGGACTGAATTTAGATGAAGATGAAGACCATCCGTCAGGACAAAGAACTGCCAACTGACCTCGTTAGATTCACACATCTTGATGAAGAGCTCAGAAGAAGTGCACAGTTTTTTATCCTCACCAAAGGACACAATTCCTGCAATTCAAACAAAGTGAGATGTGTTACAGTCAGATTATTAGAGAGTTGATATGTGCTTATTAGAAATGCAATAATAGTGCATACATAAATGACAAAGATATGCCAAAACTGTTTGGATAAATTGTGCTAATATGAAGAAGTCATGCTTAGGTAATTTTAAACTTTTCCATAATGGTTGTCATTATGTAATGAACCTGTAAGTGAACGTGATTTCAACAAGTACAACATGTTCCTGGATTAACATCTTTGTTGATCCTAGAACAGCATTCAATCAACTAATCAGATTTGAGGACAAGTTTACAACTTTAGTCAAGTTTAGGTTTACATACTAGGGTTAGGTGCTTCTACATTGGTGTAATTCACCTATCATTTCCCTCTGATTTAAGGGATTATTTATGGGTAGTGGTAGGTTTAGGATTAAGGATGGGGTTAGGACAGAATATTCAGACTGGAATGTTTTTCCAGGAACATGGCAAAATCACGATGACCAATGTGGTACACCAACAGCTATACTGGTGATTTAACTAGCAAATAACTGTCTTTGATGTGGCAATACTTTTAATAAATAGCTGTATTGCATTTAAATGTCATAATGGTGCTTCCAGCAGTATTGGTACACAATGGATTTCTGTAATGTGTAAAAAGAGTGTTTAAGGATATCCTAATGCTGTTTATATATGCATTCTGTTGTTTAGCTGTTGCAAAATTTCAGTGTTTTATAATAAATTAGTTATTTTCCAGTATTATCTGCCCTTGGAAGTCTGTATAATGCATGTAGCCTGTCACATTCAGAAGCTTCAGCAGTAAAACATAAATAAACTGCGCACAAAACATAAGTCTGATTGAGAACGGATTCTAGGAAGTCATCTCAGATGGTTACAGCCATACAGTCAGCTAGACGTGGCATTAATGTGGCATTAATGACATAAATGTGACTAGAAAAAAGCAGCCAAAAAAAGCAGCTGGCTAAGTATTTAGTTTACACCAGCATGTGCTGAACATAAGAAAATTACGGGAAACATGTCTCCTCCGATTGTGTCGAAATGAGCTACGCACCAAACTGACGCAGGTCGAAGCAAAGGTTAGGACTATACACCAGAGTGATGTTCTGACAGGTGTTCCAGATGTTGAAATACATGAAGACTGGCAGAGAGGTGAAGGCTGTAACTCCCAGCCAAGCCAACATGAAGATATAAGTAAGCATGATGAACTGAAGGAGAAAGAAAGAGATATATGTGCTCTTTAAATGAGTAGTTCACTTTAAAATGAAAATTACCCCATGATTTACTCACCCTCAAGCCATCCTAGGTGTATATGACTTTCTTCTTTCTGATTAACACAATCAGAGTTTTATTAATAAATATCCTGACTCTTCGAAGCTTTATAATGGCAGTGACTGGGTCCATTGAGTTTGAAGCTCAAAAAAAGCACATCCATCATAAAGCACATAAACATACTCCACACGGCTCTGGGGGGTTAATGAAGGCCTTCTGAAGCAAATTGATGGGGTTTTGTAAGAAAAATATAATTCTAAAGTAAAATATCTAGCTTCCGCGAGACCGCCTGCCGTATGCAACTTACGGAAGAAGCGTAACTGGTGCAACGTATCACTACAACATAGCGTAAGCATTTTGAACTGCGAGAGGTGTTACACTTTCTTGGTGTTGAATACGGAAGGTGGTGTGGCGGAAGTTAGATATTGTACTTTATAAAGTTTTAAATATGGATATTTTTCTTACAAAAACCAATCAATTTGCTCCAGAAGGCCTTTATTAACCCCCCAGAGCCGTGTGGAGTATGTTTATGATGGATGGATGCACTTTTTTGAGCTTTAAACTCAATGGACCCCATCACCGCCATTAAAAAGTTTGGAAGAGCCAGGATATTTATTAATATAACTCCGATTGTGTTCATCAGAAAGTCATATACACCTAGGATTGCTTATCAGCCGTTATTCGAATCAGATTATATCAGATTTATTTTTTTATAATTTAGTAAAACCCTTCTTTTCTGCTATACAATATATGCTTTGATGTCTCATTTAACTTGAAGCATGTGATTTAATTTACTGTGAAAGTTATTAATATTATAATATTATATAGTATTTAATCTGTGTTGGCCACAATTTCAACATCAATGCTTCTTGGATCATATTATTTAACATGCATTACAGTACTTGTTTTAAATGGGTGGTTGATCTTACCCAAGCACTGACACAGCGTCCACAGGTGGTGATCTTAAAGTCCCCATAAAGGTCCCGGATGGCCCCAGTGGTGAAAAATCCCTCCACCATCAGTAGAATACCATAGACGAAAAAGGCTGCTGCCACTCCATAGATCACATACTTAATTATGTCAATCCTGAGGTATTAAAACGATAAATAATTAGTAACTTTCTTATGAAAAGCGTGTCAGTGCTTATCTTGCATTCAATGTAATTCAATAAGACAATAGAGGGCATAATGGTGGCAGAGTACGTCTGTATTTTGTGAAGTCCTAATCCACTTTTTTTGTGTTTAGATTAAATTCAATTAAAAAACATATATTGTCTGATTTACTTATTCCAAAGCCTACCTAAAAAATAATAAAAAAAGATGAAATGGCTGAAAAAATGCCACTTCACACCATTATTCCTTCCTCCACACACTCCTTTCTCTTGTTCTCTCCATCCATCCTGCTGTCCTTCCCACCAGTGGAGTTCCGGTGAGCAGGTGTGCTCGGATGATCTGGTGCGATTTCAGAAAGCTTAATTCTCTGAGTGGGACTGATGCCAAAACCTAACATGGTAGCTCAGAAAAATCAGTCTTGGCAAAAGTGGTTGTGCGTGTGTCACTGTTCTTTAAAATATGAGTGTGGGAAAACAAGTTCTTTTCTTTACTCACTTTAGATATACGTATCCCTGTTAACTAAATAGACAAACCTGAATAAAGTTTAAGCAATAGGTCTGTTTTTTTTTTTTTTTGGTTTAATGGTAGAGTTAAACCAATAAACCACAAATAGAAAATGAATGAAGTCACAGTATGTTATATGAAGCCAAATGTTAATTCATATGAGCTCTAAAACTTGGGTTCTTGGCAATAGACAAGAAATAATGTCAGTTAGCTTGACATTGTTGAGAAGTACTGGTGAAAGAAACTAAATTTCATGTATGTGCATTTGAAGCAGGTTGCAACTAAAACGTGTCACAGAAATTGGGCTCAACAGAAAGCTAATTTTCTTTTTTATTACGACTTTGGTATTGTGGCACTCACATAGTGAAGGCGTCCAGGGCATCAACAGGCGACCGGGCAATTTCAAAGTAGGTCTGCAGGATGGTGACGGTCCCAGAGAGAGCCTCATGACCACAACCACAGAAGAGAGCCACCCCAGCATACAGCAGAATGGTCGCAATCAGAGAGGCATAAGGTATCCCACTCAGGCATTTGAGGCAGCATTCAGAACACCCTGGGAACAAGAGGGAGAGTCAGTCCATAATTGCTATAAAAGCAGTAGTGTATGATAACCAATAGCGATGCTTTGCTGGCCATATATATGGCGAGGCTGTTGATAAATATGTAGAAGTGCAATAGAAATTAGAATCAAGTAAAGAGAGTATGTCAAAAATTTACTCAATTAAGTATTTTGTTGAGTAAAAGTATTTTTTAATTAAATAAATCAAGAGAATGTGATATTTTGTTTTATAAAGAAATCAATACATTAATTCAGCAAGGACGCTTGATCAAAATTAACAGTAAAGACTTTTACATTGTTACAAAAAGAAAATCATTTCAAATAAATGCTGTTCTTTAGAAGTTTCAAAAATCACTGTTTCTACAAAAATATTACACAGCACAACCATTTTAATTCAGGTTTTCAATCACAGAAATACATTACATTTTAAAATATCATAACGGTAGAAAACAATTATTTTAAACTAATAACATTTCACAATATTAGTATTTTTCTGTATTTTGATCCAATAAATTCAAACTACACTCTAAAAAATGCTGGGTTAAAAAGAATCCAAGTTGGGTTGAAAATGCAATTGGGTTGTTTTAAACTAGTGAATCGTTTTAACCCAGCTGTTAACAACCCAACCACTGGTCGCTGTAAATAACAGTGATTAACTTTACTGGTCTAGCACACTGTTTGATATAGGTGGCCAGTTGATGGCCTGCAATATAAGCTGTAGTAGAAGTTACATCATTCACTGTAATGCAAATTCTTTGTTACGCCAAAATGTCATCCATTACACTGGATGACAGTATCACTATAAATAACAATTTTAGCATTTTATTATAATACATATAAATGAAGAATGTTTAGCACTGGCAAATATGCTAAACTATGCATTTTGTATTGTTTAATTTGTGTTATTGATTCATTTTAGATGGCCACAGTGAGAGTTGAAAGGCACTGTAAAATGCCAAAAAGCAAAAACTATGCACTCTTAAAGCCCATTCACACCAAGAACAAGAACAATAACTATAACGATAACTATAATGGTAACTATATTAGCCTCCACACCAATGAACAATAACATTGTTCATTCTAAGCTTATCAATACTTCTGAACAGAAAGTTCCCCTCACTATGGTATGTCACAAGTTCAAAAGAGACCATTGAGGGTATTCCACCCAAAATACTCGTCCTGACAATGTCATTTATGTTGGCAAACAAAAAGTATTCATAAATATAGCTGCAAGGAGTATTTTTTAGGGCAGAGCAAGTCAAAAACAAAGTGACAAGCTAAGTAAGCATGGCAGGGAGCATCAGAGCAGTAGAATAAATTGCTTATTATTTTTCAACATCTGCATCTACCATCATTTACTCAGGAATATTAACTAATTTAATGATAGTCTAATACTAAAAACATTGCAATTATGGGAACAATGGCAATATCCCCTTTTGGCAAAATGTCATTCAGATTAACAAACCATGGTGATTCATCATAATAGATATATTTATGTAAAAATTAAACAATATAATTATTCTGACATCTAACTATTAAAATATATAAAAGAATATGTGATCATATTAAATATGTATTTTAAATGATTTTCACTTCCTTATAAAAACTTCTTGCTGACAAATGGGTAAAACAATGGTTTGAAGGTATTTTTTTTTTTTTTTTTTTAAGAATTACAATTATTTAGTATTTGAGGGATGCACTGTAATCCTTTTAATATGCCATCAAATGATTCCTGTTTTAAATGTGCCTAATAAGACTTTCAGATACATAAATATTTAAATTGTCCTACAATTATTTAATCTCTTTGAACCCCTGTTGATAAAGCAAGTCATTCATGGTTATAAACAGCAAAGACTAGGCTACATCAATTCAAAGCAGGACCATTTATGTACAACAGATGAAAATGCTAAATCAGAGTCCCGTCGGTCCATTACCTATCTCAGAGCGGTAACAGTTTCACCAGATGAAAGTGCAAAGCAAATTCTATTTACACGGTCCAAGACAACATCCATTCCCACACGTCACATGGCAGGAAGTTCACTGTCACTCTCTAACCCATCATAACTGCCACAGCTGAGAGATTCATGGACACAATTCAACAGCACGCAAACACTATTGATTGCAAAATTGCAAGTCGAGAATGGCACCAGTGTCGGCTATTCTGCAGCAGACCACAGCAATGATTTATGGGTCATCATAAACAAAGCCCACCAATACAGGAAAGCATAGTAGATCAGGTCTTCAGATGATGTTCACTATCAGTATACTTTAGAAGAAAAATAAGAGTCCCTTTTGTGGAACTTATTGTGGAAGTCGAGCAGGCTAAACAGGGCTCTTGACTCATTCTTCCCACTGGTCGCTCTGGTGTGACTAACTTTATCAGTTGGTCGCACCAACTTACAATTTGGTCACACCCTTTTTTTATATTAATCACAATGACCTTACATGTTGATGAATCGTTCTCTTAATTTGTATATGATGGTTTTGCATTGATGTAAAGATTGACAGTAGGCTTGCTGCGATAGTCGGTGTAGCTGGTGTAACCGGTGTTCAGGCACAACACTGATTACATCACTTGCCCACCATGGCACCGTCCTCACCGTCGTTTAGATTTATTTTATAGAAAATAATTTAGTTCAGTTAGAGAACAGACACTACAATTTAAAACGGAACGTCTGTTTAATACAGCGTGAGCCGAACGAGAGTGTCAGCACAGACCAGCGGCAGGAGTCAGATTTAATATATCATGAGAGCGAGGAGCTGGATGCCAAGATGATGGCGGAAGATTTGGTTTCAAAGCTATTTGTCATCGTACTGTTTTGTTGTTGTGTTTTTCATTAAGAATAATAGGCTAATGAACCCACCATTCAAGCAAGTAAAATGCGCACGGCAACACTGTCATTCATTCACAGCCATACAGTGCGCACGCATTTACGACCACACTGTCATTCATGGTGTGTGTCCACTGGCGCGTATCTATCGGTTTTATTTCCTTTTTCCTTTTTTATTCAAAATATTCACAAACTTGTTGGCTATGTCATAAACTACCTGATATTCCGATTCTCAAATACATGTAGGCCTAAGTGAATGTGTTTTGCTGTTGACAAAAAAAAAAAAGATTTGATTTACAATATATTGATCTATAATGCGCGATGGGCGCCACCATGTTAGTTGTATTCCTGTCTGCCTTTGAATACTTTCATAAAGTAGCCTACTTAAAAAAATAAAAAAATAAATAAAAAAATTTAATAAAAAAACTCAAACACAACAGTTTAGAGAATCGGATCTGTCAGATTTACAACACATAAATTCATCCACTTCTCTCAAAATACATGAAAGTAAGTGGCCGTTGAAGTGGGAGAAGAAAAGAGTAAACTTTATAGTTATTACACATTTTGTATCTGATATGATAAAAACACCTCATCAATTTATATTTGAATGGATTGTTATTGCCGCTTCCATAGACATCAGTATGTACTTTACAAACTATACATGTATTGTTTTGCTAGTACTTATGTGTATTTAAATGTCTGAATCATAAAATAAACCTCATGTGGTTGAAAACACTTAATAGTTGTGATGTATGGCAAGCGCTAAGTGCGTAAGCACATTCGAATTTAGCAATTGATAAGGTGATGCACTGAACATTCAAATCACACTGGTGTGATCGTAAGAAAACAACCTGAACATTATGCACTCACACTACTAAATGTGACACTAAATATTCAACTACATAACTATATTACTGATCTGCCCGCATTGACACTATATGATAATTGAAATGAGCTAGATGACATCACCGTTTCTCCAGAGCGTCTGTACAGCCGAATCAAATTCTGTTGCATTATTTTCCTGTTTAACACTGTGAAGCTGCTTTGAAACAATCGGCATTGTAAAAAGCGCTATATAAATAAAGGTGACTTGACTTCACACCAATGCGACCGTGTGAAATTTTAACTCAAACATTATCCAAAAATTTGCTTGGTCACAGTCTAGAGCCCTGCTAAATGTTTCACAGCACAACCCTTTTAAGCCCTGAAGCAAAGACTTAATACAGAAGATACAGCTGAAGCTGAATGCGTTTGAGCTTACATCCCATCTTCTCACTGAGCGCCTTGTAGCCAAGTTGTTATTGGTATCTGCATTCTCACTCCCTGTAGCTGTGCCCCAAAACCTGCCGTTTACAAGAGTGTGGAGAATGTGTTTTTGCAGCAGTGACCCAGCTGTTACAGGGGAAACAGACTTACACCTCCATTACACCTTGAGAAGAGCCTGCAGCTCTGAACGCAGTATAAATGCTCTGAAGAATAGGCAAGCGTTACTGCGTCAAAACCTGCATTATGTAATCCCGACAGATTTATATAGTAATGCACAGATTAAGAAAACAGAACAATGTTTATTTATTAATCATTCCATGCATTAGTACAGTATACTGGAATTTCAGTCAGCGCTCAAACATTTCATACGCATAGATTCTTCTTTTGTTTTCTGCTCAAACATGAATTCAATCAGATCAACATAATTAAAATAAATCAAATGGTTTAAGAACACTAAAGTCTGTGAATGTCTGTGAATGAATCAGTAATATTTTCTTTTATTCGGTAAGGATGCTTTAAACTTTTTTTTCATTTTAAATAAATGCTGTTCTTTTGAACTTTCTATTCATCAAAGAATCCTGAAAAAGTAAATTAAACAGCACAACTGTTTTCAACACTGATAATAGTAATACAATTCCAAGTAATACATCAGCATATTATAATGGTTTCTGAAGGATCATGTGACATTGAAGTGTGAAAATTCAGCTTTGTCATCACAGGAATAAATTACTTTAAACTGTAACAAGATTTTATAACATTACTGTTTTCACTGTACAGTCTTGAATGTCATAAGATATTTTCAAAATCATTTAAAAATATTACCAACCCAAAGCTTGAAGGTAGTGAACCTGTAATTTAATACTTTTTGTGCAGGAAAACATTTGGTGTGTCCCTATATTGCAAGCTTTGAATTATTTGGATTGGAACTCTACAAACTATATTTATAATATTGTATTAGTCATGCCATCTACATAAATACTGATTCAGTTTGTTCCTTACCTTGTTTCCTACAGCAATCTACACAAAACCATCAGCATCGCTGATGTAGTACCTTTTTTTTTTTTTTTTTTTTTTTTCAGTGCAGAGTCAGCAAAAAGTCGAAATGCCATTAAGGTCTTCATGTTTTCGCTATTGCTTGGATCCCTAATTCCAGGTGTTTGTAAATTTGAATGCCCCTCATTTCAGGCAGATTGACTGTGATATCTGGGAGTGAAGTTGAGTGACACGTTACTTTATATATCATGGCAATAAACAGCACCAAACTGACATCCTGTGGTGTGCTTAAGATGAAGTCAGTCTTGGGTGAGCTGAAACAGATTAATGAGGGAGCCAAAGTCTGTTGTTTGATCTCAGTGGGATGAGACATGAGATCAATACTCAGACTGTCAGTGGAAAACTCAAGCCTAAACCTGAATCATCAAGTGCATCCCTCTCATGCCATATGTACCGGTAAGAAATCTATAATATTTGCTTAGGTAAGAATATTGCTTTTTAGAGATGAGTTCAAAAAAGTCTATATATATCTTTGAATCTCCCTTTTTAAAATCAGCATGAAATGGAAGTTGCGATAATCGTTTCTTTCCTATTGTGATTCTTTCCTATATGAAGCATGAGAAAAACACGGGCGGGATTGATTTTGTCCATCGGGAACTGATTGGATCATTGGATGGTTGTGATTTGCTATTGCTGTGATCTCATGCAAGTGACAGGTGTCACTTGCAAAATCATATCGTCAGAGAAGATGAAAGAGGGAGGGGAAGTCATTTTGATCAAAGATTACAAGATAGTATGATGTGAACAGATCGATCATTTATAATAAAAACTGCAATATTCCATAAAAAAAATTAAGAATTGTGTATTTGGATGCACTCAGTTTTAAGAATGAAACCGTGTGATTGTGCCTCACCATGAACCAAGGTTTGCTGCTCAGTGTGCATTATGAAATATTAAATTATAAAACGGTTGCAACTATAGTAAACTGGTTGGAAACATAGGCCTGTGGTTATTTTAAGCTTAATTTATGTGAAGCTTTTGCTGTAATATAAATGACTTTTACTGACACAAAGACATACAATTTCCCATTCATGGCCCCAAATATCCGGCCCACGGACACTGCCTTTTCTATGCAAATTAAGCGCTCAAATGACTTGAAAGTTAGATAAATGTGTTCGGTTGAGTGTGCCTAGTACAGTAGAGGTGTTTTCATCTGTAAAAATTGATATTAAATGTGAAATATCATCCATAAACACTGTATCCTGCATCCTGTTATCTGGTGGCCACTATATTAATGGGAAGTGGCATGTCTTTGTGTTTCCGGCTCCCGTTTGTTCCGGAAGGCCCTGAATCACTTGAACGTTGGGGGAATGCATCCGACTGAGTGCACTGAGCATGGTACAGGTGGTTTAATCCATAAACATTTATATAAAATGTGAAAAAGCATCTATAAACACTGTGCCCGCAGTCCTGTGCATGGGAACTGGCATGTTTTTGTGTGTTTCACATATCTGCTCATATATGCGAGGGGGAAAATTCTGAAACTCGGGTCAAAAGAAGGTCTCGGGGGTCTCTACCGAACATTCCCCGGGGTCCGTGAGCAAGGGGAGGTCGAAGGTTTCATAAAAGTAATAAAGCTATGTTCCTGATAAATCGAGCAAAATAGAAAATATGGGTTGAGTCATTCTTTGTAACTGCTGACAGAAAAAAACTCATTACAACTATCACAAATAATAAATGAAGCTCTAAAACAGACCTGGTAATAATTGGCGCACTTTCACAGGAACACTAATGGAAGAAGACAAGCACCCTATATAGACTACATTAAGGCTGAGAGAGGTGGTGAGCATCTCTCACACAGATGAATTGCTTCCTGCTTGGTAGTATATCAGCAAATACAACTATCTGTCTCCTTGTCCACTGGTCCAGAAGATCAGAATCAGAGATCATTTCAATGGTAATCTCCTTTCTTTCCTCATACAGACTTTCTGATGTTTAGACCAACTGCGTATGGATTTTTTTTTTTTTTTATGATCATCATCATCCTCATCATCATCATCATATTACATCACTAAGTTTCAGTTTGTTTCAAAAGTTATCTGATTTAATATTTAAAATTGAGTAACATAATTAGACTATAAATTAAATGTAATATCCAAACATTTAATTTGGAAGAAAAAAAAAAAACACAATAAATTGCTTTTAAATGGAATGAAAGAGAAGAGCAGCCCAAACCTCAAAAGCACATTAAAAAGGCCATCAGTGCTGATGAGGAAAAATTATGTAACCCAAAAATAGACACCACACTTCCATTCCAGATGACACGTTTCATCCTCGTGCAGCACTGCTGGAGTAATGTAGGTTTACAACTGGAACACCTGTCTCATTTCCTCTCTATCCAATGTCTTTAATCCACTGCCAGACGAGTGAATGCGCCACATCTATCAGGATAACAACAGGGAGGATGTGAAAGATTTACAGTCGCTACATTTCACATGGTCACACTGGACTTCAGCTAATGTTCCAAATTGCGAGAAGTTATTTTGGAATGCTCGCTCCTTATATTTCCTATGTGGGAGTTGGAATTATACACACCATAGCTTCTGAGGAGAAATCATATATTTGCCCCATTGTTATTCATTAGAAAGCCCTGCAAAAAAAAGCCCTGCTCTTATCCCACAAAAAAGGGGCAATTCTTGGATTTCAATATTAGGCGGGCTCAGCCCCCAATGAGGGCATGATTTAAAAAATATATATATACACTACCAGTCAAAAGTTTTAGAACGGTAAGATTTTTTAAATGTTTTTAAAGAAGTCTCTTCTGCTCACCAAGGCTGCATTTATTTGATTCAAAATACAGCAAAGACAGTATTTTTGTGAATTATTTTTACAATACTTTTTTTCTATTTTAATACATTTTAAAATGAAATGTATTTATGTGATTCAAAGCTGAATTTTCAGCTTCATTTCTCCAGTCTTCAGAGTCACATGATCCTTCAGAAATCATTCTAATGTGCTGATGTGCTGCTCAAGAAACATTTATTACAACAGTTGTGTACAATTTTTTTTCATGATTATTTAATGAATAGACCGTTCAAAAGAACAGCATTTATCTGAAATATAAAGCCTTTGCAACATTATAAATGTCTGCACTGTCACTTGATCAATTTAATGCATCCTTGCTGAATAAATGTATTGATTTCTTTAAGTTCTTTACCAAAAAATAAATAAATAAAAATTCTGACCCAAAACGGTATAGTACAATGTTACAAAAGCTGTCTATTTCAGATAAATACTGTTCTTTTGAACTTTCTATTCATCAAAGAATCCTAAAAATGTTTTACACACAACTGCTTTCAACATTGATAATAATCAGAAATGTTGCTAGAGCAGCAAATCATCATATTAGAATGATTTCTGAAGGGTCATGTGACACTGAACACTAGGATAAATGACATTTTAAAATATATTCAAATAGAAAACAGTTATATTACATTTTAATAATATTTCACAAAATTTTTTTTTTTACTTTTTTATAACATAAATGCAGCCTTGGTGAGCAGAAAAGACTTCTTTAAAAACATAAAAAATCTTACTGTTCTAAAACTTTTGGTAGTATATATATATATATATATATATATATATATATATATATATATATATATATATATATATATATATATTAAGCTATTAAGCAGGTTCTTTCACTACGAAAGTTCATTTGTTTTTAAGTGTAAAAAAGTGTGCTGTCTCCGAGGATTTAGAGATGTTAATTGGTGTCCCGTTAGTTCAGTGCGTGAAAGTGATAGGATTGTTGATGAAGAGGTAACAGGTGTCTGACAAAGTGATCTGAACCTCATCAAGTCTTCAGTCCAGGTCTATGGGATGCAGACATTAGACAGATTAAACTAGCATTCAATAGCACTCCTGCATATATATATATATATATATATATATAGTATATATATCGAGTTTGTAATCGAGGGTAGGCATGAACAATACAGTAGGTTCTACACTACCTATCAAGTCGATCCTTGAATATTGACTTAATTTCTAATCATTTTAAATAACCAGCTATATTCTTTTTAAGAATATAGTAAAACTTTATATTTCTTTAATTATCTAGATTGGCAATATGTGTTTGTTTATTTTATTTTTAAACACATGTAATGTTTTAAACACTATTCTTTTATTTTTAACTTTAAAAAAGAGCTGCATCTATTATTTTCATTCATGGAGATATCATGGAAATTGTGCCATGCTTCAGTGGAGGATTTCTGTCACCTGGTGGAAAACAAACACACTTTTAACATGAAAATGACATGAAATTATTATTATTATTTTTTTTAAATGACCAATTACTCATTTGCTATTTCCACTCCTTTTTATTTCTTTTCACGTGTTTTGCTTTTGTGTTTAGTATAAAATAAATTGTATTGCACTGAAGTATGAAGTAGGCTATATCAATTGGCTCACATCATTTAAATGAAAGGAATTAAAATAATAATAATAATAATAATAAAAAGAAGCCCAAATTTTGCAGTGGATCGTAATATGTGCATTTACGACAAAGAACTACACAGATGCAGATATTATAACAATCTATCAATAAATGCACACAGTTGTCCACTGCTTTTGATGCTGATGCTGCGCTGCTACGGAGTGAAGAACATTCTGAATAACGCCGACTAAAATATGGGGGTGAAGAGTGCCGCCAGTTTCAGTTTTAAAGGAGACTGAGGCGATCACAAATTAGTGTACATATTATGTAGTTAATCATACATTTTTAGGGTGGCTGGGTGGAAATTGGGGGGTGGGCTAAAACGCTCCTAAAATGGGCCTACTGACACTCCTGTTACAAAACACAAATTACATTATTTTTATAACCAGATGCCCCTGCTACAAAATACAAACAAATTACATTATTTTTACATAGAATGTAATGGAAGAGTAGCTCAAACATCAAAAGCACAAAAGAAAGGCTATCAAAGATGATGGGGAAAAATTAGGTAACTAAAATAAACTACATTTTCATTCCAGATGATTTGTTGGTTCATAAGAAGGGTTTACACTAGCATATAGAATCTGAATCATTAAAATGTATAGTTTTCATACTATCCTGGAACACCGCAATATAGTGTTACAAATTATCTGGAGCCGCTCCAAGCTGCATTGAATGGGCAGATCGATTGAAAACCGTAACATTACTCCTGCCACTGATTCTCAGCACCTCTCCTGACAGCAGACAGATCATAATCCACCTCTCCCTTTCTTTAGCCCACAAAATATTAGGTTTAAATAAACAGTTGTTTCTATAAATGCTGTATAAGTAGTAGTGTATTACAAAACCTCTCCCTCTCTGAAATATTGAACAAAACAGCTCAGCAGATGCAGGATTCTAAAAGGGTCTGTTAGCCGCAGCCAGCTGCCAGCCTGACCAGAATGTGAAGCAGCTCCCCAGCATGCAGCTAATGGCATGTTGAATGACCACAGACCAACCAGAGAGAGAGCGCGAGAGCGAGAGAGAGAGCGAGAGAGCGAGAGAGAGAGAGAGAGAGAGAGAGACGGGTAGGAGCTGATGCATCACATCAGTGTAAATGAGAACTCCAGCATCATCAGGCAGATGTGTGTAAGATAATAAAACCCTGACATCTATTACATGTTCATACGAGCCACTCAACAAAGAGCAATGATACTTTATCTCTATAATCATGGTTTACTTTTTACTTTGAGCTATGTGTATGTGTTTGACAGAATTATGTTCCATCTCTTGTTTCAAACAATTTGCACTTTTGGAGAGGCATAACCAGACTTGATTAATTACAAAAGACAACAATAACTTTTTTAATTAGCCACGCAAAACTGAAACACCTGGGCAGCTTGGTAAGAGATTTCAGCTCCACATAGAACAATAATTTAGTAGGGTACAACGGGGCTAAAGGCACACCTTAAGAAAAATGTGCTTTTCACTACTCCTATAATGTATGATATACAGGAAAATATATATGTTTGTATTTAACATTTATGGAGCAACAGATTTTGTGTGAATATAAATCATAAAAGTGGTTTCTTTTATTTAAAAATCTTAAAAATGAATGGGGTGTCGAGGGGTAAAAGGCTCACCAGCATGGGGCAAAAGGCACACAGTATTAATACAAATATTTCAGCTAAAATAATATGTTTTTAATAATGTCTAAGTTAATACTTGTTCAAAACAATTACTTTAGCAAACTTTGAACTATTTTATTTTTTACTGTTTATTTTAATGGATAAAAGAATTCATTTTTGATCAGTAAATATGCTGTCATTAAAATTAGATTCAATAAAAAGATTCTGAAAGCATTGAAGGAGATCCCATAATAATACAATATAGATTTACAGTAGTGACAATAAATGATATTTTATTACATGATATGATTATATCACATTTTTAAATCTGATGGTTTCATTATAAATATGGTGATTATCTAGAGATAAGGTGGACACCCAATTTAATATATGATACTTACAATCTGAATCTAATCATGTCATGTCAACAGATGTTAAAGCCAGCCTCTGTTTATTATCATGTTAAATATGGTGCAATTATTGTAAAACTGTTGCTTTAATTACCTTGAACAAAACTGACAAACATTAACAAGGCCTTTGTGTCAAAATATATTCAATCATTTTAGCGATTCTTATTCACTACTAAATCTACAACATTTTTTAAAACAACAAATATTAGATCAAATGTGTGCAGAATCAACTTTGCGCTGCTGCCCGTGATCACGTCAAAGATCAGACAAATTTCCACGTGCATCTTTAAAAGCGGATGTTTTGGAAAGTGCTGAGGCAAGTTTTTGTGCCATCTAGTGGTTTAGAAGAAAATCAAATCAAAGGAGCCTTTTACCCCGTGGAGCCTTTTGCCCCATTGTACCCTACTCTTCATGTATGGTTTTGGAAAAACTTCAGTACAATAAAAAAAAAGTAAAAAAATAAAAAAATAAGCAGTGATGTTTTTCTAAGAAATAGGCTAACCATAAAAGATACCAAATCAAATGTGAAGGATCTAAGGATTCTTAATAGCGACCTGTGTGTGTTATTTTAAGAGAGCAACCATACATCTGTTGTGTTTTTTTATTTTTATTTATTTTTAATAATCATTTATAGCCATTAGTCATTTATGTAGTTTGTCAATTGATTTATACTATTTATCATGTATTAATTTGTGTCATGTTATTTATATTTTTATATAGAGTTGTTTAATCTTATGATTGTGTGGTTTCAAGGGATATTTGTCTTCATGAGTAAGAGATGAGAATATCTCCATTTTAAGGTTTTTAACATCACATGATAATGTTGTGAAGCAGTAATTTTCCATTGCTTTTGCTTTGGTTTAATAACATTTGTTGGATGTGTACAGGTCAGAAGTCTGTGCACTGAAACATATGCAACTTATTCAATAAACCAGCTGTGGACATGTTCATTATTCAGTTGGACTCTTAGGATGATAGAAGAGTGATAATACAATTTTGGGTGTGAACATTTAAAAGACTTTAATAAATAAATAAACAATACAAAAGTAACGCGGGCAGCCCCTCACGGACGACTGCCACGCACACACCTAATAATACATAAAACACAACATAAAGTCCAGGCCTGGTCCACTCTCATCCTTCACTGGTGTCGCTCGTCCTTATGCCTCCGAGCTCCCTCGTGAGAGGACTCGAGACCGGTGTGACTCGCATGTGACGCTCGTTCTCAATCACGCACCGGTCTTGCTCGCTCCTCCCACGTCTCTCGCTCGTCTACCTCACCACAGGTACCAGACAACACTTGCTGTTAACAGGCTTTAGGTACACCATATATCAAAAACTGATATATTCTGACAGGATCTGGCATTCGGGGGTTGGAGCAAATATTTATGGCATGAATATCCAATACGATCTAACTACGGTTTTCTTAATTGTCTATTGTAGTCATTGTATGAACTGTATTTGCCATAAACGGAGTGTCTATTTACCCTAAGTGCAAATAGCCCACCTTTTTGGCAGACACTATTTACACTAACTCCGCCCACTGACTGTCTGTGTGAGTTTGAATCCATTCAAATAAGTTTGAATAAATAAGGCATTTATTTTCAATGAAATCGATAATGAAAAAAATACTCGAAAAGTGTTTAATAATAAAGTGTTTATAGGTAGGGGTAGGTGTAGGGATGGCTTTATTTTCATCCATTTAATAATTTCAATAAATATAATCATTTAAACTCTATGTTATAATTGCATACCGTTTAATGAAAAACAACACTGGGGTGCACATGCTGTTTATCTGCCACTATTTATGAGTATAAATAGCATACTATTTATCTGCCATAAACAAATGGGTAGAGTTTTTACTGCAATTCTTGCTTGGTGTGAGAGGTGTTCCTATAACCCTCACATTGCACTCTACTGCTGTGTGTGCATGTCCGATAGTGAGCTGTTTGCTAACCACAAATATCTGAAATCTGAAACCCCACTCAAAAGACATCAGGGACCGGGCAGTGTTTATCCCCAGTAAAGTTTCTCCATTGCTCCATTACTATTAAATCAAGCACACAGAGTGACCCAGGGGAAGGCATTTATGATGTCATGGACAAGGGACATGCCTCCTTTGAGCTAAAAGAGTATCTACTAGTAAACATTATTAAATCTATGTAATTGGATAACAAAGCAATCAGGTACCATATAATGTGTTTGATTCATACGCACAGTATGGGTGGAATACTAATCAGTACTGTTGTGTTTAAAAAGCTTCAGATCTGGGACAGTATCAGCTGACAGTTAAATACATAGTGGCCTCTAGGAATGTTTAAAAAGAGTCTGGGATATTCCTTTAGCAGTTATACCCAGGCTGTGCTGCTCGCTACGCAAGTGAACCTGATGCCACTTGCTTTCATTTATTCAATTAGTCACTCTTATTTAATACTCTTATTTAACACATTAACACTGCTGCCTTATCAAGACAATGTAGCAAGTAGAAGCTTTAATTTTACACAAAATACATTTCTTCGCTACACTAATTGTCCACAATGTTTGTAATTACTGTGCTATTTTCGTAGAAATATACGCTCAAGTGAAAACATGCAACTCATGAAAAAAAGAACAAAAATAAAGTCATATGCAATTCAAAGGGCATGTTACATTGAACATCTTTCCAATTACCCAGCACTCTCATGGGTCATGAATCAGAATACAGACTCTTCATGTCTAGGTAATGTTTATAAATTGGATTCATATGAATTAATTTCCCATGTACAATAAAAAAAAAAAAAGAATTGGATGGAGGACTGAAGCAGGCTGTACACTTTTAATCCCCACTTCTTAAATGATTTATGGAGAAAGTTTGTCAATGAATAATAAGATATAAAATGCAAATGTAACTAATTTAGCTGTGTAACCAGGCCCATATTGAAATAGAGAGTAAACGAACAGAACAGAATTGTCTCTAATATATTTTGTTCTAATATACTGGTGTTACAATTTGATGTAGATTTAATGCTAAACTATATATATATATATATATATATATATATATATATATATATATATATATATATATATATATATATATATATATATATATATATATATATATATATATTGTACAAATATTTTCAATAGTGCTTACATTCATATTTTCAGAATTGTACAGCTTGGCTGGGTCACAAGAATTTCACCTTTATTTTTCCATCACATCACACATTTTAGTACCCAACACTTCTGTTTCCTCACTAACCAGGTAAACTAACCTTTGAACAATTATAAGCAAAAATGACAACTCTATAAATTAAATTAACATTTAAATGATAACTGCATTGCATTATAATTGTAATAATTAATATTTCTGACTGTCTATTTACACCAAGTGCAAATAGCCCGCTTGTTGACTATTTACACTAACTTCGCTCACCATTGTCTGATTGAGACAGACAAAACTAAAAGGAAATCCCACTACTACTACTGGCATGGAGAGTAGGGCGGTAATATGGCATGTAATGATTTGAAAAATCATTTACACTCAATTGTCATTATTGCATACTGTTGTACTACAATACACTGAGGTGCAAATAGTATCTGCAATTAATTGCACTATAAATAACATCTAACTATTTACACTTAGTGCAAAGAAAATACTGCTATTTTCACTTAGTGTGAATAGCATCTATTAGTTTTTGCAAATAGCTATTTGTAAACAGCATTTAGTTAAACTGGATTTAAATGTATGTTTGAAAAAGTTCTAATGTAACCTTCATATAAGAAAATAAATCTGTTCATTTTAAACAATACTGAATATAAAGGCACATTATGTGCATTAGCTAATGACGCCATATGAAAGCTTGGATGGCGGCACTACAGTGAGGCCCACGGACCAAGACCATGCTCCATAATTCTCCTGGGATTGACAGGCATTGCATCTGAAAGTGGCAGGCCTTCATTAAAACCTGCGAATTAGCAAGCAGTCTTCGTGTTGATTGCTTTGTGCACTTCTTATGCTCACACCAAGGTCGTTAATTGGACGGCTCCATAAGGGAAGGTTGAATAGAGCCACCCTCTGAGATTAAATGAATTAGTGAAATATATTTAACAAGCTGCTGTTGTGTCAGTGACTGAACTGCATTTGTATAAGAGCAGCTCTTGCAAAATTTATGAACAGTCTGTTCCTCGATGGACTTACTATAATTGCATTCATTACAGTCATTATGACAGATACTGAATTTTATGGCCTGTAAACGAGTTTCAAAGGAGTTCTTGACACAGAGTAGACAACATCTTACAGAGACTAAGTGCTCAGATATATAAAGCCATAAACCAGGACCATACCTCAAAACTAAAACAAGATTCAAGATTCAAGATTCAAGAGTTTTATTCTACCACTTTACAAGATTCTACCACTTTACAAATGGAGAGCTAAGTAAATTGGTGGCTACATGCTTTGGGGGTCAATGAGCTTCACAATGTATGAAAGTTTGCTTTATCACCCCCTCTTTCCTCTCTGCCCTTCTTTCCTTTCATTCACTCCAGATAATCAGTTGAGGCAGTGCATCACTGCCAGCTGTCAGACGTCACAGGCATCAGTGCGACAGCATCGGGTCATAAGGGGCTGTACTAAACTCGGCTGGCATTACCTCAAGAGACACAGTTCTGCATGATTCACTGTGTCATGGACAAAATTATTTTAATTTACTCCTCATACTTTAGTCACCCCCCAAAAAATGATAAACTTATAACCCATGCAAAATTAATAATTAACAATTCCTGTTTTTGTTTGTTTTTTCTCGCACAGGATTCAGTATGAAGCATTTTATATGGAAATAAATGCAGTCTGCATGGTGTTCATAAGAGACTTCTTTCCAACAGTCTACAACAATCCAACAACAAATGCTCTGCTATAATACATTTTAAATAATTGGCCTCTCACTGTGTTATAGAGCTGTATTACTGTCTGCAATGCCTTATTTTGTATGGATAGAGTGTTTAACCCTTAAATGCATACCTCAGGTCTTCAGTGACCCAGCGATTTACTGCAGAGCAAATATTGAATGCAATCAAATATTATTGCCACTATCACTTGGTGAATCTGGTGAAGAAGCTGTCAGTGATTATATTGATTTTTAAGATGTTGAAAATTAAGGTTTGAGAATATGTTTGAGATGGGCGAATATGAGCCAGATGCTGAATGTACTGGGAAATGAGCTCTGACGAGGACAGTGATGATGGTATAAAATATCTGCTCAAAATGAACCCTTCCAAGATCCAACAGGTAATGTAATGAAGTGCGTAGAATAAAGAATAGAACATAAAATAGAACATAAACACAACGTAAAGTCCAGGCCTGGTCCTCTCTTGTCCTTCACTAGTGTCGCTCGTCCTTATATGCCTCCAAGCTCCCTCGTGAGAGGACTCGAGACTGGTGTGCCTCGCAGGTGATGCTCATTCTCAATCATGCTCGCTCCTCCCACGTCTCTCGCTTGTCAACCTCGCCACAGTTCTTATGTAATTGTTACTCTAATATCAGGAGAGTTTTATATTATTGCAAAAGGCAGAGGTCAATCTATGTTAGATATAGATCTGGGTCGCTAAAGACCCATATATGTAATAATGATTGCCGAAACACTCATGCATTTAAGGGTTGAAGTTGTTTTTTCCCAATCAAATCCCAGATGTTAGTTATTATATATACATTAAACCCATGCTACTTCAGTCTAATCTAAACATACTAGATAACTAAATGTCAAATGTTAAAAATGTAAGTTAAATTTTACATAAACTGTAGTTTATTTGTGGGCAGCAAATCTGTTGTCCATTGACTGTAATCTCCATTGTCTAATTTCTTGAAGCTGTTTGCTTTTATTTGCCCATTTTTTTGGACAGATGAAGTATTCTATGAGCAGACTCATCTGTTCTGCCCATTAACTGTGTGCTATAAATTAAACAATCTGCTCCTAATTGCTTGCAAATTCCCAAAGACTAAACTTAGAATTTTGCAGAGAGGTGAGCCCCATTGTTTAGAACTGTCAGCCGTCCCTCGGACGCACTTTAATCACTGGCCTATTCCTGTCATACAGTGACCATATGTTGATTGTTTAGTGTTCAACGTTTCGTTTTCCCACAAATGGGCTCAGATAAGCATACGTTACAGTGGCAAGACAAATGGGTGAGTGAGCCCGTGCACACGCAGGAGGCTTCATCCATTATTCAGAAGCAGTGCAGCGCGACGCAGAGAGGGGCCTGCCATCACTATCAATAATTCAACTCTCCCACCACAAGCCCCCTCCATTTCTCTCTGTATTTTCCTTTTTTCTCTTTGTCTGTTTCTTACTCGTGTCTCCTGTAAATGAAGAGTCTATTGATGCACACCATGCAAGAGCTGTCTATCAGCACTCCCGACATTCCAAAAAGAAAGGGTGCATCAACAAGAAGGGTGACAGACATTGGTGAAGAGATAACAAAGATCTTGTACACATTGGAGCATCACTGGACACTGGACAGTGTGTCTGTTTCCACGGGCATAGGACATTGATGCGTTCTAAGGACACTGATTTACTCTTTGAGTGTTCAAAGTGGATGTCCACTGAATAAAAGTAAACAACATTTCTTTTTATTTTTTGTGATGCATTTGTTAGAGTATTGGGAGGAGGAACCAGCTAAAAGCAGTGACGCTATTGCGTTTTTAAACTGCATTTTCTAATAGCGTGACAGTATCTCAAAATATTTCGAAATAGTAGCTATTCTACTAGCGAACTACTATCTCATATAGTGTTCGGAGAGTTCATGTAATCCAGGCAGCTAAAACACATTTTTAATGCTCCTTTGTTAAATATGTTAAACTTTTTGTTGTTGTTTGTGGTTTTATTCATTTTATTTGGAGTAAATGTATATTTTTCAAGTTTAATATTTTTACCCTAATCGAAAACTCTTTTTGTGCCAGATAAATACTGCTGTGTTTACATAAATTAATTATGCATATTAAATATAAATTCAAATTTGATCAATATAATTTAAAATATACATACCATTAAAAAGTTTGGCATAATTTTTTTAAATAAATTAATACTTTTATTCAGCAAGGATGTATTAAATTGATAAAATGTAATCAATTTATTTATAATGTTGCAAAAGACTTTTCTTTTGAGCGTTCTATTCATCAAATAACCCTGAAAAAATGTATCATGGTTTCCACAAAAAAATTTCACAATTGATAATAACAAGAAATGTTACTTGAGCACAAAATTAACATCAAAATATTTTTCTAAAAAATCATGCAACACTGAAGACTGGAATAAAGACTGCTGAAGATTCAACTTTGCCATCACAGAAATAAATACAATTTTCAAATAAATTAAAATAGAAAACAGTTATTTTAAATTGTAATTATATTAGTAATATAGGTAAACACAGACTACAAAACCCAACTGGGTAACACTTTATTTTATGTCTACTAATACTAACTATAAGTACATTTGCAACTACATGTCAAGTAACTCTCATTAGAGTATTAGTAGACTGTCTGCTTAATATCTGCTAACATTTTATTGTGATGGTCCCCCAACAGACATTCTACTGATTAGTAGTTGACATATACTTGTAAAGTTACTTATAGTCAGGATAATGTCTGTTGGGGGACCATCAAAATAAAGTGTTAGCAGATATTAAGTCGTTGAACAGTTACTTTAAGTTAGTAGAATGTCTAAAGAGGACTATCGAAATAAAGTGTTACCCAAAACAGGCCTGGACTTAAGTGACTGACCAATTTCCAAAAAGGGCTTGATGAGAAATGTCCCACTTCCACTGTACAACAAGAAAGGGACTCCCTATCGACTCAGCCCTCTGATCCATATCCCTCCCATTCATTTGCTCCATCTGCCAGACTCTTGTCAAACAGTCGTGAGGGGATTACGCCCTCCAGCCCACTGCCCAGTGAGGTCAAAAGGTCAAAATTATCTAATGGTTAGCTCTCAGAGGGACAGAAAAGAGCAGACGTAGCTGTAAAGTGCTGAGCGGGTGGCTAATTAAAATACAAAGCAGCTTCTCCCATTAACCCCATAAGGACTCAAATCCAACTCATGTGAAAGCTTGAGGCACTTATGGGGGGAGCTAAATAACAAAACAGAAAAAAATATCTCAGTTTCCACAGGAATATAAATAAAACGGAACTACTATATTCTAGCAACAAACAGAAAAGGAACAGATGTGCAGATTGGTTTATGATTACAATATTTTGTTTACTGCATGACTTAAGATTTGTTTTTACCCTCACATTTAAATACAGTTACACTAAATGGCCAAAAGTGCTTATTAAATATTCAATTTAAAAACCATGGGCATTAATGGGAATTAGTCCACCCATTCCTACTACAACAGCTTTCACTGCTCTGGGAAGGCTTCCACTTGATGTTGGAACATGACTGCAGGGATTTGCTCTCATTCAGACACAAGACAATCAGTGAAGTCAATGGGTGATGGAACCTGACTTGCTGTCAGTAAGTTATTTCATTATGGAACTTGCTTTATTCACAAATATGCTAGGGGAAAAGTAATAAGTATTAAGTGCAGCCAAAATAGCCAAACATGTTAATTAAAAAGTGGGAGTTCACATAATTTGGGTCATGTAGTGCATGTTAGCATGTAGCATCCTGCAGATTTGTGAACTGACTCATGTGCGCGTTTAATCGACCAGTGACGTTACCATGCCAACCCAAGCAAATTCTGCTTCAGTGCAATGACCCACTTACTGTACGTCAACAAAATCAGTGGGACAATGGAGAATCTGACACATCACACACACATGGGTTACTAGTGGAGAATAAAAGGAAGGAAACTCTGGATTTCAGGGTTAGACTAATATTAATGTATTCCACAATGAGCAACTTCTACAAAAGCAGTGTCAGAAAAAAGGAAAATAACAAGTGCCTGGACTCTTTAAAAAAGATAATGTGTTATTGGAGAAGGAGATGAAGAGGAAAAGAAAGTGATATTAGTGTAGATTGGTGGAAAGAAACAAACCCATATAAAAAAAAAAAAAACATAGTAGTGGTAGGACTGGAGGGGCAAAGGTGACCCCGTGTTTTTGCTGTTAATATGTTTTTTTGACCTGCTCAAAAGCTCTGTAATGCGGTTAATACGGTTTTAAGGGCGACTCCTGGAGATTCACGTAACACACATATAAAGACACTTACACTGTAATACGGCCTGGCAGAAGCATTTACCCAGTAGACCCCCACCCTTTAAACAAGCTATAGTTCAATTTCTGCCACAGTGTGCACAGATTCAGTTCAGCGCGACCTCTTAAATAAATATAATCTCAGGCTGCTTCTACGGTATGTTAACAATAAGCCCATTGGCATCAATCACCAGCGTGGTTTGTTTGGCATCAGCTGAATACAGTCTCAACCATTCACACAGTGGATCTGAGGCCAAGGTTTCCTTAATTTGGCAGAGCACCCTCATCCAGTCATGCATTTTCAGTGGTGAACAGTTATCCAAGACCTGGCAACCACTTTTGAGAGTGTCTGCATTGGTTTGAGTGGGCAGGGATCAAAATTATGCTTGGTCTTGCCGCAAAAGGGCTTCAGGAAGTTGAATATCCACAAGTGAATTCTAACATCAGTCAGCTTGCTGGCTGGCTGAAATTTACATGCTACCTTCTGGAAGAACATCACACACTCTAAATCTAAGTTTCGGATACTATGGTCATTTGATAAAAGACTAGAATGAGATCCTATCTAATCTAAACAGCTTTATTTTGCTGTATTTTTTTTCTCAGTGTGCTTATTCATAATCATCTTCATAAATTCCAGAACTTTCAACATCAAGCAGAAAATTATGATTAAATTGTGTGTGTGTGTGCGGCCCCATCATCCCAGAGGGTCTGAGGCAATCGGATCAACCCTCAGCTGAGCCGCTCAGGCCAGACAGAAAGGAGGGTGTTTATGGTGGGAGCATGGTGGGGGAGGGGTGCCCATGAAGAGAAAGTGGCACACACTCCCTTTCACATTAGCATACAATAGACCTGGGACACCCATGTCATCATAACACCGCCCTTATACAACAGGGCTTTGTGTTAGTAGTGAGCTCTGTGTGATAAGATCACGTGTATGCACTGAGTTCACACTGGCTTATCACTAACTAATTAGTGAGTGTCAAAACAACATCTCAGATCAGATTCTGAGGTAAACAATTATCCTATCTCTTGGCTATGTGCGTAATTGTGTTTGCGCTAAACTAATAAGTTTAATTATAAGAAAGAGCAGCCCACAAAATGGC
The DNA here is from genome assembly GCA_018749465.1 of Paracanthobrama guichenoti. Classification (NCBI taxonomy): domain Eukaryota; kingdom Metazoa; phylum Chordata; class Actinopteri; order Cypriniformes; family Gobionidae; genus Paracanthobrama; species Paracanthobrama guichenoti. The sequence goes on from CM031943.1 coordinate 46,186,116, forward strand.
TGCATTCTAACACTCTTAAAATCGGATTGATTGTGCATGTGTGAGTGTTCCTGGAAGAGTAGTAAATAGCTTGTCTGGTAGGAACAATGAGGATTAATGAATTGTAGCTGGGCCAAAAGAGCTCCTGATTCTGGAGAAATCTGTCATGCAGCCACAGCTGGAAGTGCTAAATGGACTGACACTTTTTAAAAACCGTCTAATGATTTTTCATCCACAGTAAAAGGTAAACATTTATTATGTTTTTTTTTTTTTTTTTTTTTCAATTTCAATTTTTACAAACCAATTCAGTAGATGATCACTCTATCATTATGACGTCATCATTTAAAATTCACAAGTCATCATGTCCCTTTAAAATTTCAAATTAATGATCATCTAAAATGGCCTCTATTTTAGGCATATTGTTTTTATCTTTTCAAATACTTGTACTTGGGATCAACTCTTTGTATGTCTTGTTTTTTTTTTTTTTTTTCTCATGAATGCAGGTCAATATAGAAATCTGAATTGGTAGGGGTGTAGAAAGAAATTCACTTGTGTTCGTGGTGCACTGATTAAAAATATATTTAATTTACTATAAAAATAAGTTAAAATTAAACATTAAAATTCCATACAAAAGATAAAACAGTATAAAAAAACTGGCTTTACTTTTGGTTCAATGAGCAGTCTGAAGTAGCGTATTTTTCCTGCCTATGCATTAGGAGACATTAAGAATTCTATTGATCCATTTAAAAACTAAATACATTTTCACTGTCAGTTGAGAACAGTACATTGTGAGGATTGTCATAATATATCCTGCAATTTTAATAGTAAATTAAATTGTTATTTATTTGAATAAATGTCTATTTAAAATAAATATATATATATATATTTTTTTAAATACATAAAATGATCTGTTCACCATGAAAGAGGGTTCTGCCATGTACTGTGGAAAGCTTTACTCTCCTCTGTACTAAATGTAACATTGGCCGTCAATGAAATCATAGTAATCACTGTCCCCTCAAGCAATAAACAACACTGTCCCTGTTCTATACCACTATCCATAAATGTCCTATTTTTTAGACCCTGCAGATCCTTCAATTGCCCATCCTACACTGTTATCTATATTTCCTTATCTGTCTGTTTACAGTTAAGATTGTGAGACATTGAGACATAAATTATCATTTCAATATATTGTATAATGGATTACCAAAAACTATAAAATTCAGAAAATATATCTGCCATCCAGTCTGCTGTCTATGTCTGTCTGTGTCTGTTTCTCCCAAACTTATTTGTATTCATTCCTTTAATGCTGTTGAGGAACTTCTGAGGGCTGAGCCTGCTGTGTGACAGCTCAGTGATTCTAATTGGGTGTTAGCATTGGTGTGAGAGCGGGTGATTACAGCTGACAGTATCTCTGCCAAGCCCTTTGAAGCTCTATACAGCACTCATGCTCTGAGATGCGCAGACCTATGAACATTCAGGCTGAGATCTCAACAGGAAGTACAAGATCTGTGGCTTTGTAATGCCACGAGGATCAGAATACTGTCTAGAAAGACTGTATCCTGTAATAAGAGTGAAAGTTATAAGCTGTTGGTATGATAATAATGAGCATGTAACTGTTCTACACTACCTGTCATGTTCCATTCTAGAGAGCCAGAAATTATTTTTTGACTAAATATATGTAGCATAGGGGGCATTTATTTACTTTGGCGTGTGTATAGCACAAGACATCCAAATGTTTGTGTATATGATCAAATCATGTGCTAACTTGTATTTAATACAGTATAATACAGTCTCACAAAATTGAAAATGGTAGATGGTCAATGTGCACCATAGATAAAAAAAAAAAAAATGGTTTATAGTATTCTATAATATATTTTTATAGTATATAGTATATTTCCTGCCAGAACACACCCCCTCAGCCTGGACTGAGTGGCAAAACTGCCTTCTGCATGACTGGATTTAATTGGGGAAACTGCGAAAATGCGGGTAAAACAAACAATTATAAATACAATATAGGTAGGGTGATCACTTATATCAATGTTATATATAGTTTTATATTGACATCCCTATAGTTTTTGTCAGTGTTTACTTAAAAACACACAATTATGCAGAATATAAGATGGTAAATATTTAATTGATGAGTTGCCAATACAATATATGACAATACAATATACAGGGTGTGATTTTACCCTAAAATTTTACATAACATTTTACACAAAATTACGTTCCGCTGTCTGGATTCCAGTTGTTTCTGTTGCGATCCATTTGCTTATTTTTTTGGCAGTCTGTAAAAATGTTTTTCATGGCATTCACGCTGAAAACCAATGTTACCACTCAGTCTTTTTGCCACTCAGTGGGCGTAACCGCTCTGGCCAACGGTGACGTCACGCGCATAACCTCTATAAAGTTGACAAAATTCAATAAAATGAGAGAGTGGACTTGCAAAATCACGTATGGTGTGTAATGCAGTTGTATATGTATATGATTAAATATAAAAATGCATATAAACAAAACAAACTAATTTATAAACAAGACAAAAAATAGAAATCAATGGAACTCTAGAGAGAGAAGGAGAGAAATTGAGCTGGTGTGCAATAAGGTCGTTGAAGTTTTAGCATATGTCTGTTTTACACTGAGGTTGAGGATAGTATCAAACAGCTTTTCTTCTGCTTCTCCCTTTCTTGTGAAAGGTGATATATTGTGAGTGAGTGGTACTACACAACGTGGCAAAGTTAGATCATGTTTGCAGAAACTCTACAAGTAACAGCAAGACTGTGTGGATTGGAATGATTATCTGTGCAGATTAATTTACTAGTTGAAAAAAAAAAAAAAAAAAACGAGTAAACCAGGGTCCATAATCACAAAACATCTTAAGGCTAAAAGTAGCTCCTAACTTGCAGATTTAAGAGAAACTCTTAAAAATAATGGGCGTGTCAGCCCTAAATTTAGGACTCCTAAATTTTTGCTCTAAGAGTATTTCACAAAGTCAACATTTAGCGATAAACCTAGCTCCTAAATCTGTGAAACGTTAGGAGTAGTGAAGAGGACTCCTAAGTCACTAAGACCAAATCACAAACAATCCTAAAATCTGCCTCAGCATTCAGCCCAAAGACACTGCACACCATTGAGGCAATAGGCGAAAGAGCCTTGAGTGCTGAGCCTTTCCTTCATGAATGCAATAAATATTTTGATTCATAGGTTTTAATCTGTGATCACATAACATAAAGGTTAATTTAAGTTAACGCAAAATGTATTGAATGATGGAGACTAAAATAATGTGGTCAAGTTGAATATAATATCTTATTGTCTGCGTAAAAAGCCTGTTTGGCATGCTGTCCGAGAATTTAGCTCAAACCCAGAGTACTGCCCCGTATCGCCGGCCGAGAGTGATGAGTCGGGGTGGCGGAGGGATGCAGAAAATTGTCAAGGTAACTAGGTGAGTCAGCTGTGTACACATACTATATACGCCTTCTCTCGAGCTGTTTAAATATACGTTACCATTCGAACGTGCTCCTCTCGAACTTTGCTTATAAAACATCATTTGTCGCTTGAATTCTGCAATCTCTCGAGATGCAGACATTAAGAGGCTGACAATTAGCTGAACATATACTTGCTTAATTGACACGTAGCCTACATTTTAAAATCTTTATTTTAATATGACCTTTTTGTTTTAAAATCTTTATTTTAATATGGCAACATGTATGTTCTACAATATTTCTGATTAAATCACTGACAGAGACTCCTCCCCCATCGGCCAATCACTGTGTTCATAGTAGGCGTGCTGACATCATCCATAGCAACGAGGTCAACCCCGCCCTTTCTCTTAGCTTAAGACTTTTCTCTATTCCTTAGTAAAAGGTCTCAGCAGCTTTGTGAATAGGTTTTAAGAGAAAACTCAGAAACTAAGAACTTTTACTGCCATTTAGGAGAACTCTTAGTGGTAAGATCAAATGTTTTGTGAATACGGCCCCTGAACTGTCAAGCCTGTAAATCTGTCATCTGTAAATGTTTCTATAATCAAAATACCATTATTACAAGTCTCCCCATTGGTGTTTGCAGACTGCTATATGGCTAATATTCTAGGTGTGGTTAAGTATGGAAGCTGCCATTCGGTTATTTTTGATGCACAGGCTTGTCGGTTAACCACTGGCCACAAAAAGAGGCAAAATATTTAATGCAGAACTCAACAACAACCAAAAAAATAGCTATAACTGACAATAACAATGCAATATTTGTTATTGTAAAAATAAATGTAACTAAAAAAATAACAAACAAATTATTTAAATGTATTTATTCATGGTCAGAACTCCCTGCGGCAGACATTTAAGAAACATGTTAGGTTTTTTAGACCATTTAAACTGCCAGAAGATGCTTTTTTACTATCCCCTTCATTTTTATGACCACCTTACACTGCTCTCTTTCTTACACACTAAACTACAATGAAAGTATGTACACTCATGTAGCTGTAATTATCCCCAAAAAAAATGATTGACAGCTTTATGAAGTACCTGAAATAACAATGCCATTGGCATGACTTCATGCAAAAAAGAGGTTTGACAGTATAAAAATAGAGTAGAGGCAGATGGCAGAAAATTGCCCAGCAGGCTGAGACCACATTTTCTCTGAATCTTCTCTGAACAATCCCAGAACCCTTTTACATCACTTGCATTATTCATGAGCAGGGATTTCTTTGTTTCTTAAAAAAAGCATGCTCGTGTTGTTTGATGGCAACCCACAGGTCAAGCACCTCAAGAACAGTCACAGCATTAGCTTCTGATGGAGAGCGTGCGTGTTTGGCCTAGCCTACAAATCCCAAAAAAGTGTGTCCTTGCTGACATCTAAACGGCAAGCATCTCACAAATTACCACCAACCTGAAAAATACAGAGGAACGTTTTCAATTAATTTTCCTAGCATTTTATGATAAAAAAAGACCATTTAAAATTTAGTTTTAGGATGATTGTACTCAGCATTTATTCATTTCCATCATTTTCCAGTGTTGGAAATCTTGAAATATGTTTTTTTTTTTTTTTTTTTTTTTTTTCTCTCCATGACTGTAGGATCCCTGTATAGTTAGCAGATTAATTCACATTTTTTAACTAAACCTATAAAATCAATTAAGCTGAATAAAAGCTTTCATGCAGATACTGATGTTTGTAAGCAGTGACAGTCATGCATGCTTGTAATTGCATTTCACATATACTGAAATGGATGTTGTGTCAGTTCAGTAGCTTTAAGGCAAGATTGGATCACACTGCTGGGTTGCTTCAAGAAGAGAAAATTATGTCACAACAAGACACTATTTAGTCATTCTTGTTACAGTTTTTTGAGTGCCTTGAAAAATAAATGTATAGTATGCAATAATAATCTAAAAAGCTTTCAAAAGTTTGACGCAAGCATCTAACAGGCGCACAGTTCAATGAAACATGAAATGTTTACACTGAAACGGCGCAGGACATCAATCAAAGGGTTTCTAGCCCTGAGGACATCATTGATCAAGAGCCAGGAAGAAGTGACATATTTCGAATGAGCACACGGAGCTATCATATTTTTGAAGATATGTGGCAAAGAAAACGCAACAAAAGATCAATAGTACACAGAGAATCTCATTCTGAATCCTACTTCAAAGTCCTTTTTTCTGTCACTGACTGATTATCTTTCTGAAAGTAAAAACAAATTCTACGACATCATGTCTTTAAAATAAAAAAATAAAAACTCAAGCAAACATTTTTAAATAGTCAGTGTCTGCATAATGTTTTTAGGAGTATTCCCTCTGAATCTATTGGCTTCTGTCTTGTCTGTGGTAACATGAACAGACACTCTGGTTTAAATACACAACCTGGATTATTTAAAGCAATGAACCTTGGGCCATCTATGAGAAATATAGAATTATTTGAAATTCTCTCAAAACTGCATTCAAAAGCCATATTTATATCATACCAGACAGCTATTGGAGGTCTTGTACTGACTGACACTGTGACCTATTCACTAAGACCTTATGAAACTCCAATCGAAAATGATTTCTCCAATCTGCTGCTTCACAACAATGCCTAAATAATGTTAGTAAGCATATGAATCCGCAAATCAAAGAGCAGAGAATTGATTTCACTTCTACATTAGAGTCTATGCAGTTAACGAGAGTGTTTGAATGATGGCTGCAAGGAAAGAACGAGGCAACCCCAAGTATTTAATTTCGCTATGCACTGTAGCATTTCCCAAGAGCAAGATCAATACGGTTTCCATCCAAAAAAAAAACTGCCTGCAGGTCAAGCCGAGGCTTAATCTATGCACTCAAAGGAGTGTAATTACTTTTTTTTTGATTCACGATTTCAAGAAGTTTTGTATCCAATACCAATGATGCCATGGTTCTAATGATTTACTACAGTGGCATAATTCTACAATCATTTCTTTCAATGAAAATCATATTGTGGCCATGGTTTCAGTCTCAACAAATCATGTGCACACATACAGTTCAGACACAAAAACTCATAATTATATCCATTGAAAGTGCATGGCTTGTGATGGTAGCTTATCCTCCTGCTGATCCACTTATGGACACTAAAGATGAGAATTAATCCAGAGCACTCTGCCATCTGCTGAAGATGAATGATTTATCTATCTTAACCCCCACAACCAGCAAAGTTTTCATGTGACGTGCCCGTGTTATAATCAAACTGTTTACATCAGCTTTGATAGTTTGTCTAATGAAATCTTTATATCCACAGCCAGTTCTATTCCTCCCAATTCCTTTGCATATCCCTTCTCTAACTACTTCAACACACTAATTATTAAATGATAGCTGTATTTCCAGTGAGAACAAGACATTAAGAAGGAAGAGACCATCAGCAATGAGGACTGGAGATTCATTCACACACACACACACACACATACCACCTGCGCCAGCTGAGGAAATTCAGGGTTTCACCAGCTATCCTGAAAACTTTCTATTTAGGGGCAATAGAAAGTGTATTAACTCAGTGCATCACAGCGTGGTATGGGAACAGCACCAGTCATGACCGCAAAGCCCTGCAAAGAGTAGTGCGCTTATCCGAGCGTATCTCAGGGTCAGCTCTCCCGTCTCTGCAGGACGTCTACACCAAACGCTGCAAAGGTAGAGCTACCAAGATCATCAAGGACTCTAATCACCCTGCAAACCCTCACTTCACGCTGCTACCATCTGGTAAGCGCTTCCGAAGCCTGATGGCCAAAACTGAGAGACTCAGGAGGAGCTTCTTCCCCCAGGCCATCAGACTCCTGAACTTAACATCACGTGACTTCACGTCAGGATAAACATCGATACACTGACATTGCACTGCACTTTCTGTTCTCGTTGTTACTATGTAACAACCTGTCATAAACCTGTTTGCACATTATACTCTTTATACATTTGTTAACCACATATTTATAAGTCTACAGTTTACTCACTGCAAAGTCTACTTCAATTATTTTATTCCACTTTATCCTTATTTGTTACCTTTTTTTTTCTCTTGACTTGATTATTTATAATTCTACAGATATAGACATATATATATATATATAGATAGTACTTTTTTTTATATCCTATTTCTATTATAATTTCTTCCTTGTGTTTTTAACTGTGAATTTGCACTGTCCATGGAGCGGACCTGTTTACATTTCACCGCCGGTTGTATATTCTGTATATAACTGTGTATGTGACAAATAAAACTCTTGAATCTTGAATCTTGAATACAGAGAGAGAGGGGGTGCTGGACAGGGTCTGAGAGAATCCCTCGCTGTCCGTCCCCATGGGCAGTCTTTAAACACTGTTATTGAGAAGTGGTTCCTCACATGAGTGAAGTGGAAATAATTGATTTTCACAGGAAACGCTGAAGGACTGCGCATCTGTTGAGCAGCTTCTGTAGGCTGTATGTGTAAAGCATTTCATTGTGGGTGTTCACATTGGCAGCCAAGACCAGCATCAGCAGAAACCAACGCACATTCTATTTTAAAGTCTATGTGAATTGAATTCAAACTCTCTCATATCAAGCCTTACACAACCTAAATTCTTCAGACACATTTTGAGCAACAGCTGGTAATAATTCATTTTCTGAGGCGAATTACTAGGCAGAGGTATGCAGTATGGGTTAAAAAGAGATAATTTTGCATGCTCAGTGCCGCCCTGATTTCTTTTCTCTCTTGCCCCAGCCTCTCTCTCTCTCTCTCTCTCTCTCTCTCTCTCAATAAGAAGTGGGTCAGTTCTGGCAGGCAAGCAGTGCCGTTACTTAAAGAAGAGTTGCGGTTGCTCATAAGCACCATTTTGATGACACATACCCACTCATGCCATAGTAACCGGCCTTATTCTTTAAACTCCCCACAGCCACACCTTATATTTGCTGCCCATTGTTTTTCAGCATGTCCAACTATAATAGAAAAATGAAAGCAAGAGAGTGGGCGTGTGAGTGGGAGAGATGTTGCGGAGGCATATTTAAGACTAAACAAACCATCTTCATCTGACACCTTTTCTCACCTGTACATAAATTCAGTGTATTTTCAATAAATCCAACATTCTTGCATGTTCTCATAACTCATTTTTAATACACGACAGCAACAGACGCCCTCTCCCACATGCCTCCCAAGCCAAAAAGCTGCGGCTTTAAATCAGAAGAGTGACAATCGTATAAAGTAAACAGTTTAAGAGACAAAGGCAGTGAACAGCCACACTAATCTAATCTGACCCGAGTACTGTTTTGTAATGGCTGCATTGTGGTGATAACCAGAGCAGCCCAATGATGGAAAGAAAGAATGAGCGGGAGAAAGAAAAGAGAGCGGTGACAAACCCTCATTATCCATTAAGACCAGCACAAAAAGCATGACACAAATGAGCGCACTGACAATGGCCATTCCCATAGACTGACCAGTGCACTTGAAACCACACCAGCATCAATTAACAGAACCACTGATCTTTATCAACATCACTGCAAACTGTGCTGCAGCCTTTAAAAATACAAGCGCTGATTCTGAAGGCTGTAAAAAAAATATCATAAAAGTAATCAGTGGCAGTAACCATCAATAGTCTTAACACGTACGCATTAACACAAAGACAAGCGCGCATGATGTGAAAGGAGGAGATGGAAGGGAAAGCAATGTAATACAATACCTTTCTGTGTCTGTCCCTCTTCCATGTTCTCTTCCATTGTGGCTTAAAGCGCGATTATAGAAGTGGGTAAAATGTAACAATGCCTATAGCGGTCAAGTGGATGAGCGTCTGTGCGCGCGGTGGTGAGGTTGAGCGCGTGTGTGTGGAAGAGCGCGAGCGGGTGTGCGTGCGTGCGTGCGTGTGGTGGCTCGGTAAGGGACTTGCTCAGCTCCGCTGCTCCTCTTCTCGACCGCAGATATCACTCAACACGATCTTCAGCTGTCTCTCTCAAACGATGCCCATTGCCAAAGAAAATCGGAATTTTAATTTTCAAAATTTCTTTTCGCTGGCTTCACAATAGAGACGCGTGATTATCTGCAGGGGTTGTTGATTCTGATCATGAGAAATTGTAGACACTTTAAACATTGGTAATGCATGTGTTTTGAACAACTGAGCTCTATTCTAGCGCTGATGTAAAATGCACCGCATTGAAAACAACTACCCGCACTAACAGATGGATGGGTGTATCCTAGTAACCAGCAGGGCCCCCCTCCCTTCGTCAAGAAGACTCCAACATACAGTAGGCTACACACACACACACACACACCTCGCCGTGCTCCCTCTGTCATCCTGTGGACATAAGTGCGTGTTTATTGGACTTCATGGTTTGATAGATATTAGAATTTGTATATTTTGACTTGATGGGCTCAAATAAAGACTGCAGCTTTGCACCACAGGGCAGTGTTTTGTCTTTGTACCCCACGACATCAAGAAAGCTCATGCACTGATACTTAATACACTGTTTTTTTTTTTTTTTTTTTGTATTATTATTATATATAATATCATCACTGATAATGCCCATTGTTACAATTATGGGTAACACTTTAGAATAATGGTCCTTCATTAATAAGTAACTATGCAGGAAGTAATGCAGGACTAATGAGCAGTACTACATTAACACTTCAGCAAACACATTAACTAATATAGAAACAAGCTTAACTAACCAGTAAGTAATATCACATTTAGGACTAAGATAGTTCCTTATTAGGTAATCAATAATTACTGGTAGGTAACTATGACAAATTATAAAGAACCAATAATGAATTACTAATCACAACATTAAAGTGTCTGAGATGTGAGCAATTGTCTTTTTTTCTCTCAACTTGGTCATAAAATGCATCACTAATCACGTAAGTGTTACCTAGTCACTATGCAGGAACTATAGTGGATGTTTAAAGTGAAAAGATGTTTTTCACTTTAAAATAATGGCCCAGATCACTCGTAGTTCTTGAAGACTGTCCTTCTTTACTCTGAATAATGCATCACTAATTATTCAAGAAACCTCTTTGAGGACTACTAGTGATCTGGACCATTATTTAGTTGTTTTTCACTTTAAAATAATGGTCCAGATCAATAGTAGTTCCTGCATAGTGACTAAGTAACACTTGAGTAATTAGTGATGCATTTTATAACTTTATTCAGAGTAAAAAAGATGACTGATTACGTCTCAGACACACAATAATGTTCTTTATAATTCTTTATAATCACGCGTTTTTTAGGCCAAAACATTTTTTTTGTCACATACACCAAACATCTCCTCGCTATCCGCTAGCTGCCTGTCCCCTGAACACAAGGGGGGTTTCGAAATCATTCTTGTCGGCTATTGGCTGGAGCACTGTTTATTATGTTTCGTGGTCCAGACTGCACCAGTTTGTTTTTGTTGCCGTTTTTGGAGCTTGTGGCGACTACAGAGACGCTTTTTTTTTACAGTGTGTTCAGGGGACAGGCAGCTAGCGGATAGCGAGGAGATGTTTGCTGTATGTGACAAAAAAAATGTTTTGGCCTAAAAAACGTGTGACATCGCTTAGAGCACCTTTAATAGTTATTAATGAGACTAATCTTATTCAGTGATTATTGATTACTTAACAAGGAGCTATCTCCTAAATGTGATATTACTTACTGGTTAGTTAAGCTTGTTTCTATATTAGTTAATGTGTTTGCTGAAGTGTTAATGTAGTACTGCTCATTAGTCCTGCATTACTTCCTGCATAGTTACTTATTAATGAAGGACCATTATTCTAAAGTGTTACCCAAATATGTTGTGTTCCTGCATGAGACAACATTATCTGCCATCTATTTTTTTATTTTATTTTTAATAGCAGCATTAATCAGATATTACCACTAGGATCTTGACATGGACCATGTTTTTTCATCTTCATCTCATCAAAACATTGCATGATCACTCACTCAACAACCTTAAAACCACATTTCTTCCACCTCATTACTTAATTTAGATCAAACATATTAAGAAAAAAGATTATTCCAAAAGAATTACTTGATACATTTTTTTGAGTGTAACCCGAACAAATTGCCATTTATCAATTATCATTGTCTGCTAAAATAAACTAAATATGGGAATGCTTCAATTACAAAAAAATATTTATTCATCATAATTGTAATCCATTGACAGTCCTGATATTATTACTAATCCTAATTTTTGTTTCATATGATTAATAAATAAAAATAAAAACATGTAAACCTTTCCAAAACTCCTTAGTGATTTTTCAACTGGTGCTACATGCTATTAAGCAGGTTCTTTCACTACGAAAGTTCATTTGTTTTTAAGTGTAAAAAGTGTGCTGTCTCCGAGGATTTAGAGATGTTAATTGGTGTCCCGTTAGTTCAGTGCGTGAAAGTGATAGGATTGTTGATGAAGAGGTAACAGGTGTCTGACAAAGTGATCTGAACCTCATCAAGTCTTCAGTCCAGGTCTATGGGATGCAGACATTAGACAGATTAAACTAGCATTCAATAGCACTCCTGTATATATATATATATATATATATATATATATATATATATATATATATATATATATATATATATATATATATATATATATATACAAAGAGTTCAGATGCAAAAGCCTCTAAAAGCCACTTTGGTCAAAAATGAGATAACGATATGAGTGAATGCTCTCCGCATATAGTATACGTTCATAACATACTTTCGCTTCAAACCCACTAAATCCCAGCCTCAGCCCATTCAGAAGAACCGGTTAGGTAGAAACCTATACATAGAAGCCTGACAAAAAGCTTATTTTAAAGAAAAACGTCAGACGGATTTAGAGGCTTTTGCATCTGAACTCTTCATATATATATATATATATATATATATATATATATATATATATATATATATATATATATATATATATATATATATATATATATATATATATATATATATATATATATATATATATATATATATATATATATATATATATATATATATATATATATATATATATGTTATATTAATCAGCAAAATGATGAACATATCATGTCACTAAAATATTCCATATGTACTGTACAGTAGACAAGTCATGATGTGTCATGACACAGCAGTGGACTTTCGATGTCACCTCCAGCTGTTCTGATCAGTGTCAATGACACTCACACTAAGAGCTTGAAAACTGAACAATTGTTGACACAATGCTGCCAACAGCTCTGAGAACCTAGCAACAAAAAAAAAAAAAAAAAGCTCTGGGTGGCAATAAAGCAACTGGGCCCACCCATAAAGAAAAGAATTGGGAATCTCAAGCAGTGATACTAAATGTTTAGTTATGCTTTTTTAATCTTGAAGACTATAATGTTGCCTTCACCCTTTCCACTTTGTCAGGCATACATGCAAGATTATAAATGTGGTTATTTTGTTACATAAATACATAGTGCTTTATTATTCAATTCCCATTAATAGTTTCTTTAAGTGGCATTGAATTTCCAACACATTTGATATGACTCGCAGATGTTTATGTGTGCATTACTTCCATTATACTTAATTCACTTAATCACTGTTGTACAGTAATTCCACTCTTCTTCACAACCAGCCATTTGCTTACTGTTTGGCTGAAATGTTTACAAGGTATGAGTCATACATTACAATCTCATAGCATGACAAAGTATTCCTGTGAGAATGTGCCTGCATGGCTAATGCTTTAGATGTGGTATTGTTTGTGAACTGAGCGGTTTTGATTTATGCCATTATAAGAACTTCAATTTATTGATGTATGCAAAGCATCTGAACATTTTTTATTTAAAATACAGTAATACTGTTTAAATAAATATATGCATTGTGATTGTAATATTTCTCTTTTAAAAACTAGAACAGTTCAAAGTTAACACGTGATGTTACAGGAGAGTCAAAAAAGGATGCTAGGCAAGTCATTAACATGGAATGTGGTATGCTGCCAGCTAGCTTGAGTTATAAGGAGATTAGCTGAAATGCCTTATTATAAAATTATTTCTCCAAACTGCAGTCAGTGCTGAGAATCAAATATATGTGCTGTGTGTGTACTTCTCTGAAGTTAATTGGGCTTTCCTTCTCTGTCAAAGCTCAATAAAGTGATACATTATCTTTAGTTACAACACTGGCCTGCAAAGAAAACAATAGTTTTAATCTCCGTTAAGTCAAAATCAGGCCTAAGAAATCTGTAACGATTAGGTTTATTTGACAAAAAAAGGCATTCAATAGATGTCATGTATGTTCTTGTTTAAGTGTAGTAACCACTGATAATGCATCACCACATCTGCAATTACTGCATACATCTAGAGATTGACTTTGTTCAGGAAGATCGCTTCATATGATGCACTGCTGTCACCGGCCGTTGGTCTAAATGCCACAGCATGCAATGAGATTGATGTAGCGAGACCTTCCTACAGTTATTCCATTCTCTGAGCTCCAATGCATTACATGTGCATATACAAAGTATTTTCCAAACAAACACTTTTACAATTTCCATATTTTGGTAAATAAATTTAGTTGATTTCCTCACAAATAAAGTCCCCTGCGTGTAAGCGTGTTTTTATAATAGGCACATTTATTAAAAATAAAATACTTTAAACTTCAAAACTGGAATAAGTATTCAGACTCCTTATTCGGCAATTTTCAGGATTGATTTTGCAAAAACTGTAGCAGAACTTCCCGGGTATATTTCAATTAGCTTTGAACATCTGAATTTGGTCTCCTGCAGCTGAACAGCATATCCACAGCATGAGGTTCACTGTAGGTGTAGTTTGTTGTTTAAAAGCTCTCCCATCCCTGCAAAGGACCTCTCCATCTTTGACAGTAATTGGGTTCTTGGTCTACAAAATGACCAAGACCTTGCTGATTTGAATCAATACAAAAGTGAACAGCAGTAAAGCTGTGGGAACAGTCTTGGGGTTTTAAAAACTTCCAGTGTTTGACATTTGAGGCTACTTTTTACTTCTGGGAACTTTAAAGGTGCACTATGTAACATTTTTTCAGTAAAATATCCAAAAACCACTAGTCCAGTGTTACATATTTTGTTCAGCTGAGTACTTACAATATCCCAAAAGTTTCCAACTATTTGTAAATCGTGAGAAAATTGCTATTTTAAGCAATGAACCGGGCGTGAGGGCCATTGTGAGGGCATCGCCCATCAATGGCGTCATATCTGCGTGACCCTCGGTTTCCGGTTTTATTTTGCAGAAAAGCTTTACTCTTACTGCAGTGTGCAACAAGTGTCATAGGAGCTGCCGAGCGAACGCACAGAGTAATGTCATAACATCATTTTCAACACACTCAGATGTATCTAATATGATAAACGGAGCTGCATTACCTCATACCTCATACAAGTCCCGCTGCTCGAGAGGCGTGTGTTGCGTTCATCTTATTAACAGTCGCTCTAGCGGCCTTGCTCAGCTCCACAACACTCAGTCCTGCTCTGCTTCATACTACAGTAACGTTAATAATCGCATCCATGAATTTGATTTCTGCCCAAGTCCTATCCTGATTCTTTCCCGCCGGCTATGAGGTGAAGCCTGACATGTCCCAAGATTCTGCGCTCAAACTTGGCGTCATCAAAATACGCCTTTGTTTTGAATAGGCAACTTCTAGCAGATGAAAAACTTACATAGTGCACCTTTAATTTCATGCCTTTTATATAGACAGGTGTGTGCCTTTTACATTTTTTCCAACCAGATAAATGTCATAGGTGGCAAACAACAAGCTATGCATTGGAGCTCAAATGATTAGTGAAATGAATCAAATCAAGCAAGACCAAAACATCTTAATTACAGAATATGCTGTATAATTCATTCAAATGAATCACATATATCAATATTTCATTATTGTGTAAGACAAGTATCAAAAGGACAAGTGGCTTATGGAGTGTTTTTATTGGCATGCATATTCACATTACAAATACTGTTCACTGTGTGTATATCAACAGTGATTTTCACACCACTTCTACAACATCGCACCTGTATCTGCTACACCAGCACAATAGAGTTGGTTGAAATGTAATGTAAATAGATTTCACACCACATCTTTATCTGATTGCTCACTACACTATAAGTGCAGAGCAAAAAGGATGAAATGTTAACCTGCATAGTCTTGCTAGCAGCACTAGTATCCAATCAGAACACTGAGGAGTGAGGAGGTGACAGAATTGGGCCTGCAAATGTATTATAACGATCAGAGAACAGTCATTGGCTGCATCACATACTTTCCTACTGTATAGCAGGTGAAAAACAGTATGTCCGAATTCACAGTTCTCATGAAAAAGTAAAGGCAAAAATACCCGGATGACCTACTTCTTCCAGCGAGATTCTGAAGTGTGCATATGATGGGCACTTTACTATCCCATGAGGTCATGGGAGAGGATTTATGAATGGCAGTGAAGCGACGTAGGGAGGTCACATGATAATGAACATAGCGAATGTAATTTGTCCAGATTACATTCATAGTACACACATTCATACTATTTAGAATGTACTTTTTTAGAGGCTGTGAAGTATTTACTTATTAAAAATAAGTACCTACTCAAGAGACTATGTGATTTTGGATGCAGCCATTGCAGCCGTGCAGCTCCAAGATATGGAGAAAGGGGACTAGGAATGCCTACTGCCTGGTATTTTGTCTATCAACGATGATAAGAAAGTAATTTCGCAATAATAATAAAAAATAACAAAGGATTACTCACTAAGAGCTGTGCCAAATGGACTAAGTACCAGGTGAGAAGAATAGATTTACATCCTAGATACAATGCACTTATTTCTAAATGCTTTGTAATTACTGTTTGAATGTTGTCTGGCTATCACCAGACCAAGCTCAGTTTAAGATTGAACATTGGTCTGGGGAGTCTGCTATGTATTTTCTACTACACAAGAGGCCTGATAAACGAGCATTATTCAAATGACCCTGTATGCAATTGGATAGTCCTTCAACCAATCAGACCACAAGAGGCGAGATAAACAAGCATAATTCAAATGACTCTGTATGCAATTGGATAGTCCTTCAACCAATCAGACCACAAGAGGCGTGATCAACAGGCAACGACTCATCGCTTCTCTATCTGTCATCATGTTAAACCCACCAATAACCAATAACCCACCAGGTGGAAAAGCCAGTCTGTGATTGGTTCCCACAAAAGTGTAACAGAAGCAGTAGAAAGAGTTGCAGGGAGAAATCAAATCACCGGCAGATCCGGCTGGGTTTACCCAGTCTAGCTTGAATGACTATAGACAAAAAATGATGAGCTTTTTTTTTATTTATTTTTTTTATGAGAAACATTTACCAGCTTCCATAGTTTAGATTCTTCTGACGTAGATGCTAACTAATGCCGAGTTCACACTGCCCAATTTTACCTCCGATTTTTTTCACAAGCTGACAGGTTTTGCGAAATCACCATCAAATGCCCCAAATCATAGGCAAATCGAGTGACAATCACGCAGTGTGAATGAGTAAAACCGCGATCAGAGATAATCGCAGATGAGTTGTCGAACGCCTGTGAGATATTTGGCATGTTAAATATCTGGACCTGTCGGCAATTCAAAATCCTGCTGTGTGAAATGTGTTCTAGGCTGCATTAACTAGGTCAGCCAGAACCGGGAACACTTCCCATAACACCTGATGTACTCGTTACGTCATGAGAAGAATGGCATCTACGCTAATGTGAGTCTCTCTGTTTATCCTAAGGTTTACTGCAGTCAGACGGATCCGGGCCGTATCCAGATCAGATGGTAATGGACATGACCAACGCATCCCTGAAATGTCTGTAGAGAGCGTGTCAAATAAACTCTCCCGTAAATGCTGCATCGACACGACATCCTCATTAAACCCATCTCCGGCATGACGACTCCAATCTTTCAAATAATCTTATGAATATCTATTTACCTAATATGACTATGCCAGAATTACAATCATACACTGTTTGTTCGTCGGCCAGAGAAGAACTGGCACCCCGACTGAGCCTGGTTTCTCCCAAGGTTTTTTTCTCCATTCTGACCCTGAAGGAGTTTTGGTTCCTTGCACCCGTTGCCTCTGGCTTTTGGCTTGCTCAGCTGGGGACACCTAAATTTCATCTATATTACCGATCTGCCCGCATTGACACTATATGATACTTGAAATTAGCTGGATAACATCACCGTTTCACCAGAACGGCTGTACAAATTCTGTTGCATTATTTTCTTGTTAACAATGTGAAGCTGCTTTGAAACAATTGGACTTGTGAAAAGCGCTATATAAATAAAGGTGACTTGACTTGACTTGACTGAAAATAACATCGACGATGACCGACAGCCAATGAGAGAGCAAGATACAGGACACCGGGAGGTTCGGTGAGGAGTTATAGACCAGAATATCAGTATTTTAATAAATATATATATATATATATATATATATATATATATATATATATATATATATATCAGAAACAAAGCACAAACATTTGCTTGTCCAGCCATAACAGCACCACATTGCAAAATTATTTATTTACCTCCAACTTTCTTTGCAGAACACAATCATTGCTCCCTATGTCTCCCCAACCATTTCCTCCTCCATAATAATTTTTTTTCTTTTTCTCTTTTTCGTTGCAAATCAGCGCACAGACAATTTGGATCGCAAGCTTTCTGCAGTATTTATTTTTAATAACAATTCCAGTCTTGCGCGAGAACTCTAGTCTGACGCACGTGTGAGCTTGCGTTGTTACTTGTCACTTCTCACGTGTGTTTGCTTGTTAAATGTAGTTTGCGCACCGAGGGTTGTCAGTGATTCTTTCTCTTGTACAGTCATGCAATGTGAAACCCCCTGTCGCCAATCCATCAGGCAGTGTGAATGTAACGGTGGCCAGCTAGTAGTTACTGTGCGAGTAAACCTCACTCCTCTGATCTCAAGAGATGCTCTAGCGACTGATGCTAGTGGTTGCAGCCTTTAGCCTCCTTGTTAGAGCATCTGACTCTCATGCCGGTGGACCCAGGTTCTAGTCCAGCTTGGAGTGGGCGGTTTGAACAGGAGGGGTTACATTGGAGCCGTGACCCGGATGGGAGTGAGGTTTAGGAGGGTGAGTGTAACGGTGGCCAGCTAGTAATTGCTGTGAAAGTAAACCTCACTCCCCTGATCTCAAGAGACACTCTAGTGACTCATGCTAGAGGTTGCAGCCTTTAGCCTCCTTGTTAGAGTGTCTGACTCTCATGCTGGCGGACCCAGGTTCAAGTCCTGCTTGGAGTGGGCGGTTCGAACAGGTGGGGTTACATGAACATAGCAGCAACTGAATACTACCCCAGATAGTCATGCAGTGTGAAAAGAACAGTGACCCGACAAGTTTGAAAATTGTGCAGTCTGAACTCGGCATTAAGTGATATATAGTTTGTGTCACATTGTATGGTTGCACAGAAGCACACAACAATAGAGAATCCAGAAATAAATAATCTTTATTAAATCACCACAGAACACTGGAAAAGAAACACAACGTTAAACTCAGACAATGCAGCACAAAGAACTAGAGAGAACTCAGAGCTTATATACAAATAGGGCAATCAATATAGAATATACAGTAATCAAACAAAATCACTGCTTTCAACTATGTGAATTTTGGTGCCTATTATTGAGTAAATCTCAAATTTGCAATATAAAATTGCTATATTAAAAGATAAATATTTTAATATTATAAAATAGTGATTATTTTTCTATTTGGGGGTGAATATTATATTTATATATTTTTATTTACAACTAACTTCCTTTTATTTTACTCTATCCTCCCTACTATATCAGAGAGCATGAATGTATATGACTCAAACCACAGAATCAAATTCATTAGACTCACTACACACTGGACAAGATAGACTGCAATTATCTCATTTGGCAACACAAATCAGATTTGACCATACCTCAATCAATTAGTCAAGTGTGCATAATAAACTTTAATGACATATTTCTGCTGTGATTGATTTTGGTTTTGAGTGAAAGCGAGAGAGAGGGAGGGGGATGGAAAGGAGGATCATGTTAGACACTAATCGGTTTAATATGCCAAAGATTCCCAAATGTATTCTTGAGTCGATTAGATTCAGAAAGACCAAGAATGTAGGCTGAAATGAGGGAAGAATGACTGAAAACATTTAGATGAAATATATGGATGTGATCTTGCCTTCATATTTAAAAAAGTATATACACTTATGTCATGTTTCTACACACATACAGTCATTAAGTTCTGAATAACCAGGAATTTTCCTTTAAGGTGGTGCCCGAAACTCATCCCCACTCTCTCTCTCTCCTGCGTTTTTCAACATTCCATACGCCTGTGAGGATTCTCTTGATACTTAAAATACCATGAAGAAAACAGGATTGAATACCCATTCATACCCCTCTCATCCTTAATACCTTCACTACATCTCCAATGCAGATGCCAGCTGACTTTACACAAAGACAGTTTATTGAATTGTATGATGGGAGGAGCCATAAAAACTGCATGTGTGTCATGATGTTGATCCTCTTCCCAACACAATCGCCTAGAGGAGAGGACTAAATGGATGTTTAATGCTGCAATAAATGTGTCGATCATTCAAGCTGACTGCCATCTATTGATTTTCCCCTGGATGAGCTCATAGATACACCGGTAATTATTTTATGTTTTGCTGATGCTCTTTAGCGCACATACAGTAAAACTGTTTATCCAGTATTAAACTAGTTATCGTGCAACTGATTCGCTGACTAAAACATAACTGATCAGACAGATTCTGTGTTTGAATATGTGCTTTCTGGTTAATTCTCCTTAAATGCCTTAGAATTGAGGACAGTGGCATCGCTGATGTGCCTGTGGTGTCATAGTGTATAGTCACATGGAATGAAAGAAGCCCATTCTATTGATGACCTATTTCAACACACTATACACAAATTGTTTAAGCCGCAAACTTGCTTTAAAAGAGCTCTCCTGAGGGCTGTATTTGCCACATGGCATTCCCATTATGCTGCATTCCAATGATGGGTAGGTACTCTTCCACCACAGACACAAACACACACATTCAGTACATTATGGCTAGATGGTGTTGGTTTTAAGTTGACATCAAATTCTACTGTGTGCTGATGATATTAAGAGTGTCTAAACATCCTATTGTCTTCCTTTCAATGAGTTCCTAAAAGGGCTGTTTTTTTATGCTCTAGGTAAATCTACAGTTAATAAAGGAAAAGTAAATGAAGTCTTGAGTAATTATAACTGAGATTTTGACCTTGGACAAGAGGGAACCAGACTGTTACCTGAGTTATGAATAATGGAGTCGCTAATTTAAAACAAATGTAAAAATCACCTGAGAGCTTCTTCCAAGCGCCTTACCCTGACCTGAATACTTGGTGGACAGAGAAGTGTGATTGTATAAAGTGAATGTTTACATTGTGTTCATGAGTGCATCTAATAAAAAAAAGTCTCACATATGCAACATGCAAAGGGTTCTTGGTGTAGTGGTTGATTGCAGTGCCCGAAATCATCCCATATTTCCTATACCGTGTACTATATTTGCTGTCAACCAATTTGTATTGTCATCAGAATTTAACTCCCTGTAAATTTATACTCACAAAGTCATTCATTTAAAATATTTGTACTGATTCTGAAGTATAGCAAACCAAAATGATAAAGATGTATGCATTTAAAAGCATTAACATTATACACTGAGAAAAAATTTACATTAAAGTGATAGTTCACCCAAAAAAATTATCCCATAATTTACTCACCCTCAAGCCATCCTAGGTGTATATGACATTCTTCTTTCAGACAAATACAATAAAAATGTATAATTCAAATTTTGGGGTGAACTATCCCTTAAAATTCAGCATGAAGCGGAGGTTGCGATTGTCTTTTCTTGACTATTGTGACGTACATCCGAGTGAAATCGCTTCTGCAACGAAAAAAAACACAAATGCAGGACGGAACTTGATTTCACCCACGGGAATTTATTGGATTGTAGGAAGTTGGGCGTTCCTAACTAAATAGCAGTCAGTTGTGGAGAATATTTAGCTGAAATATATGTCATGAAGAGAACAGATGCCATTTGGAGGAGAGGGGAGATTACTTTTTTGATTAAAGATTACGAGGCCATATGAATTAAAAATAACAATGAAGATCAATTTTGATTTCATCTGTTAATCTGTTGGATTATCCATATTTAAGATGTTATATTTAAGAGACAAATTAAGATGTTATACGCCTCATTAGTAGATCTGCCTGGTCATATATGTTCTCTGGATACTGCTCATCTTAGATGGGATTGACAGTTTCATTTATTCTTGTTGACAGCTGTTTTGGGATATATATTAAATATACAAATATATTAAACATGATAAACAGACAGTTTGATGAACTCTAGATGAACTGTATCATCCCTGAAACCACAAAGTTCCCATTTTCATTAATTTCTTCCCCATATAGTCAATATATTGGAGTCCACTATAGTGAATAGTGAGTGAATAAGTAGAACATTTTAAATGCACACATAATCAGCTGTTCTGTTCCATTTTTATTCTTTCTATGTTATATAAAACTTGCTTTGTGTAGTGTGCTAGACTAACTGGTACTTGTCACAGCGCTTATTGTTGCTCTTTTGTTAGTTCACTTGATTCTGTTGTTCTCATTTTTCACTTAAGTCACTTTGGACAAAAGCATCTGCTAAATCATTACATGAACATGTACAGGGGTTGGACGATAAAACACCTGGTTTTAGACCACAATAAATTATTAGTATGGTGTAGGGTGTTTGTGGCCAATACAGCATAAATTTGTTTTGGGAATGACAGATACAAGTCCTGCACAGTGGCCAGAGGGATTTTGAGCCATTCCTCTTCCAGAACAGTGGCCAAGTCACTAAGTGATGCTGGTGGAGGAAAATATTTTCTGACCTGGTCCCACAAAATATCACAAAAGTGGATCAAAAATATTCAGATCTAGAGACTGTGCAGGTCATGGGAGATGTTCAACCACACTTTAATGTTCATCAAACCATTATGCCACAAGTCTTGCTGTGTGTATTGGTGCATTTATCCTGTTGATACATGGCACCCCCTTCAGGTTACAATGTTTGAACCATTAGGTGCACATGGTCCTCCAGAATGGTTCGATAATTTTTGGCACTGATGCACCCATCAAACACAATAGGGAAGTCTTCCTATTGCAGCCTAAACTGTCACTGATCCTGATCCACCCCGTGTTTCTCTCTGGGCAGCAACAGTCCGGGTGTTAAACCTCTTTGGGGCTTCTACACACCAAAAGTCCCACAGATATGGAAAAAAAAAAATGAAGGTGGACTTAGCAGAGAACAATGCATTTCACATTGTCCAGAGCCCAAGATTTGCACTGTTAGCACATAATAAAATTGCCATTTGGCATTGGCACGAGTGACCCAAGATTTGGCTATATCATCCCGACAATGAATATTGACTCCGTGGCGCTCCCGACGAACAGTTTTGGTGAAAATAGTTGAGGATAGTTTAATTCTTCAGTGAGTTGGCCAGCTGTGGTTTTATGTATTTTTGGATACAATCCGAGTTACTACCTGGACATACCTTTCAGACAGCTTCCTCTTTCGTCAACATTTACTCCTATTGGATGTGGTTCGCCCTTTGTGGTGGTATGCCGCCATTACCCTAAATATCAAAGCTCTCAATACACCACAAAGACATGCTGTCATGGTTACAGATGAGCCAGAGAGATGCAAACCAACAATTTGTCTTCTTTTGAACTCTGACATGTCTTCCATTATGTTGTGTGGATTGCAATATTTGATCTCTGTGCTACTGCTCTGCTAATTCAACCTTCACACTCTGCTCTGACTGATGGAATGTAAAATCAGCGAAGATTGGCCAAAAGGCCACGCATATTAGGCGTGAAACCTCCAACACTATATTGGCCAATGTTTCAGTTTCATTGTCTAACCCCTGTAAATGTAAATGTTTTGAACACTATAAATTAGCCTTAGCGCATCACTTGCTTATCACTTGTTCCAGTTTTAGCCTGTAACCATGGCAACAGACTGCTTCACAAATCTGCACTTTCTAGAGAGAGAGAGAGAGAGAGAGAGAGAGAGAGAGAGGAGGATACGCATGCAAACAACAACAACAGTGGATCTGATTCCACCCCACAACATTATTTAGCTGCTACTACAGATAAAAATCAATGTAGAATACAATAAACAGTAGTGTTGTAGTCAAGACCACCTAATCCGAGACCAAGTCGAGACCAATATGTGTTGAGACCAAGACAAGACCAAGACTTTGAGGGGTTGAGACCAAGACAAAACCAAGACCAGACCAGCACTCCTTAAATTCAAAAGTAATCTCCAGAGAAATTTCGTATTTTTAATCAGTAAATATAATTAGAATTAGACACTATATAGAGCTCTTAACAATCAAATGAAATCATTAACAACAAAATTCATCTTTGCGCTACAAAGGTGGTACAGAAGATGCATCTGAATTGGCAAATTACAAATGCATAAATAATGTTGAGAATAATGTTTTGAAAGAAAATTATTGAATGTATAAAAGCAACATGATGTTGGCAGTCATGCTCAAATTTGTGAAAACAACTCTCTTGCTCTTGTGATATTGGTTAATAATATCATG
The DNA here is from genome assembly GCA_018749465.1 of Paracanthobrama guichenoti. Taxonomy (NCBI): domain Eukaryota; kingdom Metazoa; phylum Chordata; class Actinopteri; order Cypriniformes; family Gobionidae; genus Paracanthobrama; species Paracanthobrama guichenoti. Next base: position 46,210,100 of record CM031943.1, read on the forward strand.
TTATAATATAAAAATCCAGATCTCATACAAGTACTTTTTTGCAAAAATAAGCTGAATTCTGTGAGCATTTGTATTCATTTTGGTGATATTCTTGACACAATCATTCATTAATTTCTGAACCGGCACAATAAATGAATCCAATTAGAAATAAGTTATTGATTGCATCTGAAGTAGTACGTTTTACATCCAATCACATTAATGATGTTAATAAATAAATCAGACAATGCACCAGCAATTTAGTAATATCCCAGCAGTGACCGAGTACAAATGTGGTCGAGACCGAGACGAGACCAAGACAAAAAAATAAATGGTCTTAGTCTCAACACTAATAAACAGCCTAGGTGATGACATGATAGCGTCACACACTCTCTCAACTTCAGATTTATATTTTATTAAATTGCCCAGCACAAATTTATTCTATAAAGAATAGGTGGACTTTGGCCGGTACCATGCATAGATTGCATACCATGTCGAGAATGTGCCAACCAGTATAGATTATGCTATGTCATTTATACCAAGACATATATTTGTGCTATTATGCAGAATAGCGTTACATTAATGAGAACACCATCCATCCATCCATTATCTTCCGCTTATCCGGGGCCGGGTCGCGGGGGCAACAGTCTAAGCAGAGACGCCCAAACTTCCCTCTCCCTAGCCACTTCCTCCAGCTCTTCCGGGGGAACCCCGAGGCGTTCCCAGGCCAGCCGGGAGACATAATCCCTCCAGCGTGTCCTAGGTCTTCCCCGGGGCCTCCTCCCGGTGGGACATGCCCGAAACACCTCCCCGGGAAGGCGTCCAGGAGGCATCCGAAATAGATGCCCGAGCCACCTCAACTGGCTCCTCTCGATGTGGAGGAGCAACGGCTCTACTCTGAGCTCCTCCCGAGTAACTGAGCTTCTCACCCTATCTCTAAGGGAGCGCCCAGCAACCCTGCTGAGAAAGCTCATTTCGGCCGCCTGTATCCGGGATCTTGTCCTTTCAGTCATGACCCACAGCTCATGACCATAGGTGAGAGTAGGAACGTGGATTGACCGGTAAATCGAGAGCTTCGCCTTACAGCTCAGCTCCTTCTTCACCACGACAGACCGGTACATCGACCGCATTACTGCAGAAGCTGCACCGATCCGTCTGTCAATCTCCCGTTCCATCCTTCCCTCACTCGTGAACAAGACCCCAAGATACCTGAACTCCTCCACCTGAGGCAAAGTCTCCACCAACCTGAAGTGGGCAAGCCACCCTTTTCCGACTGAGAACCATGGCCTCGGATTTGGAGGTGCTGATTCTCATCCCGCCGCTTCACACTCGGCTGCAAACCGCCCCAGTGCACGCTGAAGGTCCTGGTCTGAGGAGGCCAACATGACAACGTCATCCGCAAAAAGCAGCGACGAAATCATGTGGTTCCCAAACGGACACCCTCCCGCCCTTGGCTGCGCCTAGAAATTCTGTCCATAAAAATTATGAACAGAACCGGTGACAAAGGGCAGCCCTGCCGAGTCCAACATGCACCGGGAACAAGTCCGACTTGCTGCGGCAATGCGGACCAAGCTCCTGCTCTGGTCGTACAGGGACCAAACAGCCTAAGCAAGGGCCCCGGACCCCATACTCCCAGAGCACCCTCCACAGGACACCACGAGGGACACAGTCGAATGCCTTCTCCAAATCCACAAAACACATGTGGATTGGTTGGGCAAACTCCCATGAACCCTCCAGCACCCTGGAAAGGGTATAGAGCTGGTCCAGTGTTCCACGACCAGGACGAAAACCACACTGTTCCTCCTGAATCCGAGGTTCCACTATCGGCCGAATTCTCCTCTCCAGTACCCTGGCATAGACTTTCCCGGGGAGGCTGAGAAGTGTGATCCCCCTGTAGTTGGAACACACTCTCCGGTCCCCCTTCTTGAAAAGAGGGACCACCACCCCGGTCTGCCAGTCCAGAGGCACTGTCCCCAACCGCCACGCAATGTTGCAGAGGCGTGTCAGCCAAGACAGCCCCACAACATCCAGAGACTTGAGGTACTCAGGGCGGATCACATCGACCCCCGGTGCCTTGCCACCGAGGAGCTTTTTAACTACCTCGATGACTTCAGCCCGGGTGATGGATGAATCCACCTCTGAGCCCTCAGCCACTGCTTCCTCAATGGAAGACGTGTTGGTGGGATTGAGGAGATCCTCAAAGTATTCCTTCCACCGTCCGACGATATCCCCAGTTGAGGTCAACAGCTGCCCATCTCCACTGTAAACAGTGTTGGTAGGGCACTGCTTCCCCTCCTGAGGCGCGAACGGTTTGCCAGAATCTCTTCGAGGCCAACCGATAGTATTTCTCCATGGCCTCACCGAACTCCTCCCAGGCCCGATTTTTTGCCTTCACAACTATCCGGGCTGCAGTCCGCTTGGTCTGCCTGTACCCGTCAGCTGCCTCAGGAGTCCCACATGCCAACCAGGCCCGATAGGACTCCTTCTTCAGCTTGCGGCATCCCTTACTTCCGGTGTCCACCACCGGGTTCGGGATTTCGCCCGACAGGCACCGGAGACCTTACGGCCACAGCTCCGAGCAGCCGCGTCGACAAGGGAGGTGGAGAACATGGTCCACTCGGACTCAATATCTCCAGACTCCTCGGGATCCGGTCGAAGCTCTGTCGGAGGTGGGAGTTGAAGATCTCTCTGACAGGGGCTCGGCCAAGCGTTCCCAACAGACCCTCACAGTACGTTTGGGTCTCCCGAGTCTGTCTAGCTTCCTCCCCCACCATCGGATCCAACTCACCACCAGGTGGTGATCAGTTGACAGCTCCGCACCTCTCTTCACCCGAGTGTCCAAGACATACGGCCGGAGGTCAGATGAGACGACCACAAAGTCGATCATCGACCTCCGGTCTAGGGTGTCCTGGTGCCACGTGCACTGATGGACACCCTTATGCTTGAACATGGTGTTTGTTATGGATAAGCCGTGGCTAGCACAGAAATCCAATAACAGAACACCACTCGGGTTCAGATCAGGGGAGCCGTTCCTCCCAATCACGCCCCTCCAGGTATCACTGTCACTGCCCACGTGTGCATTGAAGTCCCCCAGTAGAATGATGGAGTCTCCAGTTGGAGCACTTTCCAGCACCCCTCCCAGAGACCCTCATTAGACGTCTCGGTCCTTGTTTTAATTAGACTCATACTGGGTTTTGTGAATGAGAACACAAAGAACAATAATGCAAAATTCAGATCACACACCCCAAACAAGTCAAGAAGAACTTGTTATTAATAAATGGTTTTAGGTTCAACGTGAAGCAAAAACGTGTTGTTTATGGTGAAAAGCAACAATGCAAATAATACAGAATATGCATTAATATAGAACAGTTGTTCTCATCCAGGGGGCCTAAAAACGAAAAGATGATTTAAAATTATTATGAATTCAATTATTTAAGGTAAAACAACTAAAATCAAGCTTAGGTTATTTTTATAACAAATATACATCTTTCTCTAGCTATGCCAAGCTCTAAAATATTGATGTTGAAAATAAAGATAAAATCAAATAAGATCAATTCAATGAAAGGAAAATATATTAAGTTAATTCTATAATTGCCTTAAGCAGATGTAAACATTAATTTTACACTAAAAATAACTTTATCATGATGTATACCATGACCTTGTTGTAAACATATACCATTATAAGATTCTGTTTAAACCACTCCATAAGTGAGCTTTAAAGAGGAAAAATAGGAATGGGTCAACAAAAGGATGCTAGCCCCCTCCATCTCTCTCTCACTTATCATGTTTGACTAGATCTGCCTAAAGGTGGTTGTAAATTATCCCATTTGTTTCTGGTGTTTACCATGTTGTTATCTACAGCTGACACTGCATCGATCTGAAAAACCAGTGTGATGTTGGTAAAACCATGTCATGCATGAATCACACATGCACTGTCATAATGACATCACAAATCATGGCTTCTCTTAGTCAGAAGGCTATAATGCTTCACTGACAGCGCAATGAGTGCATGAAAATGCAATGGGCTATGAATGGTTTCATATAAATGCTATAGCTGAAATCTTCTTTTGATAGTGTATAGGTCAAATAGGTTCTTACAGAGCAGGGCACAAATGTTCTTCACAGCACAGCTGATTGCCAATGTATCATCTAAGCGAGTGGTTCTCTTTTGTTCATAACAATAGTTGAAGGCCGCATGGTTTTTCCAGTTTTCATGATTTACTGGATACGGATTAAGGATGTATCCTCATTTTATTATTATTATTTTTTATATTTGTATCTCAATTTCTACCCAATAAAATGTTTTAGTGCTTGGTATAACTAGAAACATATATTCATTATTTAAAAAAAAAAATTGCCCCATGAGTTATAGTATTTTATTAGTTTACATTACTTTTCCAGATCTAGAAATCACACAATAAACTTAGGCTTCCTCATACATCCAGTTTTTTAAGACAGAGGGAATTCTGGTTCTTCAAAGAAAACAAACAAACAAAATAGTTCTTTAGGAGGTGAAATAAAATAAGAAATGTTGATTTGTTTTGCCCCATTGCATGTTTTGTTTTATCATTTTGAGGCCCTCTTGGATGTTTGCTGAGGCCCCCTAGTGGGCCCCAACCCCTTGGTTGAGAACCACTGCTCTAAGTTTTATTATTATTATTCCAGAAGTTATGTTTTGTTCTAAGATCAGTTTGGTCTTTGGATCAGATACTGCAACAAGTGACATGCAGAAAAATTCTGTACAAAGACATGTTTTGTTTATATCCTCCACCTTCTGCTTGTAAGATGCCACATTCATGGTTCTCAGGTGGAGTAATTCCTTTCCAAATTCAGTCAGTGAATCATATGCATCACACAAGATACCTTGAAACATTAGAAAGGACAGATAACAAGCATGCCTTACCTGCTTATGAATCGTCTCTGCTTTAACTTAAGCAATAGATTGAACTACTGATTCAGAGATTGTATTAGTGTGATATCATCCCATAAAGAGGCTAGAAAGAAATACTCTAACACTGTGTGATACAACTCCCTACTGCACAGAGTGAATGTGAGCAATCACATATAATGCAAGATGGAAAGTAGTAATCTGACATTTAATAGAAAGACACAATCTTTTTGTCTGGCAGAAGGAAAGGGCAAACTAAGACTGTAATTCATGGTAACTTGCTGACAAGTCTTGTGTAAGAAAAAAAGACAAGGAGTTTGACAAAATGCTACTTATAAATCTAGATGTTTTTCTGAATTCCACCTACACACCTAGAGACAGACAAGTCTGTTAGAGCTAAGAAAGAAGTGTGTGTGTGTGTGTGTGTGTGTGTGTGTGTGTGTGTGTGTGTGTGTGTCCTCATAAAGATCACTGTCAAGTCACAGTGATTCTAATTCAAACATTCAAAATACTTTTCTGACTTCAGTGAATAATTCACCAAAAGAATAATAATAATAATAATAATAATAATAATAATAATAATAATAATAATAATAATTTGTCAGGCACCGAAACTGGCATAAAGGCACCATTAAAAAGTCCATGTGATATAGAGTATGACTGCATTATATTCCAAGTCTACTGAAGTGATATGATAGTTTTATGTGATGAATAGATTGAAACTAAAGTTATTAATCTCTGTGAATCTTGTTGTTTCATCCATCAAGCTTGATGTCAATGTCATATAGATTGCTTTTCTTTTTCTTTTTCTTTTGGAGCAATTCTTCAAGAAAGACTCATTAAATTCTGCTTTTGCATTCCATGGAAAAATACAGCATATAGGTTATGACCAACATGAAGGTCAGTAAATAATGAATTTCTGAATTCTCATTTTTGAGTGAACAACCCCTTTAAATCCTTCAATGTAGAATATGATAGCATGTGTAGATAAAGGTACTGTATGCACATGCGCATATGACTCAAACATAACAAACTAAAGAATAACTGTTCCTCTGAGGACGGATTCAAACACTGATCCAAGATGTGAAGCTTTTATTTCGACATGTGCCATTGTGTTTGTTACTTAACCGACCCTGAAGCGTTGCTACAGTAGCTATTGTACTGAAAGGTCAGGTCGGTTGCGTCACATTGCATGGATTCCAAAGGAGACTGAAAAGAGCCCTGGTCACAGTACAGTGGACTTGGCTACACCCAAAGCCTTTAAGATTGGAAATACCAAGAACTAGAGAATACATGGAACAACAGGATACAATAAAAGAAACAATACAACGGACCACACTGTGCACTTTGGAAAAGAGTTTCCTTTAAAACAATCCATGTCATTTGATTTGATTTATTCTGGCAATAGACTAAACTCAGTATAGACTAATAGTAATACTACTCAGCAAAAGACTTATGTGCTCCCAGCACAGATGTCTGTATTTCCCATCAGCATATGATACTGCTCCAGGGTCTAGTTTCCACTAAAGGCTTGCATCACTAGACTGACAGACTGTGGGAATTCACCGCAGGCCATGATATGTCTACTATTATTTTACTGGTTTAGACACCATAGTTGCGTAAGTGTCTAAAGTTCTTAAAATGACTTAAGTTCCCTATATTTTCCCTCAGGGATCAATCAATAAATGTCTTTCTCCTCAGAGGTGATGTTTTTAAAGAAATTCTATGGCTATTAGGACACTATTAAAAACACCAAATTCATGTGCAAGTCTGAGCTAATAGTCGCCAGGCTATTTAATAAAATTTTATCAAACACATTCCCCAATTTTGCTTTTTCTGGTCTGGGATCATGGTGTTTAAATACTGCTCAGGGACAGAAAATCCAAAGTTTCCACTTAAACTACCAGTGGGTGGATTTCAAGAGGAAGGTTCTTACCGCACTACAGAAATCACTCACAGCCTCGAGATCCACTGCTGTGATTGCATGAGCCAGCAGATTTGTTTTCAACCAGAATAAATCAAAACTTCAGTCTCAGAAGGGGGAATGAAAACAGGGAAATATGCGGGTGGCTCAAACGTAACTGAAGTCCCATTCCTTCTGAAGACTGTTTATTATTCCTTTGGAAATGTTAAACGGCATGTCTCAGAAGAGGATAAAGACAAAGAGGATAAAAATATGTAGGACACAAGCCAGTTTTCACAGATTTGGCCAGCTTTGAGGATATATTGCCTGTTTTTGAAATTTTCACTTTGTCTTCCATACAGGAAATAGTGAAAAAAAAAGGGCAACCATATCCACACAGTCACTTCTTCCATTAGGGAACAATGGATTTTCCAGGTCTTAAGGCCCTTTCACACTAAGAACAAAAATGATAACTACTATACATTAGCTTAGGACGATGTTGTTATGCGCACATTGCGCACAATGATGTTTAATGTGCACTTCTGCAGTTACATTCTCACAGCACATGTTTTAAAGGCAGATTGTTCCTTAAAATTGCTCCTAGAGTTAGAACGGGCCTTTAAGCAGCACTAGTAAAAAGAATGCCAGCTGAGGGAATATATTATGCCGGCTGAGTTAAATTATGCACATAAATCAGCAATTTCTGTTAGTTTTCTATTAATTGGGTCAATGTGCACATATGAATGTCCAAAAAAAAAAAAAAGCTTTAAAAGTTATAAACACGTGCAAAATTCTTTAAAAACGTACGCTTTGTATTTATGTTGATTTATAAGGTAAAAACTTTAATACCATTTTAAGAAACAAAATGTGGTATAACCAACGAGTAAAAATAAATAATTATATATCAGTTCACAGTGCATTAATGTTAACAAATAAAACTTATTATTTTAATAATGTATTAGTAAATGTTAATAGAAACATAAATAGAAACCCGATTCCAAAAAAGTTGGGACACTGTACAAATTGAATAAAAAGGAATGCAATAATTTACAAATCTCATAAACTTATATTTTATTCACAATAGAATATAGATAACATATCAAATGTTGAAAGTAAGACATTTTGAATCTCATTTTGATTTCATGAGAGCTACACATTCCAAAAAAGTTGGGACAGGTAGCAAAAAGAGGCCGGAAAAGTTAAATGTACATATAAGGAAGAGCTGGAGGACCAATTTGCAACTTATTAGGTCAATTGGCAACATGATTGGGTATAAAAAGAGCCTCTCAGAGTGGCAGTGTCTCTCAGAAGTCAAGATCATTCATCGTTGCTGGCTAAAACTCTACAGGTCAAAAAAGAAGCCATATCTACACATGATCCAGAAGCGCAGGCGTTTTCTCTGGGCCAAGGCTCATTTAAAATGGACTGTGGCAAAGTGGAAAACTGTTCTGTGGTCAGACGAATCAAATTTTGAAGTTCTTTTTGGAAAACTGGGACGCCATGTCATCCGGACAAAAGAGGACACGGACAACCCAAGTTGTTATCAGCGCTCAGTTCAGAAGCCTGCATCTCTGATGGTATGGGGTTGCATGAGTGCGTGTGGCATGGGCAGCTTACACATCTGGAAAGGCACCATCAATGCTGAAAGGTATATCCAAGTTCTAGAACAACATATGCTCCCATCCAGACGTCCTCTCTTTCAGGGAAGACCTTGCATTTTCCAACATGACAATGCCAGACCACATACTGCATCAATTACAACATCATGGCTGTGTAGAAGAAGGATCTGGGTACTGAAATGGCCAGCCTGCAGTCCAGATCTTTCACCCATAGAAAACATTTGGCGCATCATAAAGAGGAAGATGCCACAAAGAAGACCTAAGACAGTTGAGCAACTAGAAGCCTGTATTAGACAAGAATGGGACAACATTCCCATTCCTAAACTTGAGCAACTTGTCTCCTCAGTCCCCAGACGTTTGCAGACTGTTAGAAAAAGAAGAGGGGATGCCACACAGTGGGAAACATGGCCTTGTCCCAACTTTTTTGAGATGTGTTGATGCCATGAAATTTAAAATCAACTTCTTTTTCCCTTAAAATGATCAATTTTCTCAGTTTAAACATTTGATATGTCATCTATGTTGTATTCTGAATAACATATTGAAATTTGAAACTTCCACATCATTGCATTCTGTTTTTATTCACAATTTGGACAGTCATGAGCATCTATAATAGATTGTTTTGACCTGTTGAACAAAAAGTCAAACATTAATTAGCAACTAGCAATTTTCTCTAAGAAATAATAATAAAAGACTATGACTATGATTTTGTTTCATTCTTAAGGCGTATTTTCATATGATGTCAGTAATAATCAAAAATGTAAAAAACAAATATACAAATGTAAGTCATTGTACCTATGAATTGTATGAATTGATTTGCATTTTTTAAATTATATTATTCCACAGTACAGCACTGTTTTAGTGTTTCAACACAGTAATTGAACAGCTGCGTCATGCAGACGATATACATTCACAACATATTGAGCTTGTTCTCTATTACCATATGGGCAAAAATACAGACTCTTGGTTTCTGCAACTACAGTGGCAGTGGCACACAAAAACACATACACATGCTAAAAGCACTGGATGACCTTTCAACTAGACATCTGTAACAGGACATGGCTGCAGCCTAGGAGACAGCATTCCAGCTTTAAGTCCCTGAACCCCATAAACCCAAACCCATGTTCTGCTCATTAGACCGACCGACATCCAGTGAAAGGAGTGAGAACAGGGTGGTGGGAGGGCAGGGCAGTCTCACAAAAACAGAGGCGCTTGTCAGGATTATCAAAGGCCCCCCACACAAGAGGAGAATGTTTGGAGGCGGCTAACAGAGAGACATAATGTGGCTATTTATCCCACATGTGACTCTGTGCATATATTAGAGAGAACACAGAGGGGACAGGCCATCAGCAGGCACCATGAATGAGAGCTTCAACAAAGTCTGTCTTTCTTCAACACAAACGAGTGTTGTCATTTTTCATATTCCAACTGTAACTGGTAAACAGAGCATGGAGTGAAAGCCCCAGAACAGCAGTGCTTTTCAGATGTCATGAGCCGGATCTAAAACACATATACAAGACCAAAATGTTTTGTGCCTAAGAAAAAAAAAAAAAAAATCTATTTAATTTGTGCTCTGAAGCATATCTGTTATAAAGGAGCTGTGATTGATTCTGAAGCAGGTGGTCAGTACTGATGCACATTACAAGTTGCATTTGATTAGTGAGGAAACTTTCTGTACATCTATGTTCTGTAGCTGATGTGACAGTTTCCTGTATTTTGACAAGCTTTCCTGACAATAACAAGTCTCTTCCTCTGTCATGTTTGCATAACTTTGATAATTATGAGGGGAAAAAAGGATGTGGGGAAACATCTTGTTTAGGTCAATTTGTGTCTGGTCACTGATAAAGAGTTGAGAACACTAGTCTGTTGAGTGTCGACCATTTGTAATTTGCTGCAGCAAACTCAATGTCTGAACAACATTAAAAGCAGTTGGTTCTCCTTATCTGCACCAGGTACAATCACAATAATCTGATTATGAGTTTAGGCAACTTGCCAGACTACTTAAATCTGCATCAATAGAGAAAGGCATGTTTGCTTACATACAATGCTTATATACCAGAGAATGAAAGCGGGACAATCTTTAATATGATCTATTTAAAAATGCTTCATGTTTCCTCTTCTAAAAAGTACCCACCCCAGTTTACCGACTACATACTCTTGCACTGTTTCAACCATGAATGACTTTTTCTACTGAGCATAACAAAATGCGTTACATAATGACAGTCACCATTCAGTCACCATTCACTTTTCAGAAAAGATGCATGAAAGTGTACAGTGACTGAAGTGACTGAGGCTGTTATTTTTCCTAACATCTCATTTTGTGATAGACAGTCATACAGGTTTGTAACAACACATGAGAGTAAGTAAATTATTACAAGCATTGTTTCAGTGAGCTATTACTTTAATATATTTAAGCTTACTTTGTGAATGAAACACCCTCAGCTCTTTCTCTTAGTAAGTAGAAACTTGTTGAATCAAAACAATTGTATCACATGGAGGCGGAAGCTATAGGCTATAGGGTGACAACATGTTTAAATGCAATAGAAACAAACTTATACCTCAACATTCTGTCATTCCCCCCACTGAGTGGTCGTACGTCCACTTCACGCACCTCAATCCCCCCGCGACTTTTTAAAGTCGTCTTCTCGATCTCAGTCAAAACGACAAAGCAGTGACTTACCCATGTTTTAGACTTAGAGCTCGACACCGCTGGAAAAGTCCAGTTCAAGAGTTTGACACTGAGAGCTGGCAGCGAGAACGTCAGTATATTAATGAGGTGACATCACAATCACATGGAGGAAACTTATCAATGGCAAGTGATTTTATACATTTCATGGACACAAAATAAATTTGAGCAAGTAAGAAAAAATATATATACACAAATGTATTAAATATAAGAACTGAGATTGCTCGAGTCTCTTATATACTAATATAGCCTATACTAATAAATTATAATGTATAATAAATTATAATAAATTCGATTATACGGTATAAGAACAAAAACCTGAAATAAATAAATAAATGCACAAACAAACAAATAAATAAACTCACATTTTAGGAAAGTCTATGTTTAATTCTGTAATTATTTAATCCATTTCTTTATTTCTGTAGGCCATATAGTTCCATATTTATTTATTTTTCTCATCTGTTTTGGTATTGTGAGTTTATATATATTATATATATATATATATATATATATATATATATATATATATATATATATATATATATATATATATATATATATATATATTTTTTTTTTTTTTTTTTTTTTTTTTTTTGTGGTAATTTTTTTTTATAATTCCTGATATCTCTTTGAAATATGAACGTTACTCCTGGTTATACACATTATGAGAGAATTAGAGTCTGATGTTTTATTTATTTATTCATTTATTTATTCAATCTTATTTTGTTCTTGGCTAAATAGTTTATACACAAGTGTACATTTAGTAAGAGTAAGCATTTATTTAACCTTTTTCTTGAAGATGTAAAGCTGTATCTGATTTCTGATTCTTCTAATAAGAAAGCTGAGAAAAATATGAATCTTTAAAAAAGGTGCATAATTTTTTTTTCTCCTGGCATATAATACATTGTCATTCTATATTCTTTGTGTTCTATAATAATAATAATAATAATAATAATAATAATTTAAAAACGGCTAGCTGTAGATATAGGCTACTCAAGGGCAACGATTTGGAGGTAGTTTGGTGGTGACCATGAGGAAGTTTTTTTTTTTTTTTTTTTTTTTTTTTTTTTTTTTTTTTGTGGCATGCCGTATTTATTGTTTTCGCAAATTCTATGATTTCATTATTTTTCCAGGTTTCCATGGCCGTGGGAAGCCGCTGTCCAAGCCTTCGCCTACATATTAAGTACGGTGTAAATGTTCGACAACATCTGCTTCTTATTCATTGCATCCTATTTACTCCGAACACACCCTTCTGTGATGTGCAATGGCTCACAAAATGATATGAATAAGGTTAGCAGTTCCCTCTGCTGGTAGACTACAGGAGTTTCGCTTGAATTTGATATAAATGACTGAATGGACCAATAATCCTCTTTATCGTCTTTTTAGCTACAGTAAATGACGCCTTTTATATCACAAGCAGAGGGTAGGCTATAATATTTATCCAAAAACGCAATGGGTTATTCAATTTGCCAGTGTGTTGTGCAGCAAGCGACAACATCCATGGGGTGAAAGTCCACTAATGAAACCGAATCTCTGTGTGAAAAGGCTGGTAGATAAATAATGCAGAACAGACTATTCCCTGCCTTGCACAGCCCTCACAGACGAATATGTTAGCCGCAAGCACTTTTAACGGTTGCCATATTTCACAAAATTCCTTTGTTTTTCCAACAACAGATGACCAACCCTTTGGACTACAAATACAAGAAAGCATGGTCACCTGAGCACCTCCCCGAGTGAAGATTACATGGATTATCTATGATTTGCTTTGATTGATTAGGCAAATGACCAATCAGCGCTCAAAAACAAGGAGAGCCTGTGACGTCAGTTTAAAATTGCCCAATCGTCGCAATGACTCGGGAGCAGCGTTAACAAACTACATGAACCGAGTGTTTCTCCGTCAGCGATACACCTAATCTCAGCACCAGGTCGCTGTCCACTGACATCGAGAGAGGTAAGCGAGCTCTCATGCTTCACTCCTGTTTTCAGTGCAATATTCGAATAGCCTATGCGCTACATTTCCCACAGAGCGAGGCATTTGGATACATGTGCTGCTTTTTAAAAAAAATACTTTGTCAACCCTGTTTTTATGCACCTACTGTTATCATCGTTGTCCGTACATTGTTCCGGTGCAAAACAAACAATAGCACTGTAAAGAACCTATGGTGTTTCACGTCCTTTCTGAAAGGGTTCCTACTGGAATACATTTACGATACAGAGAGCTATTTAATTAACAATTCATATTCTGATTATCTTGTGCTGTTTGTATGTAACTTTTCTTAATGTTATTTGGGAGAACTCCAGGTGGACTGCCATTGTGGGAATGCTCAAGAGGCTATTAGTGCTGACAGTGGTCTACTAATGCATATCAGAGCCTCATCACAGATTTCATTATGATTTTGAGCAGACAGTGCTGGGCAGATTAGACCCAGTGAGAAAGTAGATACATAATCAGCTTCTCTTGCCAAGACGCAGAGACAAGCAGGACTAATGACCAATGCTTCATGAGACAGGTGCGATTCGACATGCAGCCATGCAAATCATCATAGATAGATATCCACTTGACACGTTGTCCCACTTTTGGAGCAAGTCATGAGACCTCATGCACTATTCATGTTAGTTAGTATGTCTGTTTAAGATTGCGTTGAATAGGTCGTTTGAATCAGTTTGTTTTAAGGTAGGAAAGTGTGCCATCTTTGTTATATCCTAGAACTGCTTGATGCAATCAGTCAGATTCAGGAGAGTGCTTATACTGTCTCTAGGGAATCTTAGAGCCTAGCCTCTATGGGCTGTTTAGAGGAAAAGATTTACAGATTAAGTAATTGAAGATGTGGCACATAGTTAGGGTGATGAGTATTTGATTATAAAGGGGAAATAAGGAAAATGGTGCAGGTTATAGTGTATTTGACCAACAAACAAAAAAATCTGTGTGCATAATACTGTGTGAAGAATCCTCATGAACAGGAAAGATTAGATATGCAGATTCCCCAATCTTTTTTTATCCTCTTTAGGCCCCATGTGGAGAGACAGGGATTGTGTTCCAGTTCTTACCGTAGTAAGTTTCTCATAGCAATAGCATGACATTGGTTGTTTTTTTTCTTTGTAAAACCTATAAAACAGAAAATATGACTTACAATAAAAATGATATAGCTCTCAGTGCATAAAAACTTTTTTTTCACAAGTTAAACAGTTATAAACAGTAGCAAAACAGTTAAAGGGTTATTTATGTTGTTAACAAATAATAAAAATAATATTCGTAAGTACTGGGTCTGTATTTGTGTGGTGCAATACATTTGCATAAAAAGTGCATAATTGTAAAAGAAAAAGGCTGGGAATCATTAACATTTAAGCTTTAACAAAATATGATTTAAAGTCCTCCTGTAGTCAATAATTATATCCCTTAAAAATCTTTTTTATTACTAAAATTACATATTTAAAAGTTTAATTTCAGTCTCAGTCTGCCTTCTAAAAATTGGTATACTTAGAAACGCTTTGAACAACTTAGAACGTCAGTGGAGAAAGGCATATAGTTAATAAAAAAATCGTAATATACACTCACCTAAAGGATTATTAGGAACACCATACTAATACTGTGTTTGACCCCCTTTCGCCTTCAGAACTGCCTTAATTCTACGTGGCATTGATTCAACAAGGTGCTGAAAGCATTCTTTAGAAATGTTGGCCCATATTGATAGGATAGCATCTTGCAGTTGATGGAGATTTGTGGACATCCAGGGCACGAAGCTCCCGTTCCACCACATCCCAAAGATGCTCTATTGGGTTGAGATCTGGTGACTGTGGGGGCCATTTTAGTACAGTGAACTCACTGTCATGTTCAAGAAACCAATTTGAAATGATTCAAGCTTTGTGACATGGTGCATTATCCTGCTGGAAGTAGCCATCAGAGAATGTTGATGAGAATGGTGGTCATAAAGGGATGGACATGGTCAGAAACAATGATTAGGTAGGCTGTGGCATTTAAACGACGACCAATTGGCACCTAAAGTGTCAAAAGTGTGCCTAAAGTGTGCCAAGAAAACATCCCCCACACCATTACACCACCACCACCAGCCTGCACAGTAGTAACAAGGCATGATGGATCCATGTTCTCATTCTGTTTACGCCAAATTCTGACTCTACCATCTGAATGTCTCAACAGAAATCGAGACTCATCAGACCAGGCAACATTTTTCCAGTCTTCAACTGTCCAATTTTGGTGAGCTTGTGCAAATTGTAGCCTCTTTTTCCTATTTGTAGTGGAGATGAGTGGTACCCGGTGGGGTCTTCTGCTGTTGTAGCCCATCCGCCTCAAGGTTGTGCGTGTTGTGGCTTCACAAATGCTTTGCTGCATACCTCGGTTGTAACGAGTGGTTATTCCAGTCAAAGTTGCTCTTCTATCAGCTTGAATCAGTCGGCCCATTCTCCTCTGACCTCTAGCATCAACAAGGCATTTTCGCCCACAGGACTGCCGCATACTGGATGTTTTTCCCTTTTCACACCATTCTTTGTAAACCCTAGAAATGGTTGTGCGTGAAAATCCCAGTAACTGAGCAGATTGTGAAATACTCAGACAGGCCCGTCTGGCACCAACAACCATGCCATGCTCAAAATTGCATAAATCACCTTTCTTTCCGAATTCAGGAGATTGTCTTGACCAGGACCACACCCCTAAATGCATTGAAGCAAATGCCATGTGATTGGTTGATTAGATAATTGCATTAATGAGAAATTGAACAGGTGTTCCTAATTATCCTTTAGGTAAGTGTACATCATATACACAATTAAGCCACTGTATTTCTAAAGGTATCCGATTTTTCACATCAAGAGAAAAATATACAGGTGTTGTGCTGAATTCTGTGACCCAGCGAATTATGTGACCCTTGTAGGCACTGTATTGAGGTAATCCAACCCAGGGTCATCAGATAGCCTGACTTCTCTGGAGACTCCCCTGCTTCACAGCAGTTAATGATATGCTAAAGCCAGCCCACACGTTGATATGATTGATTACAAGGTAGTTTATGATGTAAGAAACACAGGAGAAAAAGAAACACTTTTTTTCACTGCATTTTTAAGTGTTGACCTGTGAATTTGCACATGCTTTGTCTTAAAGCATATTAAAAACACCACATAGACATATAAACAACATTAAAAACTTGATTTTCACCACAGGGTTTAATATGATCACTTTCTTAGGGCAGTATGTGTCTCTCGATATATTTACCTTCTAATTGTAAACTTTTTCATTGTTATAAAGTTCACTCAAGCCAGCTCCAGCTGCATGAGCTGTTTTATGAAAAGCTTTGGTGCTGCAGACAATGAGAGACATGACTGCTATTCTCTTCTATCTTTTTCATGATAGGGTACTGCGGTCCTTTTGATGTCATTTTCTGCCAAAACACTCAATAGCAAAGAAAGAAAAAAGGAAAGAAAAACACCACAGCACTTTTCTGTGCTGTGGTGTTTTTTTCAACACCTGTTTGTTGCAATGTCTGATCTATGAGAGACAATGTCTAAAGGCTAGTTTTAAGGTAATTTGAACTAGAATATATACGGTAATCATTTATAACATTGTGGATTTATGTAGCTAATAAGAATCCCTGAAACTGTCGCATATATTTGGAGACTTGAATTTTTCACTTTGTTATTTCAATAATAGCCAAATATGTGCAAGTACAGTATTTGAGGTAAAAGTCCAAATATTGATGGAACCCCACGATGTAGCCTGTAAAGTTCATTGTTCTAATAAAATATTTTAGCATGGAATTAGACAAGATAAAGTGGATGTTGTGCTAAAAAAAAAAACATCACATCACCCACCTTCCTAAATTCCTAATTCCACCATTTGCTGCCATTTACTGAAGTGCTTGAGTAAGCATGCACTCAAAAGTTACCTAAAATGTCTTATTATCAAGATATTTGCATTTTCCATATCGCTGTTGCCTCTATATTTACATTATATCACAGTAGTGAACCTCCCTTTATAGTTACATGAGTTTTAGTCAAAACAAACTTCTACAATCCTTTTTAAATTTATGTTGCTCTATCATTATTCAAAAGAAGTAAACTGTTGAAAGATCTGTTGTTGGGTTAATAGTGACAATCTCTAACCTACAGACATGGTTTTTGGTCTAGGTGTTGTGGGCTTTGTTTTGTTGTCACACAATAATAGCCTGGATATTCTGGTCTATTTATAGATTTATATGGAGGGCAGAATAATGGACGGTGTCTGTGTCAGACTTGCGTTGAAAATGTCTTAACGGGAGTCAAGGCATGCAATGTGGTTTCTGTGGTCATTTGGCTACGATGTTGTTTCAATATCAGTGAAAGCAAATTCTTCAGAGAATAGGCTCCAATCTATATTTTGATTAATTTATGCAACGGGCTGTGTTCATTATATATATATATATATATATATATATATATATATATATATATATATATATATATATATATATATATATATGTCCATATGTCCAGTTCTTGCACAAGCCCTGATCTCATTGGTTTTGTGCTCAGGCAAAGTAAACAAAGATAAGCATGTAGGTCTTCTTATGTCTGTGATGAAAGAGAGGTACTTACCGAGCTACTGTATATAAATTATGTGAATGTTATTACAGATCTCTTTTCAGTGCTATTTGTATGGAAATATATTATCTGCGAAAGAAATAACCACGAGGCAATTTTCTCAAGGACTTTACTTTTGTGCAACATGATGTCAGAAACTTTATCTAGAAGATTCATTCGTATTTGTAAAATGTTTCTAATGTACTAAATGTTTTTTCGGTGTAAATGAACGGGCCATGCGTGACTCAGAATTTACTCACGCGTATGTAGGTAGTGTGGGAGCAAACGTAGGCTGTATGCCGATGCGGTGCGCGTGTTACCCAGGTGTAGGACGTTTGATGCTGGCCGGCACTCTCGCCCTCTCCAGCAGAGCTCCTGCCACTTCATCTCAACCGCCTCTTGGAGTTAAATCTTCATCGCCTAGGAAACGGTTTCATGAGTGGCCCATCTTTCGCTCTCCCTCTGTGTGCGTTTTGCTCTGTCTACATTTCACTCACGCTCTCCCCCGCAGCCCAGCCGAAGGGGTAGGAGGTGTTGTGGGGGTGACATTACTAACAGAGCCAAACTTCTGCTGATCACGATCTTGGTGGCATTTAGAAGCCTAAGGTCGAAGTCATAGATGAACACACAAACATATTTCTCAAAGATCACCCATTATTTGATCCCCTTTCTCTCAGACACCTCATTATGTCTGCCCGTCTAAACAAGCCAATTAGGAGGGGCCATTTTAACATTATTATTTATTTTTTCTGCACAATTAATTGACTGAAATAGCGATATGGCTTAGCGTCATTATCAAATTGCAAATACTGCGATTTAGGCCACATCCACACGAAGACAGAACTTTCCCTATCCAATCTTTTTTTTCCTCGTCTCAAGAAATATCTGCGTACACACAAAACCACTGAAACCCACTCAAAGCAATGTAGTATGCATGCCAGGCCAGTGTGTGGCGGTGTAATTCTGCCACAGAAATACACTAAAAACAGAGAAGAAGAATGGTGGCTAGAAGGGGTACAGCAATGGTAGGATGTGAGGTAAAATCTCACGATAAAATAACAATAAATAAAGTTGCTACTTACCAGATTGTGTTTTATTAATGCCACACCTACCCCAACCCTAAACCTACCCTTACAATAATGCAAATACAGTAATTAAATGACGCAATATTGATGTGCGCATGCCCAGTGCCCGTAGTTGTATCGCCTTCTAGTCTTTAACGTGCGGGACGTGATGTGATGACATCACCATTTCACAAAATATATACGGATTGGCTGTACACACGAAAACACAAGGGTGTCGGTTTCAGATTTATCCACTCTGGGACCCGGTTTAAAAAAATACCGTTTTCAGGCTCCTAAAACACTGGATCCGTCTGGACGAAACGCTAATAAGATACACTTTTTTTACGTTACAGCTAAACGCATCTACGTGTGGACGGGGCCTTAATCAATAAATATATGCGCTGCATGTGTAAAGCACTGCAATGTGTTCTTATATGAGCAGCTCATTATCCTCTAAAGTTTGAGGTTTCAGAGCGGCTCGGTTCAACATATTTTGTTGATCCTGGAACAACATTCCTGTCTGAAAAATTACTAGTCCTAACCATATCCCTACCCTTAACCTAACCCATATGTTATCCCTAAAATCAGAGGGAAATGATAGCTGGATAATACTGTAAAAACACTTAACATAAACTGTAAACTTGTCCCTCAAATCTGATTGGTTGATTGGAATCTTGATCCAGGAGCATGTTGTACTTGGTGAAATCGCTCACAGTCGTGGTCGTGTACATGCTGGACAGTTCACAGGAGCATGTTAATCATGAGGCAAAAGGGAGCAGCGTAAACACCTTCAAGGAGGCTGTGCAGGGGTGAGATGAGGTGTGTGGTTGCGCGCATGTCAGGGAAGGGGGTAAGTGAGGGAGTTTAAATGAAGGGATCTTGCTGTTGCCTGGCTACTGGCGGGTGCTGTTCCATCACTCTCGTCTCCAGCCACCTCTCCCACACGAGCAGCCTGCACCAGTCACCCCCATTTTTACATATATATGCACTCACAATTGCACATTGGGCAACAGCCACACACAGACTGTTGAAAAGGCTCTTTTTCTTGTAGTCGCTAATGCAGAGCCCTGTTTGGCTTTGCATCTCTGAAGGTGAGAGGATAGCAGACATGGAAAGCCTGTGCTGGTTATATCACGATGAACCAAAGGTAGGAGCTGTGTGACAGTCTTTTTAGACATCTGGTATAGCCTTATCCCTTCAAATGTACAAGAGAGAGAGAGAGAGAGAGAGAGAGAGAGAGAGAGAGAGAGAGAGAGAGAGAGAGAGAGAGAGAGAGAGAGAGAGAGAGAGAGAGAGAGAGAGAGAGAGAGAGAGAGAGAGAGAGAGAGAGAGAGAGAGAGAGAGAGGGTTGTTTCTCGCTAGTGTCACCCTAAGGGGCCACTCACACAGGAGCGTATAAAAACAGCTAGACGCAGTGCAAGCGGAATGGAACAGAATGCAGGTGTCTTGAGACATGCATCTGAAAGTTGAACTGTTTTTTTCTTTCTTCTTCTTCACATGAATAGGCCCAAATGGCGTTTATAAGTGACAGAGTGAGATAGAACATAGAGGTCTCGTATTATTAGATTTGAAGATTTCACAGTTGCAATCTGGTTTGTTTGTTTTTCAGTCTGTACTCATAAAATTTAGCTTATTGTAAGATGCTAGTTATATTATAGTCAGATTAATGCTAATTAGATGTGTTAAAATTGCAATGTAACAGAAGTAGTGACAAATCTTTTCTTCCGTATTGTGATGTACATCTGATTGAAATGGTTTATCCATTCCAAACAGAAAAAAATTAAAATGGGTGAGGACTTGGTTCTATCCATTAGTTGTTGATTGGATGGAGGTTGTAGTTGACTGTAAGAATGGGGCAGGGTTTAAGTCGATTGCACAAGTTCACACTTACATATAATTAGATAGAGTAAAGATTATGTGTATTTGGTGTGCTGTCTGAGGGGAGGGCTCCAAGATCGGAATTTGCCCAAACACACACACACACACACACACACACACACACACACACACACACACACACACACACACACACACACACACACACACACACACACATATCTCAGGCTAGGATAGGAATAGTGAGGAGATGGGGTGGTGGAGGTATGCTGGAAAACAGAGGTATATACCTCCTTTTGCACTAATTTATTTGATTATCTGAATGTGCTCCTCTTCCTTTTGTTAATAAAACGTCATTAAATGAATGGAGAAGTTGGCATACATCACTAGAAGATCAAGTAAAAAACATGCATGGATAAATCGTTCACAGTATAATCAATAACCTGCTCTTAGATAAAGTGAAATGTTTGCCTTTATTATAAATGCTGAGACCAATGGACCACATCACAGATCGTTATTGCCATTACTGTCTCTTTGTCCAGGTAAAGATGTCTCAGGTAAAGCAGGTTGGCCTGCTGGCCGCTGGATGTCAGCCCTGGAACAAAGATGTGTGTGCTGCCAGTGGGGATAGGTTTGCGTATTGTGCCACGCTCGCTATATATGTGTACCAAGTAAGTACAAACTGTTTGAATATGAATTATAGTAAACCATGGACTTTTAATGAAGTAACTTGCTCTTTCCTTTTTTTATTGACAAAATGAACATAAAAGGATAGTTCACAAAAACTGTTGTAATTTACTGATTACAATGAAATTTCTGAATGATGTCATTCCAAACTCATTAGACTTTCATTCATCTTGAAACACAAATAGGATATTTTTAATGTAACCTGAGAGTTTCAATAAGAGCAATAAACGATGACCAATGCATATACATAGAGCACAACAAATATGGTAAATGGAATGTGTTTGTCTCGCGTTTGTGTGAGAGTACGGCTTTGGGGTTGTTCTCTGGGCCGTGTATTCTTATGTCTGTATCTGGCATGGTGTCTCGCAGGGTCTTTCTTAACAAAGTGACATTTCCAACTACTGGCCTGGCATGCATAATACAGCCTTTTTAGCTTTTTAGTCATTTTCGCAGATCCGTGTGAACAGGGATCGTTTTGACAATGCTGTCGTCTTACTTACTTTTACTTTTTGTACCCTGCTCTGAGTCCTGCCTTGTCCAAATGCCAGGCTTTTTTTCTCCCATGGGGTGGCTTTTGTATTTTTTGTTTTATTTTTTGTTGAATAAAGCCCATTTCTTCTGCATCTTAAAGTGATTGTGTTTCTTCATTAAATCTCTTCATTAGTTTAGATTATTCTTAAAATGTCAATAAACTTCTGAAATGTCGAAGTTTTGGTTGAATGGACTTTGAATGGAGAGACAGAAATCTCTCAGGTTTCATTAAAAATATCCTCATTTGAATTTTCATTTTTGTCCTTCCAGCTTGATCACAGATATAATGAGTTCAAACTGCGAGCAATCATGTCTGAACACAAGAAGACAATCACAGCTATATCTTGGTCTCCACACAACCCTGAAGTGTTTGCTAGTGCAAGTGCTGATAACCTGCTCATCATCTGGAACGTGGCCGAGCAGAAGGCCATTGCACGGCTAGATAACACCAAAGGTACTGCTACCCACACACCTACTGTAGTGTCCAAATACCTGACAGCATGTATCCTTCAAGACAGCACTCAAAATCAAGTTTCTCTCAGACTAAAGATGAACCTTTTTGAATCATTTTAACTCAATCCTAAGCTATTTTAACAACTGTTTTTGTTTATGACTTGATTCATGTGAGGTCTTAAACTTGTCTAAATGGATATTTCTCAGGTATCCCAGCTTCTCTAAGCTGGTGCTGGAATGCAGGTGACACCATTGCGTTCGTATCCCACCGGGGTCCTCTGTACATATGGAGCATTTCTGGGCCTGACTCAGGAGTCACTGTGCATAAGGAGGCTCACAGCTTCCTCTCGGATATCTGCTTGTTCCGCTGGCATCCATTGAAGAAGGGAAAAGTGGTGTTCGGACACACTGATGGCAGTCTGTCCATCTTTCAACCAGGTACTGCTCATGTTTGTTCATATTTGTTAATACTAAGAACATGTCGGTACATGTTGGTAACCAAACAATGTTGGTGACCAATGAACCAATGTTCATGACCAATGTTGGGTGAACTTTTCCCTTTAATAGAAAATACTAAACAGAGATTTAAAAACAACAATAATATAACTAATTATATTAACTATATCCAGATTAGATACAGTTCATTTTATTAAGTCTTTCCCCGCCAGCGCTTTTTAAAGAAGTTTCCAGCCAGCTCCAGCATTTTTTATCACTAAACTTTCATTGAACAAGCAGCCAATATACCATAAAAAAGAACAGAGCCTCTGCTTTTAAACATTTTATTCCAGCTTCATTCATTCTTTTTTTATCAACACTTGATTGTGGGTAAGTTTCAAAAAGTAAAAAAAAAAAAACATTTCAAACTAAAAGCTGAGAAAATATTGTTTTTGTCACAGACCGGATTCAGAACAGTGATCAAAATTAGTAGATCGAGTCCATCAACACCTCCAAAGCTTGCAGTCATATACCTTTTTCGTGGATTCGACATTTCATTCGGTAACCTTAGTCAGTTTTGATTTATATGCTTTTGAATGTTTGATGATCACATTGGCTTATTGTGCGTAAGCAGCCTTCTATCCGGTCCTTCGCTTGTTTTTGGATCCGTAGATGCTGTACTATTCCAGAAGATCTGTAACAGCACCCCATAGTGAATAACAGTGAAAACACGTATTGCCTAACTAATGGAGGGGAAAGAGTTAATAGTGCCCAGACTAACCTGCAAAATAACCTGCATTTCTTTTAATTAATTATATGACCTTAGGCTCAAAGAATCAGAAGCACGTACTGCGGCCCGAGTCGTTAGAAGGCACAGATGAGGAGGACCCCGTCACAGCTCTGGAGTGGGACCCTCTCAGCACAGACTACCTACTGGTGGCCAATATGCACAATGGCATTAGACTGCTGGACTCTGAGTCTCTATCGTGCATCACTACCTTTAGTTTCCCTAGTGCTGCTGCCTCCGTGCAGTGTCTGGCCTGGGTGCCCAGTGCCCCTGGCATGTTTATCACAGGGGGTAAGATAAAGATATTTTATCTTAACAGGCCAGCTTTGATCTGATTTTAGAACTTAACATTTAATTATTAATTACGTTTACATTTTAATGTAAAACAGCTGGAGTGTAGATTGAAATGGAATGCTAAGTCATATATTTGCAAGTAAAAATGTTGATCTTATATTGAATTC
This sequence comes from Paracanthobrama guichenoti, assembly GCA_018749465.1. Lineage (NCBI taxonomy): Eukaryota > Metazoa > Chordata > Actinopteri > Cypriniformes > Gobionidae > Paracanthobrama > Paracanthobrama guichenoti. Next base: position 46,233,984 of record CM031943.1, read on the forward strand.
TCAAGATTCTCAAGTTGGTGTGCTAAGAATATGGAACGTATCAAGAGCGACACCTCTGGATAACTTTAAACTGAAGAAAACCGGCTTCCATGCACTTCATGTTTTAAATTCCCCGCCAGCAAAGAAATGTATGTGTTTTCATGTTCACCATTTAGCACTTCTGTATAAGTGTTTGTGAATGCCATCACAATGACTGACACAAATATTGTTTTTGTTGTAATCTCCCTCTTAGCCTTTAGCTCGAATTCCCCTTCCAAGAATCACTATACCTCCTCCACTAGCGAGGCTGTGCCTCCACCTACTCTTTCACAGAACCAGGCCTTCTCCCTCCCACCCGGCCACGCTGTCTGCTGTTTTATGGATGGGGGAGTCGGACTGTATGACATGGGTGCCAAAAAGTGGGACTTCCTGCGGGATCTGGTAGGAAAAGTGGCATGTTGTTACCTGTGGGCTAACTAACATTGAAAAACCTTGAAATTATTATTACACTTTTTGTTTTTTTGTAATATCTATACAGGGATTTTTTTAAAGGTAGTTTTAGGTCATCTTATTAATAATGGATGCATGCAAGTAAGCACCAATGGCTCAACATGATGCATTTATATTAGTCATTCTGCTTTTGAAGTGGTGCCCTTCTGTCCTAGTGCTGATCAATTCAACAAGAGTTCATGTTGTTTTCTCAGATAAACAGCTCTTGTAGTTGCCTTGATTGTTGTTAATGACACACAAAAAAAATGCAACATAATCTTTTCACCCTATGGTTGAGTAAATAATAATTGACAACAGGCCACTGAATTATCATAAATTAATGCACACCTGAGGTGATAACGTGCCCTCAACACAAAGCTAAATGTGCAGAGCTCGGGTGTCTAATTTCCTGAAGTGGCCCTGCATTAATTTTCAATAACTCAACAGTCTGAACTCAATTATTTTGTTTACAGCATTAAAACATGTACTTATGGTTATCTCAGGATATGTTCAGAACTATTTCCTTTCGCTGCTAATTAAGCATCCAGTGTCTGCCCAACCTTTAGCCACATACCACTTTTTTATTTAATTTTGGTTTTCACCCAGCTATGGCAGCACTTTCCATCCATATATATATATATATATATATATATATATATATATATATATATATATATATATATATATATATATATATATCATTTTAAGTTTGTCAGCAAATCAGAAACAAGGAAATTAGCTTTTATTTTTATATTTTCAGTTGTAATTTTTATAGTTTTATAGTTTCAGTTATATTTAAATTGTAGTCATTTGGTTATGTGCTTTTGTCATTGTTTTTGTCATTAGTTTGTCTGTGTTGTTTAAATATTTCTGTTTAGCTTTCATTTATTTTTATTTCAGTTTTAGTTTTAGTTTTAGAAGTTTTAGCATTTAAAGTACATTTATTTTATTTATTTACCAACGTTTTAAATGTTTTTTTTTTTGTTTGTTTGTTTTTGGGTTTTTTTGTTGTTGTTTTTTTCATCTAATATTTATATTTGGTAACACTTTGTTTTGATTGCCAATTCTAGACATTCTACAAATTATATGTAGCTTTGCAACTACATGTCAAATACCAGTCATTAGAGTGTTAGTAGACACTCTATTATGTCTGCTAAGTTGTTACTGGCATTGTCAGCCCTTGGTTATTATTAAAATAATTCACTGTTCAAATGAGATGAAATGACAAGAACGACAAGTGTCTGTAGTGTGTTCCTCTTTACTCCATCATTTGCTTGCTTTCGTCAGTTCAGTTTTTTTTGGTCTTGTGTGCTGATTCACTGAGCTAAAAACAGCCAGTGATCACTCTCAGCGATGAGCTCTGCAGTTTCGGCAAAACTAACCCGATCGATGCTCAAAAACGACCTGATTTTGCCCAATAGCCGACCATTGGATTGGTGTGTCCCCGGCATAACACTTTATTTAGATGATCCCACAAAAGATATTCTATTGACTATAAGTACGTCAATTTATTCTATTAACCCTAACCTAACAGCCTACTAAAGTCTACTAATACTCTAATGAGAGTTAGTTGACATGAGAGTAAGTTGACATAGTTGCAAATTAATGAGAGGTAGTTGACATGTAGTTGCAAATTAATGAGAGGTAATTGACATGTAGTTGCAAATTAATTAGAGGTGGTTGACATGTAGTTGCAAATCAATAAGAGGTAGTTGATATGTATTTGCAAATTAATAAGAGGTAGTTGACATGTAGTTGCAAATCAATACGAGGTAGTTGATATGTATTGCCAATTAATGAGAGGTAGTTGACATGTAGTTGCAAATTAATAAGAGGTAGCTGACATGTAGTTGCGAATCTATGAGAGGTAGTTTGCATGTAGTTGCCAATTAATAAGAGGTAGTTGACATGTAGTTGCAAATCAATAAGAGGTAGTTGATATGTATTTGCAAATCAATAAGAGGTAGTTGATATGTATTTGCAAATCAATAAGAGGTAGTTGATATGTATTACCAATTAATGAGAGGTAGTTTACATGTAGTTGCAAATTAATAAGAGGTAGCTGACATCTAGTTGCAAATCAATGAGAGGTAGTTGATATGTATTTGCAAATTAATAAGAGGTAGTTGACATGTAGTTGCAAATCAATCAGAGGTAGTTGACATGTATTTGCAAATGAATAAGAGGTAGTTGACATGTAGTTGCAAATCAATAAGAGGTAGTTGACATGTAGTTGCAAATCAATAAGAGGTAGTTGATATGTATTTGCAAATTAATAAGAGGTAGTTGACATGTAGTTGCAAATCAATAAGAGGTAGTTGATATGTATTTGCAAATCAATAAGAGGTAGTTGATATGTATTGCCAATTAATGAGAGGTAGTTGACATGTAGTTGCAAATTAATAAGAGGTAGCTGACATGTAGTTGCGAATCTATGAAAGGTAGTTTGCATGTAGTTGCCAATTAATAAGAGGTAGTTGACATGTAGTTGCAAATCAATAAGAGGTAGTTGATATGTATTTGCAAATCAATAAGAGGTAGTTGATATGTATTACCAATTAATGAGAGGTAGTTTACATGTAGTTGCAAATTAATAAGAGGTAGCTGACATGTAGTTGCAAATCAATGAGAGGTAGTTGATATGTATTTGCAAATTAATAAGAGGTAGTTGACATGTAGTTGCAAATCAATGAGAGGTAGTTGACATGTATTTGCAAATGAATAAGAGGTAGTTGACATGTAGTTGCAAATGAATAAGAGGTAGTTGACATGTAGTTGCAAATCAATAAGAGGTAGTTGACATGTAGTTGCAAATCAATAAGAGGTAGTTGACATGTAGTTGCAAATCAATAAGAGGTAGTTGATATGTATTTGCAAATCAATAAGAGGTAGTTGACATGTAGTTGCAAATCAATAAGAGGTAGTTGACATGTAGTTGCAAATCAATAAGAGGTAGTTGACATGTAGTTGCAAATCAATAAGAGGTAGTTGATATGTATTTGCAAATCAATAAGAGGTAGTTGATATGTATTACCAATTAATGAGAGGTAGTTGACATGTAGTTGCAAATTAATAAGAGGTAGCTGACATGTAGTTGCAAATCAATGAGAGGTAGTTGATATGTATTTGCAAATTAATAAGAGGTAGTTGACATGTAGTTGCAAATTAATGAGAGGTAGTTGACATGTAGTTGCAAATTAATTAGAGGTGGTTGACATGTAGTTGCAAATCAATAAGAGGTAGTCGACATGTAGTTGCAAATTAATAAGAGGTAGTTGACATGCATTTGCAAATGAATAAGAGGTAGTTGATATGTATTTGCAAATTAATAAGAGGTAGTTGACATAGTTGCAAATTAATAAAAGGGTAGTTGACGTAGTTGCAAATGAATGAGAAAAGTAAAGTTCTAAAGGAAATTTTATTTTGGCTTTATTTCAATAAGAGTTAAGTTTTAGTTAACAATAACAACATTGAAGTCAACAATGCCATCATAATGATTATATATTTATAATACAAACATGCAAGGTTTTATGACTTTGTGACATTCTTTTTTGTCACAGGGTCATGTTGAAACTATCTTCGACTGCAAATTCAAGCCAGATGACCCGAACATTCTAGCTACAGCTTCATTTGATGGGACGATAAAAGTCTGGGATATAAACACCTTAACTGCTGTGTACACATCTCCAGGAAATGAGGGAGTGGTTTACTCTCTGTCCTGGGCCCCTGGTAAGAACGATACACAATATTTGAACAGCCTATATTACCTCTGCAGTTTCTGAAAGGTTTGTTTTTGTGAAACTCCTTTTTTTCACTGTGTAACCCAAAGGAGACTTAAACTGCATAGCAGGAGCTACGTCAAGAAATGGCGCCTTTATTTGGGATGTTAAAAAGGGAAAAATGATCACAAGATTTAATGAGGCAAGCATTGAACAAACTTTTCAAGGATACTTATTATTTAGAATTAACTCTAATTTATGAGATTTCAGTTGTTATTGTTATTTTAATACATAATCATCATGAGTCTGTATTTTTACTGTAATTGTGTTGCAGCATGGGAAGAATGGTATTTTTTGTGTTGCTTGGAGTCATAAGGATTCCAAAAGAATAGCCACATGTAGTGGAGATGGATTTTGGTGAGTCCAGTTTTGGCTAACATTCCCACTAGCCTTAGTCCATCCATGTAATGAAGCCATATTATCGTTATAGACATGACATTGTTAAATTTGTTTGTGATTTCAGCATAATTCGAACCATTGACGGCAAAGTGTTGCACAAATATAAACATCCAGCAGCAGTGTTTGGCTGTGACTGGAGTCAAAATAACAAGTATGTGATCAGTGTAATCAGATACACAAACAGATGACAGAACCTTTTTACCAGTATTATTTTCTCTTGTCATCACAATTATAATACATTGTGTGTATATGTGTGTGTGTGTGTGTGTGTGTGTGTGTGTGTGTGTGTGTGTGTGTGTGTGTGTGTGTGTGTGTGTGTGTGTGTGTGTGTGTGTGTGTGTGTCTCTCTCTCTCTATCTCTCTGTCTCTCTCTCTTTCACTCTTGCAGAGATATGATTGCCACTGGCTGTGAGGACAAGAATGTTCGAGTCTATTACTTGGCCACCAGTTCAGACCAGCCACTAAAAGTCTTTACAGGTCACACAGCCAAGGTATTCCATGTGCGTTGGTCACCTCTCAGAGAGGGCATACTGTGCAGCGGCTCAGATGATGGGTAATCATTTGATTAAAATCTCCATTTACACTCTTAATATACACTACTGTTTGTTTGGGGCTAGTCTTTTTTTTTTTTTTTTTTTTTAAGAAATTAATTATTTAATTCAGCAATTAAATTGATTGAAAGTGACAATAAATATTAAGAAGCAACCATAATAATAAGAATTATTACTTGAGCACCAAATCAGCATATTAGTATGATTTCTGAAAGTTCATGTGACACTGGAGTAATGATTGAAATTCACTTATTTCATTTCAAACATTTAAAAATCTTACCTAAACAGTAGTATAAATAGTTTCATTAAAATGATTATTCTCAAATTTAACTTGTGACTTTTTTTTTTGTGGACTTATTTATAAAAACTTAATGAATAATGAATTAAAAAATTAATAGTATAATTGAGTCAAATTTTAATTTAAATAGTATAGCTAAAAGAATCATTGAATCGTCAAATAATCATCATAGCTTTTATTTAGTTTTTGTAAAGTAAAAAAAGGGAAAATATTTTCCATTATTGTTGTTAAACTTTAGTGCTAATAAAAATATCTCACTATTTAATGTAAAGGTGCTATAAATTGTACTCATATACAGTAATTAGCCAATAAACTCACCTAATGGGAGCCTTTATTTTGAGATCACATGATCATCCAATTTATATAATTTTGTTTTAATAGAAACTTTGCAGCAAATTTGCGCAATAAATAAATCATGGCTGACAGTGAATTGCTGCAATGGCACTAGAAGAATTTGTGCATGAATCTGTCTGTACATGTCCGTGTCCAAAACTAAATATGACTAAGTTCACATTTAACTTCATAATTTGATGTGTATCTGTATATATTTTGACTAGGACTGTCCGTATCTGGGATTATACCCAAGATGCTTGCATTAACGTGCTGAGTGGCCACACTGCTCCAGTTCGGGGTCTCATGTGGAACACAGAGGTGCCATACCTTTTGACCTCAGGGAGCTGGGACTACACCATCCGTGTCTGGGACACCAGAGATGGCACCTGTCTAGACACCGTATTTGACCATGGAGCTGATGTCTATGGTAGTGTATTATATGTATATGATGCAGACAAAATTATGCTGTCATCCTTTATGCACTGCAGATTCATTTTTCCAAGGAATGGTTTATTTAATTGATACATCTTATACATTGTGATTGCTAGATACAGTTATTTGATTCAAGTTCTGTAAATGAAGGCAAGAAAAACAGAACACTGCATAGTTAAAGAGGCCTAAATATGTAATGGGAACACTTATTTTTGTCCGAGGACTGCCTTTTAGTAGTTTTATATAAAGTAGTAGGAACACCATACATAATTTTGTGTCATTCCAAGGTAATAATACATTATTTACGCCACCTTGTCAAATATATGAAATCCCCCAGGTCTGACGTGTCACCCCAGCCGTCCATTTACCATGGCTTCCTGCTCCAGAGATTCCACAGTCAGACTTTGGTCACTCACTCCTCTAATTGCTCCCTTAGTGGTCAATATCCTTACTGACCACAGCTGGGATGACATCATTGGCAACACAGGTTAAAGCACATGCACATATTATATACTGTCTGCATGAATTGGTTTTGTAAAGACATTAAACCACTTTTATTTTTCGTGAGTGTAGATCGCGCTATGGTTCCTGGAGCCCCTCCCCTCCTATGTGGAAAAGTGTCCAGAGATATCAAACAGGAGCTGGATAAACTCTCTAGTGATGTGCGCATGAAGAAGCTCAGATGGTTCTCTGAGTGTTTCTCAGTGAGTAGATCTCAACACAGAACTCTCACAGGGGTATATTTAGAAGTCTAAATAAGAGGTTGTGTCTCTCTCTTTGTAGCCACCAGGAGGGAGTCATAACCTGTGGGATCTGGTGGCAGTAATCAATGGACAGGATGATAGTCTTCTTCCACAGAACTATGGGCAGGGCATCATGCATATGAAACACCTGGTCCGCTTCAAAACTGTGAGTGTATAAACTGTGATGTAACGTTCTAATAGTGGCACAGCTGAGATGCAAAATGAAGTGCTGCAAGCTTCTGGTGCATATTATGTTTTCAATACTTCTACTGTAGTTTTTAATCTACTTTTTGTTATTATTTTACCACGTGTCCCTTCCCTGTAGTCTGAAGCACAAGAGCTGACCATAGTAAAGATGTCAAAGTTTGGGGGTGGTATTGGAGCACCTAGTAAAGAAGAAAGGCTCAAGAATGCAGCAGAAATCCACATCAGACTGGGACAAATCCAGAGATACTGTGAGCTTATGGTGGAACTGGGAGAGGTAAAAGCTACTGAAATTGAACATTTTTGTAATGTCATTTTCTAAAATGTTTCAATTTCTTGGATTGCCAGTATATTTTATAATGTTTTTTATAACATTTATTCAATTACACAATATGCTGATTAAGTAATCTAATTAATCACATATCAATATATGCTGATAGGTTGGGGTTTAAAGGAATAGTTCACCCAAAAATGAAAATGATCCCATAATTTACTCACCCTCAAGCCATCCTAGGTGTTGTATATGACTTTCTTCTTTCAGCCGAAGACAATCAGAGTCGTATTAAATTATTAATATTAATATTCTGGCTCTTCCCAGCTTTGTAATGGCATTGAATAGTTTTTGAAGCTCCAAATAATGTATCCATCCATCATAAAAGTAATCCATACGACTCCAGTGGGTTAATAAATGCCTTCTGAAACTAAGCGATTGGCTTTTGTAAGAAAAATATGTGACCCGTGCTGGCAAAAGGAGTCGGAATGCGCAGGGGCTAATTTAAATTTCGAATTGATGAGTATTCACACAAACATTATCTGTTATGTCTTATGTGAATGTTTGGTTAACTGTTGAGGAAAAACATCTGTGTAACATTATTTTAGATCCGCGTGGTACAGTAGGTGGTACAGTATATATATATATAGACCAGGGGTGGGCAATTCCAGTCCTGGAGGGCCACTGTCCTGCAGAGTTTAGCTCCAACCCTAATCGAACACACCTGAACTTGCTAATCAGTGTCTTCAGGATTGCTAGAAGGCTACAGGCAGGTGAGTTTGATCAGGGTTGGAGCTAAACTCTGCAGGACAGTGACCCTCCAGGACTAGAATTGCCCTCCCCTGATATAGACTGTCTGTTTCATTAATATTAATAAAACAATTGTAGTATCAATGAAAAAAAGATATAGATAGTTGGTGTTGACTTGGTGTGTGTCAAATTTGGTGTTATTACCAGGGATTTTAAGGTATGGTTGCTAGGTGATTTTGTTTTGGAACTTTCAGAAAACTTTAACTTGATTTTTCTCAAAATTGACTTAGCTGACTCTATCAACTTCAGTGACTTTGTAACTCAGTCATTTTTTGTCTGAATCAAACAAACCATACAGCATTTAGAATTTTTTTTAATAGAGAATGTATAACAATAAATAACAATAACTCATTTTTGAAAATTTGCTAATTGCGATTCATTTTGCCAGCATGGGTCACATATACATATTTAAAACTTTATAAACTATAATCACTGGTTTCCGGCAACAGCCGTACGCGTGTTCACATGAGAGTCGAGTTCCGGCGGAAGGGTGACCTCTTACCCGATGTATGACATAGGACGTAACTCCTCTTCTCTTATATCGAAATCTTTTGACATTTTCTGTAAAACTTCCCATTTTAAACGTCTAATTTGTGACCTGGTGTTTTGTTTTGCTCTATCCTCTGCACTTCTGTGTTCATCAATTCTCACCTGACCTTATGCTACGCCTACGTCATACATCGGGTCAGAGGTCACCCTTCTGAGTTTGTGTTTATGTTGTTTTGTTTTATGTGTTTAGTGGGAGAAGGCTCTTTCTGTGGCCCCTGGTGTCTCCATGAAATACTGGAAAAAGCTCATGCAAAGGTATCATATACTCCTCTGCATTTTTAAATCAGTTGTTGTGAGTTGATCACCATTCATTAACTGCTCAATGCAGGAGAGCAGACCAGCTCATGCAAGAAGGCAATGATGATGTCATCCCATTCTGCATCGCCACTGGTGAGGTGAAAAAGCTGGTGAATTTCTTCACCTCTAGAGGTCAGCTGAAAGAAGCTGTGCTGGTGGCTCAGGTACAGGGCACTGTTATCCTTTTACCCATTTAAAGTTGTTGTAAGACTGCAAACCTCTGTGTTGAGTTTCATGATAAATGAGGCTATGTATTATAAATGAGAATGTACTTTGTTTTATCAGGGTGCTTGTGAGGGCAATATCCATAGTCCTCAGATCACATCAATAAACCATGCCACAAACTCAGACAATGACAACATAGAAAAATACTGCGGGTAAGTTATACTTAGTTTAAGCCGCAATCAAATCAAAACCTCTCTTTTTCTTATCCATTCTCCCCTCCTTTGTCTAGGATGTTGCACAGAGTGTGTAAAGAGCTGGCAGAGTGGTATTTCCAAGATGGCCGTGCTGTGTTGGCAGCTTGCTGTCATCTAGCTGTAGACAACACTGAAGTAAGCTCACAATAATGAGAGATAGGAACACCAATAGCAACATTTAAAATCAGCCCTCTAACAATATCATGTCAATGATTAGACAATTAAAGGCCATGATAAAGCAGTTACACTGCTTTTTAAAAGTTTGGGGTCAGTAATATTGTGAAATATGAGTAGGATTTTCTATTTAATATACAGTATTTAAAAATGTAATTTATTTATGTGATGGCAAAGCTGGATTTTCAGCATCATTACTTACATTACAGAAATCATTCTAATTATGCTGATTTGCTAGTCAACAGTTGCAATGCTCCGTACTTTTGAATGGTAGTGCAAATGTCAGACAGTATAAATTAAAGGTATCCAAAAACTGATACCGTGATGTATAAATACATCTTTGCCTTTATAGTAATGAGAACTGAATGAGAAATTGTTAACTTTCATAAAAATGTCACAATGCTGTAAAATATATATATTTATATATATATATATTTTTACTTTTGACTGAAACCCTGAATTTCCTGAATATGTTGAAATGTTTTTGTGAAATTCACCCTAAAACTGAACAAAATATTTCAGTTTCTATTGTCTTTACGAAACAGGAATCTTAGTGGCCGACATTAAATGTTAGGCAAGTGTTATATGATGTTATATGAGTGTTTAGATAAAAAAAAAAATGTTTTATCTCCTTGTGTCAGCTGGCTATGGCATCTCTGATCAGAGGCAATGAGCTGGAGCTGGCAGTGTGCGTGGGCACAGTCCTGGGAGAATCAGCCAGTAAAGCCACCCACTACGTTCTGGAGCTCTTGGCCAGGAAATACATGACCACTGCCACCTGGTAAGCATAAAACTGATCAATGCATCTTTTCATCTTGTCAAGTCAAGTCAAGTCTCAGAGGGTGAACCAGGAATTTGTTCAAAACTGTATGACCAAATATGTAACATAAAATCGCATTTCCTTTTAAAGGGGTCATGAACTAGCCTGGCTTCACCCTCCTACGTACTTCTGCTCAATTTTAATTTCCTTCAGTCCTTCGTCTGGGATTGCGGTATATTCTCTGGTTTTCTCCAGTCAAATTTTAACCGGTCCAATCAGCGAACAGAGGGCGTGGCTGAGAACAGTGACATTGATGTTGTGCGCTAGTTTGAGATGACATACATCATGGCCAAATGTTAACGAATGGTTATGGTAGATCCAGAGTGGCTCTGAGCAGATCCAATAGTTTTAAGCTTCAACAGAGTACCCCGCCTTCAAGGAAGTTAACACTTGTCAATGGAGAGTGGCCAGACTCTCTGTTCAAATGAAATGTACGAGAATCTGGTTGGACCAGGCTAGTCGAGTCAGGGGTAACTGCAGCTTGGAGTAATGGGCGTGCCGAACGGTAGGGGGCGTGCCGAGCGGTTTCCTAACAATAGCTTGTTAAAATACATTTATTTCCTTTGCGGTTATATCTTGCAGCTTTAGTAATTAATTGTTGTTTAACAGACACTGTGGAGACTATTACTGTGAGAATGAATGAATGAATGAATGAATGAATGAATGAATGAATGAATGAATGAATGAATGAATGAATGAATGAATTAAAAGAAAATAGATATGTGTGGGTTTTTTCTTCTTTTTTTTTTCTTCTTTTTGTTTTACTTGTGAGCCCAAGCCCTTGACAAATTAAATTGAAAATGGAATAAATGTTTTAGTTGATAAAGCTTTGTCTGTTTGCTAAATTGGTTAATGTCACTCAACAGAAGGTTACTAAACAATTATAATTTTTTTTTATATATATATATATATATATATATATATCAGCCATATACAGGTGCTGGTCATATAATTAGAATATCATCAAAAGTTGATTTATTTATCTAATTCCATTCAAAAAGTGAAACTTGTATATTATATTCATTCATTACACACAGACTGATATATTTCAATTGTTTATTTCTTTTAATTTTGATGATTATAACTGACAACTAAGGAAAATCACAAATTCAGTATCTCAGAAAATTAGAATATTGTGAAAATGTTGAATATTGAAGACATCTGGTGCCACACTCTAATCAGCTAATGAACTCAAAACACCTGCAAAGGCCTTTAAATGGTCTCTCAGTCTAGGTCTGTAGGCTACACAATCATGGGGAAGACCGCTGACCTGACAGACGACCATTGACACCTTGCACAAGGAGGGCAAGACACAAAAGGTCATTGCAAAAGAGGCTGGCTGTTCACAGAGCTCTGTGTCCAAGCACATTAATAGAGAGGCGAAGGGAAGGAAAAGATATGGTAGATAAAAAGTGTACAAGCAATAGGGATAACCACACCCTGGAGAGGATTGTGAAACAAAACCCATTCAAAAATGTGGGGGAGATTCACAAAGAGTGGACTGCAGCTGGGGTCAGTGCGTCAAGAACCACTACACACAGACGTATGCAAGACATGGGTTTCAGCTGTTGAGCCACTCTTGAACAACAGACAGCGGCAGAAGAGTCTCGCCTGGGCTAAAGACAAAAAGGACTGGACTGCTGCTGAGTGCTCCAAAGTTATGTTCTCTGATGAAAGTCAATTTTGCATTTCCTTTGGAAATCAGGGTCCCAGAGTCTGGAGGAAGAGAGGAGAGGCACACAATCCACGTTGCTTGAGGTCCAGTGTAAAGTTTCCACAGTCAGTGATGGTTTGGGGTGCCATGTCATCTGCTGGTGTTGGTCCACTGTGTTTTCTGAGGTCCAAGGTCAATGCAGCCGTATACCAGGAAGTTTTAGAGCACTTCATGCTTCCTGCTGATGACCAACTTTATGGAGATGCAGATTTCATTTTCCAACAGGACTTGGCACCTGCACACAGTGCCAAAGCAACCAGTACCTGGTTTAAGGACCATGGTATCCCTGTTCTTGATTGGCCAGCAAACTCGTCTGACCTTAACCCCATAGAAAATCTATGGGGTATTGTGAAGAGGAAGATGCGACATGCCAGACCCAACAATGTAGAAGAGCTGAAGGCCACTATCAGAGCAACCTGGGCTCTCATAACACCTGAGCAGTGCCACAGACTGATCGACTCCATGCCACGCCGCATTGCTGCAGTAATTCAGGCAAAAGGAGCCCCAACTAAGTGTTGAGTGCTGTACATGCTCATACTTCTCATGTTCATACTTTTCAGTTGGCCAAGATTTCTAAAAATCCTTTCTTTGTATTGGTCTTAAGTAATATTCTAATTTTCTGAGATACTGAATTTGTGATTTTCCTTAGTTGTCATTTATAATCATCAAAATTAAAATAAATAAACATTTGAAATATATCAGTCTGTGTGTAATGAATGAATATAATATACAAGTTTCACTTTTTGAATGGAATTAGAGAAATAAATCAACTTTTTGATGATATTCTAATTATATGACCAGCACCTGTATGTTTGTCTCTATCAGACAAAACATTGTTTTTAGGGTAACACTTTACAAGGTTTCATTTAACATTAATGTATTAATTAACTATGAGAAATACATTTGATACAGTATTTATTAATCTTTGTTAGTAAAAAAAAAAAAAAAAGGAAAAAAAAAACAGCTGTACATGTTCAGAGTAAATGATTTTAATGTGTATTGGTAAATGTTGAAATTAACATTAACAAAGAATAATAATTTTTGATAATTCATTTTGATGGTTGATAAACTTAGACCAAGATCACGGTGATGACGCGTCGGTAATCTGCGTCATGCAGAGGTTCCAAAGGTACTTTTGAAATTTTTTTTTTTTTTTAATCGAATGTTTTTTATATCATTAACGTTGTTTTTACGTTAAAAGAATAGAATTTGGTTTTATAGGATTATGTTTGATGTATTGCTTCCTTTTTAATCTATAGGCCAATAGCGATTAAGAGTATAACAACAGGAACAGGCAGCTTTCGTGACCAATGAGAAACCGTTTGGCACGCCCCTTACTGTTCGGCACGCTCATTACTCCAAGCTGCAGTTACCCATACTTGGGCTAGTCATGAACTGGATTTTTTTTTTTTTTTAATGTTTCCTGAGGTGCATTTATAATGTTAACATGATTTTTACATCAAAAAATTGTCACAATTTAGAAATAAAAGGCCTTTTTTGAACCTGATTTTAGCCCTCTGATTTGAACGCTCTGTTTGAAGGCGCGTGTCTGCTGTGAGACTTCAGTGTAAACACCCACTGCTATGATTGGCTGACATCTCTCGAACACTTTTACTACGTTTTTAAGTTTTTACTATTACAGCTGTCAAGATTAACAAATCATGAATAGTGTTGATTATAGCATTATAGTTAGATCTATTCCCATCACAAGAAAGGTTGCAGTGATTCAAGATTCAAGATTCAAGAGTTTTATTTGTCACATACACAGTTATATACAGAATATACAACCGGTAGTGAAATGTAAACAGGTCCGCTCCATGGACAGTGCAAATTCACAGTTAAAACACAAGGAGGAAATTATAATAGAAATAGAATAAAAAAGTACTATACTATATATATATATATATATATATATATATATATATATAGAATTATAAATAAATCAAGTAGAAAAAAAAAAGAAAAATAAAGAAGTGGAATAAAATAAGTGAAATAAACTGTGCAGTGAGTAAACTGTAGACTTATAAATATGCGGTTAACAGAAATGTACAAAGAAGTATAATATGCGTGAAATGAGGGTTTGCAGGGTGATTAGAGTCCTTGATGATCTTAGTAGCTCTACCTTTGCAGCATTTGGTGTAGACGTCCTGCAGAGACGGGAGAGCTGACCCTGAGATACGCTCGGATAAGCGCACGACTCTTTGCAGGGCTTAATACACTTAATACACTTTATAAGTTTTCAGGATAGCTGGTGAAACCCTGAATTTCCTCAGCTGGCGCAGGTGGTACAGTCTTTGCCTGGCTTTTTTCACCTGTGTCTGAATGTGTGCAGTCCAGGTCAGGTCCTTGGAGATGTTTACACCCAGGTACATGAAGCTGCTCACTCTCTCTACTGGTGAACCGCTGATCATGAGAGTGATGAGCACTGACAGTCTGTTAATTGCGTGAATGCAGTGATCTCATCATTGCAATGCGATTTCTGCACTTTCACGAATGCTTTCCCCATAAATCACAATGCAAACATGATGTAAATACAGTAAGAGCTTTGTTGTGAAATGTAACAGCGTCGTGATTACATAACAGGAATTTTGGTTAAGTGTCCAGATAAACTCTGTGATTGATAGCTTCAGCAATTGTAAAGGGAGTGTTCTTTCAATGCTTTCTGTATATAATTTACTCACAATTTAAATAACAGGTTATTTTCATGCTACTAAGAGAATAGTAGCATGAAGTTAATCGTTTAGGTACATTCTTTCTAACCCTAACGCTGCTGTGATTTTGGGTACAAATGCATAAATACTCAGTACATATCAAACGATCTGTAATAACAGACAAAGCAATAGTGACCACGTAATAAAAACAGTTACTCACACTTGTGTGGTGAGACATTACTGTCGGATCCAATATAGTTGGCACAGCATCATCCTTTAGTTTCAATATTTTTGAAAATCCTTCTTTTATCGTTTGGTTTCTGCGTAGACCTGCGTTTGCCTCGCTCATTATTTACCTGGTACATATGCAAATCAGTAGGCGGGGCAAAACAGGCAGTGATGTAAAAGCAGGCGTTGATCTTCTTCTGCGGAGGCGGTGTTTAGCCACACTATTATGCAATAAAGTGGCACATTCCACAATCTGTCGTTTTGGCAGATCGGCTTCAATATAAGCTGTTTTTAGACTAATGAGATTTGAGTTCTGAAACTTACAGGATGTTTTTATAGTACAATGACCCCTTATATGTCAAAATTTTGATTTCTCAGTTCATGACCCCTTTAAATAGTTTGCACACTTTGCTGTAAATGCAGCCCATCTCTTATCATAGGTCATGCAGAGAAGTGTCAACATGATCCTGATAGTCATTCTTATTGCACACCTGTTACATTTTTCATTTCCATTTCTCTCTAGCTTTCCATCTATGGCATACAGGTATTTTCTCTGCCTCCCTTGTGTCACTCAGTTTTGGTTTTGTTGATGTACATCTGGTTCATATGCTTAAATGCTTATTCTTAATAGATTATCTTTCTTAATACTATAAATCATAATCATGAGCCCCCTCAGGATTTCATCTGTTGGCTTTTTCAATGTATTCAGTCAACTTTAACTACCCATTTTAATATAACTAAGGTAGTTATTGGAGTATAGCATTCTTAGTTACTACTTTAAAGAGATAGGTCTCGCGAAAATGAAGCTCACCCTCATTTGTTTCAAACCGGTTTGACTTTTCTTCTTTTATGGAATGCAATGCTCATGATTTTTCAGAGGGGAAAAAAGTGAAAAAAGACTCAAGCATCAAAAAATTATTTTTGTGATGACTGAGCTGAATTTTTAGCAGTTTTCAGTAATCATTCTAATATTCTGATTTAATGCTCAAGTAGCATAGCTTATTATTATCACAATTGAAAACAGTTGCACAGCTTAACATTTTTGGGGGAAACCTTTTTTTTTTTTTCAGTTCTTTAATGCTGTTCAAAACATTTATTTAAAATAGATTTTTTGTAACAATGTAAAAGTCTTTATAAATATATATATATACTATAGAGCACAAGTCATGTAAACTACTGTTACAATATACTTTATGGTACAGTACATTGACATGATATTGTTAGAGGGCTGATTTTAAATGTTGCTATTGGTGTTCAATCCTATCTCTCATTATTGTGAGCTTACTTCAGTGTTGTCTACAGCTAGATGACAGCAAGCTGCCAACACAGCACGGCCATCTTGGAAATACCACTGTGCCAGAGCTTTACTTTTGACAGCCTCGATATTTTGTGGCTAAAATATTCAAAAACTCACTTTTTGTTTTTTCACAGAACAAATCAAATATTTATCCACATTTCCCATTACTTTACTCATGCTGCATTGGGTCTTCTACTCTCCAGGGATCTTTCAGCCAGATTACTTCAGATGATCCCTGATAATGAAATCTTGTTAGCCAAACTGTGTGCCTTCTACCCTGGCAGCTTAACCGAAATCAACGACCTGCACGAAAAGGTGACTTCATTCATACATCTCAATACTTCACATTAGTTTCATACTTCATTCATATTAGTTTTCATATTAGTTTCATATTGATTCCTTCAAGAAGGAATTTGCTCAACATTCAACAATCTAATCTGAAAAATAATTCACACATTGAGTGTGAAGGTCCAAATAAGAACATATAGTGTTTATTATTTGCCATGAATATGGTATTTTTCGGTATATAATGCATTTATTTATTTATTTATTTTTATATATATTTTTTCAGTGTGGTCTACCGACTTTAGAAGAATGTAAAGAGCTTGCTGAGAATGCACATGCTGAGGGAGAAATCTTCCAAGCAGTAAAGTATTACCTCCTGAGCGCAGAACCAGAAAAGGCTCTTCCCATTGGGATCACATATGTCAAAGGTGAGTGTCTGAGAGACTCAAAGCAGTGCCATTTCCAGCATGCCCACATTCTGCAGACTATGCAAATATAGCATAAGCCTACCTCATACTTCCATTTTGTCAGGCAAACTTTAAAAGGTAAGTTGAAAGATTTAATGTAAAAAACAAAGTTGACAATCACTAATGATGCACTAGATAATTGAATAATCTGAAAAGGAATAATTTGTGTTTTTGGTCAATGTATGGGAACTTTATATTTTTTTGTAAAAGTGTGTTATGTTTCAAGTCACCATTATAGTGATTAGTGTGTTCTTCTGTGACGTTTCTTCCATTTGTGTATACAATTAGTTTTGATGTATAGAAGTGACAACACAAACAATACGTTACTATATATAGACTGAAATGTAAGTTAGACAAACTAACAAAGTTCAGCATAAATATTATGTAATGTTTATGCTCATCTTAACATTAAATGGAAGCTTATTGAACTTGAATCCACAAGTAACATTATTAGTTTTGAGTTCATAGAACATAATAAATCAACTGTTTGATGAAAACACAGACCAACTTTAATTGTTATGCTAATACAAGTTGAGTATATTCAAACAGTTTTTGAGTTTTTTTTTTTCTTTTCTTTTTTTAACAGTGTAGACCAGTGTAGCAGCAGTTCTTTTTCCCAATCTGTCAGTAACGCTCTGTTTAGTTTCTGTCTCTGTGAAGCCCCTCCTTCTGAAAAGCGCAATGTGCACTGATTGGTCAGCTGGACAAGTGTGTCAAGTGTGTGTGGATCAAATGTCACACTATAACTACGAGTTTCAACACACTACTAACGCAACTTAACCAGGCCATGTCCCTTTATTTTGCATATGCCTTGGGTGGGAATTATTTGAATGAGGGATATTGCACGTCATGTACCCATTATTTGAATGAGGGATATTGCACGTCATATTCCCAGAAGAATACTCAAGACTACAATCAAGGCATTTCAGAGAGTTCAGAAACAGTGCTTACTGATGTAGAGAATAACTTTGTGCTTTGTTACTTTTCACACCTTTTTCATGCTCAAACAACAACATTACACATTAAAGAAAATTGAAAATGGACAAAAACATAATATAAAACATTTAAATTTGACCAATAATTTATTACTGACTCTCTCTCTCTCCCCTCATAGAGCAGATGAGCTCTCCTGACTGGGCGGTGGACCCTGTGTACCACATCCTAGACCTGCTGAGCTACATCAGAACAGACCGTCTTGTTCTCCCAAAGAGTAGTGAGTAAGTCAATGACCTTCCCTCAAAAACACCTGTCAGTGATGTAATTTATAGTCGCTTGCATTCTATGGTCATCTTATTATCTCTGTCTGTCTTTGGCTAGAGACCGCAATGAGTTGCTTATTCTCTGTGGGTATATTGGTGCACTATTAGCCATTGGGAGACAGTGTTCAAGTATAGTGCCAGCACTGTATGAATACACAAGGTATGTTAACTATGTGATTTAAATCAAGCTTTAAATTTTAAAATCACAATTAATGTCTCTCTCTCTCTCTCTCTCTCTCTCTCTCTCTCTCTCTCTCTCTATTTCCCTCCATCAGTCAGCTGCTAAAGAGAAGAGATGTGGCTGTACCACTGCAGATAGAGCAGTTGTCTGTAGAGTTGGAGGCCTGGAGAACCTGCACACAATCCCTCAAGTCTGTACCACAATACATTACTCTAATTCATAACAATTTCTGGTTTTATTTTGTAGAAACCAAGGAAACACCAAAGACACTTTAATATATTATGTGTTTTATTAGACAGGTGAGCAGCTGTGTCGAATCATTGTTATATAGCTCAACTCAGTTAGTCTTATTGTTTAAATCTTGTTTCTTGATTTACTGCGAGTACCATGTTTTACCATGCCTAACATCGATCTAGCTTACTGCAGTGTGCAAGTGTAAAAGCTTGTATAAAAGCTCCACTGCTCTCAAGCTGTGTCGTGGTTGTCTCTCATTAGCAATCGCTCCAGCCGCCTCGTTCCACTCCAACGGCTTTCAGCCCCATCCTGCTTCATACTAAAGTAATGTTAATAAATCTTTAATACATTACCTCATTCATGAATATGATTTCTGCCTGAGTCCCATTGGATTCTTTTCTACCGGCTGTAGAGGTGAAGACAACAACTCCCAGGATTCCACGAAATCAAGGCGTCATCAATAAGCGCCTTTGTTTTGAATAAGCGACCTCTAGCTGCGAAAATTATGTGCCTTTAAAGTCATAAAGAAATTACAACAACTTAAGCTTAACAAGGAATAACAGTCAATTTTATAATAGTTACTTTTCTAAAATGAGACATCCTTGATGACATATGTGGCCAACAAATACAACCTCCGGAGGACCCCGGAGCTGCCTATAATGTTGGCAGTAGACAACAAGACAGCCCACTAGGTTTTTCAAAAGATCTGACATTTCTGCTGATAATTGAAAATACTTGAAAAACAATCTATTGTTTGCACTCTCTCTATGTATACACAGAGTGGCAGATGACACCTCATACGCACCACCATCTGAGGATCAGAAAACGGAGTATAGTCGGCTGTTGAATCGAATGAGAGAAGAGCCAATCAAGGGCCTAGAGGGTCCTGACTATGTCACTGGCTCTAACTTGCCCAGCCACTCTGATGTCCAGATTTCCTGCTTCACTGGCCTCAGGATACAGGTGGGTTTGTTGTGGGTAGACTTGCATTTTAGCACTATACCTTAAATGTCTTTGAACGTACATCTTTCTTTTTTTTCGCTTGTCAGGGTCCAGCGTTCTTCCTGGAAGACGGCAAATCAGCCATTTCACTAAATGATGCCCTGATGTGGGCGAAAGTGAACCCTTTCTCTCCATTAGGGACAGGTATACGCCTCAACCCCTTCTGAGCACGAATACAACAAATGTGAGCAGTATTCTGCCTGGTCTGGCTCTCAAATGTCAGTGTTTGGAAAGTGGACAGCATTCCTGGTTTTTCCCCCGGAAAGTATGTCATAAAACAGTAGAATGTCCAGTTGTTCAAAACTATCTTTTTTTAAGTTTTGCCATTCCATGCTGTGCTTATTACATTCAGGAGGATTGCAATTTATATGCAAAGAATTGCAGAAAAAGTGCTGTTGTAGTGAATATACAGTACACAAGGCTACAAGTAAGACAATAAATGCACAGATGTACTTCTAACATAGGCACGAGCACCAGAAATAACTGTTGTATAAAGAGATATTTATGCTGGATACAGTCATGAATGTTACATATGAAGCAGGATATTTAATGCCTTTCTTCCTCATCCTAAAACACAAGCAGGTTTAGGTGTCATTTCCAGGTCTTAGGGTTGCGGTCTATAGCCCAAAGATTGTAATTCTAGTTGATGTTTAGTTGGTACTGTCAGTGGTATTATGGAGTATAAGCATTTGCATCAAGCGGTCTGAATGTTTTGTAGATCTAACTTTTATTTCCAAGACTTGAGTACAGGGTATTCATCTGTACGTTGTTTGTTTTTTGTTTGCGCATTTGATTTTATGAAAAGAGACATGTTAGTTTTGCTGCTTTGACACTGAAATCATTTGTCTTGTCTGTCGTCTGTTATTTATGGACTGAATATATTTACTGACTATTGAATATACACCTTATTTTAGTAGAACCAAATAAGAGAATTAAGAGTTTAAAACCTTATATTGTAACAATGACTATTTAATGTTTCATTTCATTCAGTAACTATTATGAATGGTTTTACAGAGCAGGTCTGGGGCTAGAGGTGTAATATTTATGTTCATAAATTATGGCAACATTATTTAAGAAGCGATAATAGACATTAGGTTTTGCTGTTACATTCAAAATATGTTTAAATGAACATAGGCAATAAGTCTGAGAAAGTGCACACATGGAGTGAGGATGTAAGACATTTCTGCTGACACATAGCTATACATTTGAAGTATATTTCTGAAGTTAGGAAATAAAAGACAAAAAGTGTCATTTGTATTGCTAAAATCATCAGTTGCAATGGTTGTCACACATAGCTGAGTATATGAAATTGAATTCTTTTATGAAAGTTTTATGTTAGAAAAACAGATACAGAGACTATTTTCATCAAATGTGAAATGCACTGTGAAATGTATTTATTTGTATATAATTTTGTTCTAGAATTTACGTCTAAATCCATGCTTAAATGGGTGTACATAACATATTCATATGATCACTGTTCATATGCAACAGTTAAATGTTATATATTGGCATCAGATTAAGCCAGAACCTTTTCAAATTCTGCATGTTCCAAGTGTCTCATCTATTAATTTTGACTGATGATATTATAAAGGGGCAAGGCAGTTACCTTTTTATTTGTGACTATGATTTGATAATTGCTATTAAAAGAAAGTGTACAGAAAATCTTAAGATTTTATTTTTGCTTATAGTATTGCACTACATTGAACATGATTCAAATAATTGAGTGTTAGGTGATGTTTTTGAATACATTTATAGTACCAACTCTAATGCATGCACACAAAAACAAAAAAAAAAAAAGACGGCAGACCAATGAGACATACATATTTTTCTTTATTTGTAAGTTACATATCTTATCATGCTTTGTTTTGGCAACAAAATGATTAGCAAAAGTACTGCATTAGATTGAATCTTCCCAGTGTTTTTATTTTTAATTTTTATATTTCATGATGCAGCTTGGGAAGCTGTGAAAATATTGACAGCATCAGATTTCGTGAATACTGAACAGTTATCCTCTTCTTTTTTACATTAGTGTGATAAAAATAGAAAATTCATTATAACGACATGCACTTAAATAACTTCACCCTGACGCAATACATTTGTATCATATTAGGCATGCATGCAGCTTATATTGTGCAGGTTATAAATGACACATCAACACTAATGTTGTGAATATATAATTTACAAAAATATTAATGTTCATTAGTTGCACAAAAATATATAAGTATTTAAAAAATAAACATTTGAACGGAGAAGAAGTCAAATGAATGGCTAGCGTGATAGTGTTTTCTGTGCGTTGGTGTTCGCAAACAATATTGGATGACCTTTTTGTATATTAAAGCACTTAATATAAGAAAATAAAAGGGGGAGGGGCTTTGTGGAGTTAGGTTGACAGTCTATCTGTGCTGGAGGAAATTCTTGAGCAGAGTAGGCAGTTTGAGGTGAGGAATCAGGTGCAGTCTGGATCGGCCCATATAGTTTCGGATACTCAGTCTGCACAGCTGACACAGAGACTGCGGCGTGGCTATCCAGGAAAAGACAGTGAAAGTTAGCAATATCCCCTTTTTTGTTTATATATAAAAAATAAATAAAAAAACTTCTGACAACTTAGTAGTTTATAAAGTTATGTGGACAAGATGACCTGTGTTCAAATCCTATCCAACACTGAAAACATCTTTTCATCATTGTTTTCACCCATTCAAATGTATCATTTCATCTCAAAGTTTTCCACATTTTTTCATCAAATACTATGTGATCTTAAAAATGCACTGAACATATTACTGCAGAGATTAATACAGTTTAGTGGGTTAAAACATATAGATCTGGTTCCACAAACAGGGCTTAGATTAAACCAGGATTAGGCCTTAGTTCAATTAGGATATTTAAGTAGCTTTTATAAACATGCCTTGGAAAAAAAACATTACTGGTCTGCATCTTGAGACAAAACAATGGCACTGACATAGTTTAAATGGATAGTTCACCCAAAAATGAAAATTATTTACTCACCCTCAAGCCATCCTAGGGTAATCTTCTTTTAGACGAAAACAGTTCTATTAAAAAATATTGCTCTTCCAAGCTTTATAATGGTAGTGAATGGCGGTCCTGATTTAGTCCAAAAAAAGTGTTTATAAACTAAAATAACTAGCTTCCGGCAGACGGCCGACACAAGTCGACTTGTGCCAGAAGAGTAACTTCTGACGTAATGTAGGATGCAGGAGTAGCATAAGCTTTCGTGGTTCAAAAAAATTGGGCTGGGCAACAAACTCAAGCTCCTCTGATATTTCTCTTTAAAAATCTGTGTTTGTGACTGGTGTTTTGTTTTTGCTCTATCCTCTGCACTTCCGCATTCGTCTATATGTCATACGTCAGGTCAAGGGTTACTCTTTCGCCGTAAATCGATGTGTATGGTTATTTTAAGTTATTTTAGTTTATAAAGTTTTAAATATGGATATTTTTCTTACACAAATGCATCCTTCGCTTCAGAAGGCCTTTACTACCCCTTTATGATATGTCAGTGCAAGTTGCTTTCAGTTAAAACAGCTCAAACATTAGTCTGGGACTAGGCTTAAGCCTTGTCTGTGGAACCAGGGGTTAATGTACGGAAGGTGCAACTTTGGACAGACTAAATTTAGCATGTCAATGGGTTCTGCACCAAACAATAATTTAGACAAACCTAATCATGCAACTTCAAGATACCAATTTTATTTATTTTTTATTTCACAGAGGACCCAGGTTCAAATGACCTGGATCATGTCTTGAACCCATTCCCTCTGACTTTCCTGTTATATCGCCACTGATAAAGCCAATAAATAAATACATTGAATGGGCAAGATGTTTTTGAACATCATGACTAGAAAAACAACCAAATGCTGTCAAAATCAACGGAGCAGTATTACCTTCATACAGAAGGAGCGCAGACTCTGCCGCACTGCTGGGTGGCGCTGTCTCCACCGGCCTTTGCAGCTCCAGGTTTCGAGCGCTGATGTTAGCACCAAACTCTAGTAGCAGTCTGATGATTTCTGGACAGTCCTTCTGTGCTGCAGCGTGTAGTGGAGTGTCCAGGAAACGGCCCTTCTGCACATTGGCTCCTATGAAAAACAGATCCTTTTGTGATCAAATAAACTAGACCAGAACTAAAGGTGAGATGACATGACTTAAGCACACCAAAATACACCAAATAATAAAAAAAATTGTATTTGATGAGCTTACCTCCATCCAGAAGTTTCTGTGTACACTGGAGCTGTTGTGAGACACAGGCAATGTAGAGAGGTGTTCCTAGATGGGGGATGTCATAATCTACATCTGCTCCCCACGAGATGAGAGACTCTATACATGCTGCCCTGCCTGAGACAGCAACACATCTATGTTAATATTTTTGTAAACTCTGCTATAAATGCTATATATTCAAATCAATAAATTTATATGGTTAGACTAAAGCAGAACTGCTTGATTACCTTTGCTAGAGGCCTCGTGAATGGGTGAAGGTTGGCAGGCTTCTGCCTGTGGTTTTGCCCCATGTTCCAAAAGCACCTCTGTACAGGTGAAACTTCCTGCCGAGCAGGCGTTAAACAGCGGGGTTACGCCGTCAATGGTCGTGGCATTTACCTGCCATGCACAAGAACATGCTAACAGCACAATCCGCACAAACTGTCATCTTCTAACCCTTTCATGCATGAATTATGACAACCTTGGTCATTTTTTTTTTTTTATTGCTCTCTTAGGTCAAAAAACTTCTTTTTTTACACATATTATGTAAAGAAAGTTTCAGATGTATACTTGAATAGACAGTATGCACTTCTGTTTTTAACTGAAGAGATACTGTATTAATCTTAATAAAGTAATAACACAGTAATACTGTGTGTATATCCAATGAATGGACGTGATTCGATCAAAGATCTCTACAAACGGTGAAGGTACAACTCTGTGGAAACCCAACTCAGACTACTACAACTTGCACTCCCTACAGCTGATCACAGTATATCGATTTATCCTTATTAGCTAATAATTATGATTATGTTCAAAATGGACTACTAAGTTCTACTGTAGCTCTCCTCTCTGAGAAAATCTCAGACTGAAATCTACATTGATCTATTGATGTTTTCAGACTGTGGAAAAAATTGTGATCCAGTGTTTTCAATCTCATCTAAAATGAGCAGTGCTGGGGGTAATGCATTACGTAATCAATTGCTTTTTTGATGTAACAAGTAACGCATTAGAAGTAACTTGCATTATGTAATCAGATTACTTTTTTGACGCAACCACAAATTACATTATAATAACCGAAATACATTTATTTACAGCCAAAAAGTTACTGCAGATGAAATATTTTCAAGAACAACAGTCACAGTAATAGTATGAATTGTAGCTGAAATATAGTTAGTGGCACATGATGTCCAATTTAGTGGACAGATGATTAATCAGAATTTCCTCTCGATCTAAAAATCTGAGATCTAATATTGGAAAATTTAACAATGATATGACTCCTTAGATGTTACTTGATGTTACATTTTTTTTTTACCTGTAAAAGTCTCCTAGGATAGAAGGAATGGATGGATATTCCAGAGCAACTTCCAGGACATTTCTGACTGGCCGTCGGCCATCTTGGTTTGGAGAAAAAAAAATTCCACATACAACGGCATGCCACAGAGTGGCAGTGTATAAGATGATGAACTATCTAGTGTCTACTGTAGCGGTTGATGTGCAACTATCCGATAAAAACCCTTTATACGCAAGAAAGTGGCTTTTTGAATAGCTGTCCACTGTAGTGACCATGCATGAAAGGGCTAAACATCTAATAAACAATAAACACCTATAAAACAATTAGGGGTGGCTGGGGTTAGTTGTCACACAGGAAGTTATCACAGGGGCTATATCTCAGTAACTGTGATTAGAGGATAAAATTCAAATTCCATAGTTTATTTTGTTTTTAAGTAGTGGTTTAATTGGTCAAATTTTCCAAATTTCTGGTTTAAATTTTGCGAATTTTATCTTTCAAATCGATTAAAATTCTATTATCATCATATTTTTGCTATAGCTGTTGGGTAAACAAGCAAACACAGTAAATCCACACTGGCAGACATTCAAGCAAGGATCAGTAATATAATGAAGATACAATTAAGCAAAAGATTGAACTGTGCACTCAGGACAAGTGTATACTTCCTAAATGTAAAATCAGGGCAAGCTGTGGTTTTTACTGGGGTACGTTGTCATATGCTTTAAATGTTATGAAATGTATTAAATATTAATTACTAAAGATACAAAAAAATAATAATATTTGATGAATAAAACAATGGTATTTTCTATATTTTACGTTTTTTGCTGTTTCAATAATTACTTTGTTTCATACTTGTTTTAATGTTGCTGAAAAGTCTTTAAAACGCTATTTAAATAACTAACTCACATTGGCACCGGCCTCTATGAGAGCCCTGGCACATGCTACATGATCTCCCAGGCAAGCTTCATGTAGTGGAGTCACGTGATCAATAGTGATGATATTTGGATTGTAACCCTGGTAATATGGAGGGAAAAAAACAGAGGAATATAACATATATAATAACATATTTGCTTTAAAAAGTTAAAAACTTACTAATTTGACATTTGAAATTTGACTAATTTTAACAATTTCTGTTCCATTTTTGTGTATAAGTTTGTAAACCTGTGAGAGAAGAGTCTTGAGAGCCAGAAGTCGACCCTGACACGCAGCTTCATGGAGTGGAGAACGATCCGCCCATGTTCCTGTTTAGACGGGAATGAAGATGCGTCAAATTATTCTTATTAATAAGCTAATGTACTGACACCCAACTATTTCCCATGACTGATAAATGCCCTTTCTTCTCAGAAAAACAAACCACAAAGCAAGCCCAAAAATGCTGAATTAACAATTATCAAATGTTACATTAACATAATTTACAGCAACCATAATTTGCTGTAGTTAAAAGCTAACCAACAGCTACAAAAGCACTGCCATGAAATTCAAGAGCTTTAAATACACCCACTCAGCCACAGTTGGACTTGATATAATTTCCAGTACATTCTAAAGTGAGAGTGGTGTGATTTTGACACTGCCCATTGACAGCTGTTGAGAAGAGAGTGTGAGTGGAATTGCTGCATTATCAACCGTGAGAGTGGATCAGCTCTCTATAAAGGTGATTCTATAAACTGTTGAGCCATTTGAACGTGTTGCTGTAATACAAAAGGAAAATGAAAGGATTGTACTGCATAAAATAGCACTCCCTTTATCAGTATGTAGGAATAAAAGCAAGATCCATTTATTTAATTATTCTCTCATATGGAACTACAAGACAAAAGCCCATATATAAAAACCTCTGCCTTCCGGTCTTTAGACATTACAGGGCAGTAAATGCCAGGGCTCTGACTTACTGGCAAAAAGGGCATTTTGGATGGCATGTCTTTTCCATTATTTGTTCAAGCGGAAGCTGTGTCAGTGTCCAAGACTTCTCTATCAACGTTACACTTCAAAAAAGTAGTGGAGAAGTAATTATGTGCTAAAAAGTTTCAGTAAACTAGATTTTTAGTTAAATTAGTATTTTTTCAGTATGGATGGGAAACGGATTATGGTATGCGAGATCTTTATACAGAGGATCAACTTAAAAATAAGTTTAAACTTCCTCAGTCCCATTTTTTGGTTATTTCAAGTAAAAATTAAGTAAAAGAATTTTCATTTCAGATTTATTTAAAGTGATGTTAAAAATGCTTGTTTACCCAATTTGATAAATGTTTTATTTAAATGTTAACATAGATATCCCTAAAAAAAAATTTAAAACAATTTTAAAAATGTTTTTAATTTTCTCAAATTTTCCAGACATTTTCCCTAACACATCCCTGCAAAGTTTAAACAACTCAATCCTCGATTAAACAACTGCACCAACCTAGTACTGACCGCAGTAGCAACAGCACAACTACAGTAAGAAACACAGCCTTTGGACATTTTCTATTTAATCAGAACAATAATCATATGTTTAGCACAGAACAATTATTAATTTATACAGTAATGCACAGTGCTATAGCAGCTCCTACCGGATATATATCTACTCAGAGGTCTATATTTAGCATGAGCTCAATCTAGCCACAACAGCATACGCAAACTGCCCTCTGCAACTGTCATTCCTGGCACAGAACCAGGCCTTAGAGCAAGAGTTTCTGTTACGTACCCATGTCTCCGTCGCCCCATGGCACATATAGCCATTGATACGAATACGCCATAGCCTGTAAATGAAAGGACGGCTGTCATCTCGGGGTGCAAAAAAGCAGCCGTCTTCTCCTTTCAGCTTAGCTGAGCAAGGGCGATGGGTTACTCCCACTGAGATTCAAGACTGACATGTGGAGCTTTAGGCCACAGCTGTGCTTTAGTTTAGTCCGTTTCAATGATATTAGATGCTATTTTTTATGATTATGATGATTTTGTGTTTTCGTGTGTGCTTTAAGAATTCATGTCATATAAAAATTAATGAGTTCAAACTACTTCATTAGTGACATAGCCCTATTTTTTCTGATCAAGAAACATACTGGTTGTTGCATGATAGGCACTTCTCAGAGTGAATGCTGGTTGACTAACTGCAAGCAGTCTTTATTGTGATATTCTCTGAGAGCTTTAATGAATATTTCAGATCCTGTTCTGTTCATGTGACTACAGCTGAGCTCCACGGAGACTAGAACCACTTGTAACATCCCTGTTTATGGACTCCCTAGTCAGGGAGACAGTCCAATTCAACCATTCTATAATGTATTGTAATAATATAAAGGAATCCCTTCCTATAAACAAACAACTACACATTATAGGGTAAAAGCCCATGTCTAATATGATGCAGAAGGAACTTAAACTTAAATGTGTGCAGCAAAAAAAAACAATAAAATCCTTATCTAACAACTACTAAGCCAAGTACACAACATAATAAGCACATTACAATAGTGCATGCATTTGTATGTTCCTCTACTTGGGCTACTAATACTGTTGCATAGTCTGCAAATAGCTAGTCAGCTTTGTATTTTGGTTGTGGGAAACATGAGAAACGATAACCAAGCTTTGGAAGAAAATGTTAAAACTTTATTATTTTTTCATCTAACTGGAAATATTAAATTAAAAATAACGTTACAACATCAAGGACAGATCAGCTTTGCATGAATGTCTGCAGTACTTTGTATTTCATATTCACTTCATTCTGCTCCATTGGTGTTTACATGTGCGTGTGTGTCTGACTGACACTTTGTGGCAATTATGTACTTGATATCCATCCTTAGTCTTATTTTTGTTTAATAATGTTAATATATAATTAATGGGGAGAGCAGGGACGTTTTGCAACACCTTTGCATGTCCCTGGGTTTCTCAGAGACTGTTTGTATTGGAAAGCCAAAATTGCAATACAATATACCCACATCTGTCTGCTACACACCCACACTGCTGCAACATATAGGGTAAAAGCCCATGTCTTATATGATGCAGATATATATGATCCCCCTACATATGACAATATATGAAGAGTTCGGATGCAAAAGCCTCTAAAAGCCACTTCGGTCAAAAATGAGATAACGATACTGAGTGAATGCTCTCCACATTAGTGTACTAGTATACGTTTATAACATACTTTCACTTCAAACCCACTAAATCCCAGCCTCAGCCCATTCAAAAGAACCGGTACTTAGGTAGAAACCTATACATGGAAGCCTGACAAAAATGCTTATTTTAAAGAAAAACGTCAGACGGACTTAGAAGCTTTTGCATCTTGAATAGGCAAAGTCAAATGTTGCAACTGATGGTAAGAGGGGACGGTTGCAACAGTCCACAGGGGCAGTTGAAACATTCATTAAAATGTAATAAAATCATTCTTTAACATAATTTTTATTTATTTTACTTGTGCACAGACAGGGTCTTTACTAAGATAAATTGGCTATATAAAGACAATGACTAAAAGGAACAAAATACATTTTTAAGTAACAACCAGGTTTTGGTAAATTATTACAATTTGGTAAATTATTTTTAAAATCAAAATCAACACTGAAATATAATAAATCTGTGAACTTCTGTAAATGTAAACTGTGTTTAAGTGAATGTTGGAATATATTCACTTATATATATTCTTGCAAGGTTATGTGGCAAATGGCAAAGTCTTTTGCCTCAGACCTCAGTGTCCTGCCTTTATGCTTCACTATGTGTGTATCTCAATCAGTTCCCTAGTTCAGTAGTCAGTGCACTGATCAGGAAGTCAGCCATGTTCATGTACACGATATACTGATTCAAAACCTACGAATGCTGCTAACATCAGAACAGAGGGACACCCCTATCTGTATTTCCTCCCTTGTGGCATACTGAAAACACAGAACAGATGTCTAACTAGTCAGATTTTTACTTAAATAAAAACTGTTTATTTAAATGTAGAGGGGGGCAGATAGAAAGTAGCCTATGCATAATATGGAGCTTTACTTGTAAAAATGAAGATGCATTTCTGTAGCTCTGAATGGTTCATTTTGGCAGCCCCTGAAATGGGTCATACCATTTACATTACTTAAAGGGGACCTATTATGCAAAATTCACTTTTATAAGGTGTTTGAACACAGATGTGTGTCCACAGTGTGTGTAAACAACCAGCCTATAATGGTAAAAATCCACCCAATACTTTTTTTTTATAATCCCTATCAATCATTATCAATCTCTCATAACACGCTGTTTCATATTTCCCCATACTGGAGCACATTTAGGCCACAGCCACACCAGGTTTTGGGGTGGAACAAATCAACCCTCTCCATTGACTTTTTTTTTTTTTTTTTTAAAGAGCGTTTAAGGGTGCAAAAGTGGATACAGGCAATAAGACTTGAAGCATCAGCAGGAAGAATGCTCAGTACGCCTACGTGTGCAATAAACATTTTGTCACTGGTAAGTCAGAGTTTGTTTTTCCCCCCGGAGGGCGTGGTTTTCAAATGATGACGCCTGCTGCTCTGTCCCTATGTAAGAGTAGGGAAGCCCCACCCATAGAGACAGGGGGGTGGTCGCCTTGTATTGCGTGAAGCGGTCGTCTTGTCATTTCTGACTTAGAACAAAAAACAGAACAATGTCTAAAAGCTGATATGTGACAAGGTGTACAGCAAACAAGCTAAAAAACACAGGACTACGTTTTTATAAGCTGTCGACCCAAAAAAACGAGCGTTTAAGGAGACAAAAGTGGATACAGGCAATAAGACATGAAGCTCCAGCAGGAAGAATGGGTACATTTTGGGATCCTGACACTCAGTATGCCTACATGTGCAGTAAACATTTTGTCACTGTTAAGTAAAATATCCAATTGTCAGTTTTATATATTATATTTCCTGTCGTTGATTACATTGCCCTCCAGTGTGTGTAGTTCTCAGTGTAATATAACATGTCGCACTCTGTCTCAATTGCCTGTATCCACTTTTGTCTCCTTAAACGCTCGTTTTTTGGGTCAACAGCTTGTAAAAACTTCTGGGTTTTTGATTCTGGGTTTTTTAGCTTGTTTGCTGTACACCTTGTCACATATCAGCTTTTAGACATTGTTCTGTTTTTTGCTTGTCAAAAATGACAAGGAGGCTGCTTCACGCAATACAAAGAATGTCAGTAAAATGTTATATATTTGTGCAAATCATATTACGCATGACTGCTTCACCAACGAGGTTGTTTCTGAAGGGTGGGTCAGTGCCAACTCTTCGTGCTCTAACTTCATATCCAGAACAAGTAAGGATGGCACTTCATATTTTGTGAATGTCTGCAAACTGCCTTTCTGAATGAGCTTTTTAGAATGCTGTACAGCGAATATGGCTAAAGCTACCATAGTCTCTGACTGCATTCACATAGACTAGAGCTATGTTGTTCGTTTTATCCTGAAAACAATTACAGTCTGCGTAATTCATAAACGCACATTTATTATCCATTGTATAGATTAACATGACGGTGCATGCTAGTTGATGAGTTGAATCAACGTAACTCCACAACACAACAACTAACATTACATGAATGTATCCACTAACCATTCAAAAATGTGCAGTCTAAAAGTTGCAACCTCTTCCTAAGTCTCTCCATCAGTGTCCGACTACAGTTCAAAGATGGAGTCTGCGCTCCACAGCTGGTTATTTCTGACATTTGGCTGAGTGAGATTCCCCTGTTTTGTTGTTTACGGAGTATCCGAAACTCATGTAAAGGATCCGCTCTTGTGGAAGAGAGGCGAGGAGCAGCAGCTCATTCGCATTTAAAAGGACACACAAAACAGCAAATTTTTGCTCACACCCAAATAGTGGCAAATTTGACACGCTATAGTAAATGATCTGGGGGGGTATTTTAAGCTGGAACTTCACAGACACATTCTGTGACATTCTGACACATTCACATTCCAAGGCACAATATGTCCCCTTTAAGCGGTTTAAATATGCTCAATCAAGGATGTGCATTTACTTCTTGAGCAAGAACACCCAAGCGTCTAAATGCATGTGCAGAGTTCAGCTGAGTGATATAGTTTACTCTCTTTAACTTAATGCTGTTGAACTTAATATATGAAGCAAACTGCTAAAATAACGACAACAGTAAAGAGTAAGTTGGTGTCCTGGCCAAATTCCCTACCAATCATGGCCTCCTAATAATCCCCATCCACTGAATTGGCTCTATCACCCTCTCTCCTCTCTACCCATAGCTGGTGTGTGTTGAGCGCACTGGCGTTGTTGTACTGTGGCTGCCGTCGCATCTTCCAAATGGATGCTGCACACTGGTGTTGGTTGAGAAGAGACCCCTGACATGAGTGTAAAGCGCTTTGGGTGTACAGTAGTACATATGAAAGCGCTATATAAATGCCTCATTCATTCATTCATTAAAAGTATATGACTTTGCAGTGCTTCACGCAAACAGTTGAGCAGTATGACAATAAAATCTGATCATAATAAAAAATACTTTTTAAACTTGAAATGTATTTTTTGCAAAAGGAATGGTCACACGTGGCTGTTTTCTGGGGGATTCCAGGAAGGAAGAGGGGCTAACTTCCATCCCTCTAGCTCATTCCTGATGAGCAGGAGACATAAGGTATGTTAGGCTATACATAAAATATAAAACAATATTCATGATTTGATATTACCATCATTACAATAACATAACATTACAAACATTAACAATAATGAATAGCCTATTAAGAATATATTGTATTAATAATAATAATAATAATAATAATAATGATTTTTATATTATGTATCTAATATTAACTCCAATATAATTTGCCATTTTAAAGTTATAGCTATAGAAGTCCCGTCTCTATACAAAAACACATATATTTACACGTGTCGATAACTCACCACAAATTCTAACACGCCGGCGCACTTTCTTTTTCGCAGAAAAACCCTCGTCGTCTTCTCGCTTTCTTTTCTTGGGAGTATTATCTGAATGCTCGGATTCTCTGCGGGGAACTTCAGGCATGTTTGCGTCAGGTCTGTGTCCTTCTCTTCGCACAGGATAGAGCGAGTGTGACTAGCGCTTCTCTCTGATTGGCTGCTCGGTTTGTTGTTGTTTCAGAGCTCAGTTGAGTCGTGTTGGCTACGGAAACTATTTACCATATGAATATTAATAAGGCCACGCTGACGTTGCCTGGTAAACCTTCTGGAGCATCCAGTCACGTAACGTAGTCTAGTTAATATCCATAAGCCGAGCCTTTGGCGTAGTAGAATGACGAGCGCGCAGTTATTTATATTCATGAGGTATCTCCAATATAGTAGCCTACTGTAGGCTACCATGTCCCTGCCTGTTAAACTATTTATATGGCAAGTTAAGATTTGAACGGTGCCAATGTTATTCCACAAATAGCTAATACAGTCAAGATTTTGAATGAATTGAATTTTCCCCTTAACACACATATATATATATATATATATATATATATATATATATATATATATATATATATATATATATATATATATATATATTATAACTTTTTCCTATAATACAATGATAATTCTCCTCGCGGCAGTTTGCCTCTGTACATTCTGTGCAAAAGCACCTAGTTAAAGTAAACACTGTTATTTATCTGAACTGTGCACATGCATTTTTGATGTCATGTTGTTCTATCCATGCAATAAATGCACATCCTTAAAAAAAAAAAAAAAAAAAAAAAAAAAGCATGTGCTGCTGGGCTATGGGCCATTTGGGGACATCCTTAATTACAATTTAAAATCAATCAGAGTTATTGAAATGTATCTACATCAAACAAATAAAGGATACTTTCTACATCCTTCATATGTTCCTTCAATCTTTTGTTAACATAAGACAATAATCGAAAACAACAGTGAGGAATAGATTCTTGGATTTGGAAACGGAATCGATTCCAAAACATTCGGAATCGAACAGCCTTAGGGCTAACTAGCATGAGTATCATCTCAGAAGCTCATTCCTGATTGGAGAAATAAGGCATGTTGCAACCGCTCTCCCGTAAAATATAAAACAATATTTATGATGATTTGATATTAAATTTTTTACAATAACATAACATTAGCAATAATGAATGTTAAGAATATGTCATGTTAATAATATTAATTCTTATATTATTTATCTAATATTAATTCCAATATTATTTGCCATTGTATATCTATAGAAGGCCCGCCCCTATACAAATGCATTACTGCAATGTGATAGCAGGGCACAACTATAAACACATATATTTACAAGTGTCGATAACTCACCAGTACAAATCAAAATACCCCAGCGCACTTTCTTTTTCGCAGAAAAACCCTCGTCGTCTTCTCGCTTTCTTTTCTTGGGAGTATTATCTGAATGCTCGGATTCTCTGCGGGGAACTTCAGGCATGTTTGCGTCAGGTCTGTGTCCTTCTCTTCGCACAGGATAGAGCGAGTGTGACTAGCGCTTCTCTCTGATTGGCTGCTCGGTTTGTTGTTGTTTCAGAGCTCAGTTGAGTCGTGTTGGCTACGGAAACTATTTAGCATATAAATATTAATAAGGTCACGCTGGCGTTGCCAGAGCCATCTAATAATTTAAACGGCTCTGGGCGTTGCTTGGTAAACTTTCTGGAGTGTCCAGTCACGTAACCTAATTATTATTCATGAGCCGAGCCTTTGCCATAGTAGAATGAACGGCTCTGAGAATGACGAGCGACAATTGCGCCTATTGGACGCACGTCACGGAACGTAATTTATATTCATGAGGCAAATCTTCAACACAGTAGCTACCACGTCCGTGCCTGTTGAACTATTTATATCGCAGTTAAGATTAGAACGGTGCCGCTGTTATTCCGACATAAACAGTCAGGATTTTGAATGGATGTTCCCATGTACATCCTTAACATTCATCAAAAATAGATTGTAAAATGTTTGTCACTCATCAGTTTGCATAGCATTTGAAGTCAGTTCATTTGCATGTCGTGATAGACCTATACATGGCAGCAAAGTAGTGGGACAAAAAGGAACAAAATAGACACAAATAGTTAAGAGGAGCATTTCCAGACAAAATTACTACATTTTACCTGTATTCTTCTGAGACTTCAGATATAGATTACTGAATAAATGTGAGGGATGGATGGGTTACTATTTTTGTAGTGTATTTTACCAAAACATTTTGACAAAAAAACAAACAAAAAAACACTTTCCTTACATGTAAATTACATATACTTACTATACTACAATAGTAAATTATGCATAATTATGTGCAATTAACCCTAAACCAACCCTAATCCTAAAGTAAGTACATGTTGTTGATTGATATTCATCAGTAGGCTACATAAATGCATAATTACATTTTATACATGATTTACAAGGACACTTTCAAATGTATAATTAAAATGTATCATTACAAGGACACTTTAAAATAAAGTGCAACCAAAAGGGGGAATAAAAGGTTATTGCCATTCAATATGTATCTTAATTGTATCTAAAGTCTACCCAGCCATGAAAGGCCAAAATGCAAAGAGAAAGAGCCTTTCATAACTCAGCATTCGATAAGAACACACTGACCCAATTTTCTTAGTGTTACAAACTGGGCCATGAAACAAACTTTACATTAAAAAAAAAATAAATAAAAAACATTTTTACAGTGTTTACAACGAGATACAATGAGTGATAAACCCAATCTCACCCAATAGTGACTAATCTCAGAACATGCTCCAAAATATATAGCCCAATATGTCCCTACTTACTGTGCCCTTGGCCAAAATCATAGAACTCAGCTGCGATCCGGGCCGCCTCCTTACGGTTTCCTTTAACCACATAGAAGTGGGTCAGTATGTTTAAACTGATCTTGACAAAAAGTTTGAAGCAAAAAAGGACAAAAATCGAGAGATAGACATTGGTATACTGCGAGCCAAATGGCCGCTCCTCCAAAATCTCAGTCATTGCTGCTGCTCAGTGACTGTGAATGTTTTGGAATGGGATCCAGGGATGTGTTGATGGGGATCATATGCCAGACTGGCCCAGTTATTCTCCAAGGCAGCTGGGCTCAGAGTAGGGATGAGATAAGGCAGCTGGACTTTTATGGGCCACTTGACTGAGGCATAACAATAGGTGTTGTCATTTGTTAGGATGTTTGTCCCATGATACATTGAGACACTTTTGTTTTCATTACATTATTTGTATTTTAACGTATTGTTGCTAATACAGCAGTGCCTTCAGATGATTTAAAGTATTTTTGTTTATGTTCACAGTCGGCCATGATTAAGCCAATGACTGGGGAGTAACCAGGGTAAAGCCAGTAGTATTTGATTGATCATGCGATCCATGGGCGCTATATCATATTTTGGCAGTAGAGACAAGTAGCCTATTAATACAGATTGCATGTGATTTTTAAACATTTCATTTTGCTTGTAAATTTTTAAGAGCTTGTGTAAGTGATGCTTTTGAGAAAATTTGTTAAAGGCTGCATGTTTAGGAGATATTAATATTTTTAAACACAGTTGTGCGGTGCAATAAACATATTATTATTATTATATTAGGTGAATCAACCATAAATGTTTATTGTGGATAAATGTTAACTGAATATAAAAAAATCTAAATTGGACTAAAGCATGAAAAATTTGTAAAAAAAAAAACAAACAAACAAAACAAACAAACAAAAAAAACAATAATGTGAGGTTGCATTTAAAAATTATATTTCATATATCCAGCTAAAAGTGTGTTAAAGAGATGTCATTTAGATATAGATTATTCCTGTGAATGTTTTTTGGTAAT
This sequence comes from Paracanthobrama guichenoti, assembly GCA_018749465.1. NCBI lineage: Eukaryota > Metazoa > Chordata > Actinopteri > Cypriniformes > Gobionidae > Paracanthobrama > Paracanthobrama guichenoti. Next base: position 46,271,021 of record CM031943.1, read on the forward strand.
GGAAAATTGTATTAGAAGGAAAACAATAGGCCTATTATTCCAATGAAAATTAGAATAATTTTATTACACAAGAAGAAATTCAAGGTCAAATTTCATTCATTTTGTTTGGAGAAACTGATAATAATAAAAAGCAAAGAAGAATTGTAATATTTTTAATCAAATTTATTTTTAGTAATGTGGTATGTAATGTAGTAATGCATGTGTATGTTTGTGTATAAATTTGTGTGAGTTTATACTGTTGTACAAATGTGCTATATTTGCTTGTTTTTTTAAAAATTATTTTTATTGTCTGTGCCCGTTGCTATTTGACTATTAATGCAATATCACTTCCTGACCACTGGGTGGCAATGTGTACATTCTAAAATGAAACAGGAAGTAGGTCTTGCTTCCGAATCATCTTTTAACTGCCTCGCTTCCTGCTTTGAACCTCAGCTCGGAGCTTTTCTTTATATCTTTGTTTTGCAATACGTTGTTAGTTGTTAACTAGATTGAATCATGAATACGGTATTGTCGAGGGCGAACTCGCTTTTCGCCTTCTCTCTCAGTGTGATGGCAGCTCTCACATTCGGATGCTTCGTTACTACAGCGTTCAAAGACAGAAGCGTACCGGTGGATATACACGTATCTAAAGTCATGATGTAAGTGAACTGCTCTTTCTGAGCTTGCGATCAATGGTTCAATACAAAATCAGTGTTAAGATCATTAAAAAATATATTTGTTATGCATCACAATCATATTGTTGCAGCATATGGATCTTGTAACGTTAGATGCTGAGCTGGTGGCCAATAGCAGTGTAGCACGTCAGCTATGCAAATTATTTAAATATAAAGATCTTATTTGTGTGCCCTTGTTCAGCAGTATTTCGAATCGCTTAATAAAAAATGGTTTTGTGGGAAACGCACATGTTAAATGTGTGTGCGCCATCAGGAATGCTGGATTGAATGTAGTTTCGTCATTTACATCTGTGTGTCACACATATGTAAACTAGCTGAGATCTTCTGTCTCTCATGTTTTTTCTCCAGTAAAAATGTAGACGACTTCACAGGACCACGAGAGAGGAGTGACTTGGGCTTTGTGACATTTGACCTTTCTGCTAATATCCTTTTGATAGAACAGAGCACTGCTGTGCTACACAATTACCTCCATGTTGATGGAAAAGTCACTCTACTCTAAGATTTTAAGATTTATATTTATAATTTCATGTTTCTGTATTAATTGCATGTTTACACAAATGTAATTCCTGTGTAAAGGCATTTATGACTCCTCAGTGCCATACATTCTGCAGTCTTTGTAAATGCACCTTTTGTGGAATATATATCAGCTTTTCAGTACAGTTTACATCTAGAACTAGATTTGTATTATTTGCCTTAAATGCTTTATTACATCTGCAGCCAATATTTGACTGGAATGTGAAGGAGCTCTTTCTTTACCTGACTGCTGAATATTCAACCAAAAGCAATGTAAGTCTTTACCATTTCAGTCTATCCAGAGAGCAAAAATCCATGTGAATGAGAGCTGGGTATTTGTTGTGTTGTAGATGTCAATATGTCAGACCCGTTTGTGTTTTTCACATTAATAAAGCGTTCCATGTTATCCGATGTTAGGCACTGAACCAGGTGGTTCTATGGGACAAGATTGTCTTGAGAGGTGACAACACCAAACTAAACCTGAAGGAAGTTAAATCCAAGTACTTCTTCTTTGATGATGGGAATGGTTTAAGGTTAGTTGCTTTGTTCAAAGTATTTCACCTGTGCATTTTAATTCATTTTTATTTATGCGCACACACACACTACCATTCAAAAGTTTTAGATCGGTATGATTTTAAATGTTTTTAAAAGAAGTCTCTTCTGCTCATCAAGGCTGCATTTATTTGATTCATAGCAAAACCAGTAATATTGTGATATTTTTACATTTTAAAATAACTTTTCTATTTGAATTTATAGTAAAATGCAATTTATTCCTGTGATGCAAAGCTGAACTTTCAGCAGCCATTACTCCACTCTTCAGTGTCACATGATCCTTCAGAAATGATTCTAATATTCAGATTTTCTGCTCAAGAAACATTTATTATTATCAATGTTGAAAACAGTTGTGTACAATGTTTTTCAGGATTCTCTGAGTAAAAAGTTCAAAAGAACAATCTGAAATAGAAAGCTACATTATAAATGTCTTTACTGACACTTTTGATCAATTTAATGCATCCTTTCTGAATACAAGTTAAAAAAATGTTTTGTTTTTTTGGAAAGAAATCTTTACTGACCCCAAACTTTTGAACAGTAGTGTATAAAAGCTTTCATATATAACTTTTACAATACAATTATTACATTTAAAATTAAATTTAACTATTTCTAAATATCAGGAGCCATATTCACAAAACATTTGATCTTACCACTAAGAGTTCTCCTGAATGGCAGTAAAAGTTCTTAGTTTCTGAGTTTTCTCTTAAAACCTATTCACAAAGCTGCTGAGACCTTTTACTAAGGAATAGAGAAAAGTCTTAAGCTAAGAGAAAGGGCGGGGTTGACCTCGTTGCTATGGATGATGTCATAGCATTGTAGAACTATTGTATCTACAATGCTATGACATCATCATAGCATTGGTAGAACGAGGTATCATGTTGCCATATTCAACTAAGTAGAACTATTCAACTAAATATTTTAAAATAAGAATGTTGCCATGTTCAGATAAAGATTTTAAAAAGTAGGCTGTGTGTCACTAATTCAACAAGTATATGTTCAGCTAATTATCAGCTGAATTATAATCTATAGAGAGAGAGATTGCAGAATTCAAGCGACAAATGATGTTTTATAAACAAAGTTCGGGAGGAGCACTATCTAATCAGCTCGAGAGGAGGCAACAGTATACGCAGCCGACTCACCTAGTTACCACAACAGTTTTCTGCATCCTTCTGCCACCTCGACGACTCCCTCTCGGCCCAGCCGGGAATTCAGGGGAGTACTCTGGGTTTGGACTAAATTCCCAGCTCGGAGCTCTCGATCCTTTCAGACAACGCGGCAAATATGCTTATTTTACTCTATCTGATCATTTGTAAGTGTGAACTCGTGAAACAACTACCACAGGTAATCAGACATATTCTTTATATTTATTTATTTATTTATTAAATAAATTAATGTTTATTATTTTTGGCATTTTCGCCTTTTAGTTATGAGAGGACAGTGAGTAGACAGGAAGCAAAGTGGAAGGGAGAAGGTCTGTAACAGCCATTAGGATTGTTTGTGATTTGGTCTTAGTGACTTAGGAGTCCTCTTGACTACTCCTAATGTTTCACAGATTTAGGAGCTAGTTTTAGCACTAAAATGCTTTGTGAAATACTCTTAGAGCAAAGATTTAGGAGTCCTAAAATTAGGACTGACACGCCCATTATTTTTAAGAATTTGTACTAAATCGGTAAGTTAGGAGCTGTAAGATGTTTTGTGAATATGGTCCCAGGGCCCGTATCAATCAAGCCTCTGAGAATTACTCATAAGAACACTGCTAAAAATTGACTTAAGAGTAAAATAAAATCTTGGCTCAAAGCTGCGCTTAAAAGTTAGTTATCAAGCATCTCAGTCACACTTTAAGTGAAGTGTAGGGTTAAATCTTAAGTGTCAGTTTTAGAGATGATTCACGACACTTTGCCGTGCCACAAACGGGATTTTGGATGACGACATGCATGGACCAATCACTGAATAGATTTCCTTATTTAAAAATTTTCTCAGATAAATTCACATTGAATGGTGAAATTCCTGAAGTAATTTAAGAGAATATATTATTATATACACATTGGAAATGAAAGATAAACATGTTTTCCAGCCACCATGTCTTAATTAAACATTTTAAACCTGTGCGCTGTTAACTGACCTAACGTTACCTGTGGCTTAGATTTTATGATATAGCCTAATCAGCCACCACAGATTCCAAAAGAAAACCGAACTGGCGGGAGGAAGAAGCGATCGCTACTGCTTGCTGAATTAGTCGAACAGCGGAAACGTGATAAAAGGCAAGTTCAGCCCAACATTAACCAGTGCTGACGAAGATGATGCCTGCTCTGTCCAAACGAGACCGTTTGATGAACTGCTCGTCGTCAAATATTTCAAAACCATTCTTCCTCTCCTGAAAGATTCACGTCTCCGTCTCCCCTACTGGCAACTCCTAACCACTTGAGACCCTTGAGCTGTCTTAAATAACTGGGAGAGTAAGAGTGATTCTTAGCTTTAAGAAATTTGATAAGTAGTTTGAAAGTAGGAGTAAATTTCATGAATTCTCTAGTTCTAATAAGACTAAAATGGCACTTTGAGTGATAAATACGGGCCCAGATCTTAGAGTCTTACAACTGAAATATGAGTGATACTCTTCTGATAGATCTGATATTGGGGAAAAAACCATTTTAAATTAAATGAATTTCAAATGAAAAATCGGTCAGATTTCTCATAAGTAAAACAATAAGAAACATTACAACATAATAAAACACGTCGCATCTACTAATGAATTAAACTCAAAAGAATATTGACAATGTGTGAACATTACTTGGGTAACACTTTACAATAAGGTCTCATTTGATAACATTAATGCATTAGCTAAAATAACAATCAATTAGCAATGTATAATTTCACAGAATTTATTTTGTTATTGTTAGTTTAAAAAATACTATTCTTTGTTCATGTTAATTCACAGTGCATTTACTAATGATACTTTTGATTTTAAAGATGTGATGAAAAATGCTGAAATTAACATTAACAAATTATTAAATGCTGGCTCATTTTAACTAATGTAGTTAACTAAACTAATGTTGACAAATGAAAACTTATTTTAAAGTGTTACCAATATTTGACATATAGAACTTAAAATTAGAAATGGACATCTCTCTGATATCTCCTCCTGTTTTTTTTTTTTTTTTTTTTTTTTTTTTTTCAAACACAGGGCAAATAAGAACATCACTCTCACTCTCTCATGGAATGTGGTGCCAAATGCTGGAATCCTGCCATTGGTCATGGGATCTGGACACAAGAGTCTCGCCTTCCCTGAATCATATGAAACCGCAAAGAGCTACTGAACTGTTCCAATTCATCCCAAACCGTATTTGTAAATGTTGTGCTCTGTACGGGTTTTAATAAAACTTAACACGTTGTTTAAAGGCTGTTGTTTATTTGGGTTAAGATAATTATTGCAACTTAATATTTCAAGAGTCATTTCTGTGGCCATAATTCTAGTTTAAAAAAGGATACGTTTTTGTCATCAGGATAATTCTCTGGTGTTTCACAATTGTTTTGTGTGGATAAGAATATTTTTATTTTGGTCAGTATTAAAACATCAGTTTGTCATTATTGAAAGTAAAGTGCTCACAAAGAAAGAGTACATGTAGTAACCAATTAAAGGAAGCTCAATCATTCACTTTTAGAAAAAAAAAAAAAAAAAAAAAAAAAGTTAAAGATATGTTATAGATAATGACAAAGTATGTTCATGAGCTGTTTAATTCATAAAATTCAATCAAAAGTGAATTCAAATTAACTTAATCTTTTCTTCTAAATCAAAATCACCTTTATTTATATAGCGCTTTTTACAAGTCCAATTGTTTCAAAGCAGCTTCACATTGTTAACAGGAAAATAATGCACCAGAATTTGATTCGGCTGTACAGCCGCTCTGGTGAAAACGGTGATGTTATCCGGCTAATTTCAATTATCGTAGTGTCAATGCGGGCAGATCGGTAATATAGATGAAATTTAGGTGTCCCCAATTGAGCAAGCCAAAAGCCAGAGGCAACGGTGGCAAGGAACCAAAACTCCTTCAGGGTCAGAATGGAGAAAAAAACCTTGGGAGAAACCAGGCTCAGTCGGGGTGCCAGTTCTCCTCTGGCCGACGAACAAACAGTGTATGATTATAATTCTGGCAACATTGCAGGTCTTAAGTCATATTAGGTAAATAGATATTCATAAGATTATTTGAAAGATTGGAGTCGTCACGCCGGAGACGGGTTTAATGAGGATGTCGTGTCGATGTGGCATTTACGGGGAGAGTTTATTTGACACGCTCTCTACAGACATTTCAGGGATGCATTGGTCATATCCAATATGATATTTGGCCCGGATCCGGCTGACTGCCGTAAACCTCGGGATAAACAGAGAAACTAACATTAACGTAGATGCCATTCTTCTTATGATGTAACGAGTGCATCAGGTGTTATGGGAAGTGTTCCCGGTTCCGGCTGACCTAGTTAATGCACCCTAACAATCATTTAACTGATTTGAATAATAGAGATTGATAATGTTCTATGTGTATGCCATTGTAAATGCGTTGGAGATGCGTTTTTAGTCTAGATTTAAACTGACAGAGTGTGTCTGCTTCCCGAACAATGCTAGTTGATTTTGATATTCTAGGTATTATCAACTGGCCAGAGTTTTGAGACCGCAATAGAAGTGATGGAGTATAATGCATTAAGAGTTCGCTCAAGTACTGGGGAGCTAAACCATTTAGTGCTTTGTAAGTAATAAGCAAGATTTTAAAATGCATGCGATGTTTAATAGGGAGCCAGTGCAGTGTTGACAGAACCAGGCTAATATGGTCATACTTCCTTGTTCTAGTAAGAGCTCGAGCTGCTGCGTTTTGGACCAGCTGGAGTTTATTTATTAAGCGAGCAGGGCAACCACCCAGTAGAGCATTACAATAATCTAGCCTTGAGGTCATGAACGCATGAATTAACTGTTCAGCAATTTGCATTGAAAGCATGCGCCATAATTTATATATATTTTTAAGATGGTAGAAGGCAGTTTTACAGATGCTAGAAACGTGGCTTTCAAATGAAAGATTGGTATCAAAGAGCACACCCAGGTTCCTAACTGATGACGAGGACTTGACAGAGCAGCCATCAAGTGTTACACAGTATTCTAGGTTACTACTTGTGAAGCTTTTTTTGTCCAATAATTAAAAAAAAAAAAAATTCTGAATTAAGTTGCAAGAAATTACTGGTCATCTAATTTTTTATCTCAGCTATGCATTCCGTTAATCTTGTGAATTGGTAAGTTTCGTGAGGGCGTGAAGAAATATAGAGCTGAGTATCGTCAGCATAACAATGAAAACTAACGCCATGCTTCCTAATGATATCTTCTAGTGGTAGCATGTACAGGGTGAAAAGCAACGGTCCTAGCACTGAGCCTTGTGGTACTCCATACTGAACTTGTGATCGGTGTGACATCTCTTCATTTACTGCTACAAACTGATAACGGTCAGATAATATTAACTTCTGAGAGTGTTCAGATCACGGTTACTTGTTTCTGCAAATGTGATGCAAATATTGGTTCCAACTATAATCAAACACACCTGAACCAAAATAATAATGGTCTTAGGGCCTATTTGAAAATTACAACCAGGTGTGTGGAGTGCATTTGCTGCTAAATTGCATCACAAAATGCATCTCCAACTGTTTTTTATTGGATATTAAATCCCCAAAAAAAAAGCTTATTACTTGAATAATATAAAGTAATGCAGGTACGTTGGAGTCCCTAGGAATAGTAGTCTAATAACACCCAAACTAACCGGACTAAACTAATGAGAGGGCTAATAAGAGACCAGAGATATTTTTATTAACAGTTCCCAGATTCATTCACCAGATGGCAGCACTTGAACACTATGCCAGTTACAGTATTTTAATTGGATACACACTGTGACTAAATCAATACACCAAGGCATACACTGCTTGTGCTAATGTGCCAGACACATCCTGCAAAACTATTAACACATTCTCCTTAAAATACTCCATGCATGATAACTTTGTCATTTGTGAACTCTGTTCTCCTTAATATAATATCACTTGGACAAAATTAGCTAATGTGGAAAAACATCTCTCATCAGTCCAAACACAATGAAAATGCAAAATGCTATACTCTGCTATCTTGATTGTCTCAAATATATCAGTCACACAACAGCTTTCTGAAATACCAAGAAACAGAATGAAAATGTGCAAGAAATGGAATAATGTGCAATGCAATAATGATTGAAACCCCGTATTGACAAGTAGCTAGGCTAACTCGTATTAAGAGTTTGAGAATATGGTAGGCTACTTGAGAACTGGCTTTCTGAGCGTAGTTTTGGAAAATGGCATTTGCTTCTGTAATGTGTGTGTCCAGTAGCAATTACTGCTATGTTGTAATAGATAACTGCATATATATTCATTATTTGTTATTTTTAAGTTCGGTTAAAAGTAGTCCACTAAATTCTTTTCTTTATTTCTTTCTGTGCCAAAAACATGATGTAATATACCAATAGTCACTGTTTAGTAATGAAGTATTTTATTTATTTATTTTGTGTCCAGATGTCCAGATGGGTGAAAGAAAGAAAGAAAGAAAGAAAGAAAGAAAAGAAAGAAAGAAAGAAAGAAAGAAAGAAAGAAAGAAAGAAAGAAAGAAAGAAAGAAAGAAAGAAAGAAAGAAAGAAAGAAAGAAAGAAAGAAAGAAAGAAAGATCTTATTCCGGCATGTGTGGGGGCAACCTTGTATCAAGAAACATAAGATCAAGGTTTCTCATTGAGTAAGAGCATGTAAAAGGATATAGGCCAAATATTTGCACTCACACTATTTGCATTTGAGCTATTTGGACCAAAGGAGAATGTTCTGGACATTTTTACTACAATAAGACACAAATCAAGGTTTAAAAAGAGGTGGTTGTGGTGAATAAGAGGGATTTTATACTACAACAAAACCAGATGATCACATAGCTGGAACTTCTCCCTGTCTCTTAAAAAGCTAAGCATGTAACCAACAGATCAAAGAGGGGGGCTAACAATGAAGACGATCACAGGGCTTTTAAATTGAAAAACTGTGATTCAATATACACAAGAAAACTATCAAATGCCTTCAGAAGGCATGAAATAGAGCACACGAGAACTGCTTCTTTGATGCTTTTAGTTATTTTGAAGCATGACAACCCCTAGTCACTTTCATTATCAGTCTTTTCTCTGTTTTTGTTCCATGAAAAAGAAAAGAAAGTCAGGTTTGGCATAGCACAAGGGTGAGCTGATTAATGACAGAATTTACAAATATTCGTTTAACATGCGTTTATGTTGATTCACGTTGGGGTTAAGCTTTGATTGTTAAATACATTGACCATCTTCTGGCAATCAAATTGTTTGCTTAAAAATGCTGTTCTCTCCAGAGAAATGAAAAACCAAAAGTATGAAACTACACCAATTAATTTGAACCAACTGTACTTTTTGAAATGTTTAGATGGGGGTTACTGTTTGTTTTCCAAGAAATGCAGGTCCTCTGCACTATGAAAAATTGCTTAAAAATGAAAAATTGTTCTGTTGACAAATCACCCAGAAATTCATTTCTTATGGAGTTAAGAAGGCTAAAATAATGTCATTTTTAAAGATCCCACTAATTAAATGGCAGCAGAAACTTTTGGTGGACTTTTACAATAAATTACAATAAATACTTGCTATGTTTTTCATCATTTGCTTGCTCTCCCACTCCTATAAATCCTAGCAGTTTCTTTCCAACATAGACTATTCACAATTCAAAAAACACAGTTCATGTATTTATAGAAGTGGACTGTGTAAACAGGAATTAATAGCCGATTCCATGGCCATTCATTCCTGTTCTGAAGTCAGGTGGCGGGCAGCAGGGATGCATTGTGTTGAAGTCCTTCAAACAGAATGCCGCAGATGCTGTTTGTGTGAATTGTGCTTTGTCTCCATATGCTTTTCCTCTAATTCCCAATGCAATTCATTGTAATGTTTGCCATTATTGTGGGCTGATGTCCGTCTGTGGCATTTAAGGAATTCTGCTTTGTGCCACTTCCTAGAGAGATAGAGATTCATGCCACACTGATGCACTGTTGTGGTTTGTTTAATCAATGCATGTTTTTCAAGCCTCTGTGCTACACATTCCACTTGTCTGATTCATGTAACATTGAATCAAAAGCAAGCAGGTATAGACGTTGAAAATTAAATAACAAATTCCTTGCTTAGAATAGATTATTGTGTGGTCTTCCTGCAAATTCCACTGTTGTTTTGTCCGTGTTTCTCTATACAACGTTTTGACCAGTTGTCTATTGGCAATTTGTGTTTTGGCTTCTTCTCTGAAACGAAAATGGTCCGTCTCAACAACAATCACTCGATATTTCCTTTCCAGCCGCAGTTGTTCAGTGTATGTGCTTGTTTGTCTTGAGGGGAGAGTATAGAGTGCAACGGATCTTCAGGAAAACACATTTGAGGAGCAGGGCTATCTGAATCACCGGAGTTCAAAGGTGTCTGTTTTCCTTGCTAAGACTCCAACAAGCTTCAGAAGACTTTACGTATTAAGCGCACGTATTGTGCTTCAGCAGCGTCTCGGGAGAATGATGCTATTTGCTCAACTCAAACCTTTAGTTTCCTACATGAAAATGCCAAAACTCATGTTGCTGCAGTGACTGAATCTGGCCTTTTTAATGAAAAAAAAAAGAAGGAAGATATATATATATATATATATATATACACACTGCTCAAAAAAAAAATTAAAGGAACACTTTAAAAACACATCAGATCTGAATGGGGAAAAATATCATGCTGGATATCTATACTAATATGGACTGGGTAATGTGTTATGAATGAAAGGATGCCACAATTGTTTGATGGAAGCAGGTGCTAGTCCATTTTGCTGAAATTTCATGTAGCAACTCAAAATGATACTCAGTAGTTTGTATGGCTCCCACATGCTTGTATGCATGCCTGAGAACGTCGGGGCATGCTCCTAATGAGACGACGGATGGCGTCCTGGGGTATTTCCTCCCAGATCTGGACCAGGGCAGCTCCTGGACAATCTGAGGTGCAACCTGACAACGTTGGATGGACTGAAAATTAATGTCTCAGAGGTGTTTTATTAGATTTAGGTCAGGCGAGCATGGTGGCCATTCAATGGTATCCATTCCTTCATCCTCCAGGAACTGCCTGCATACTCTCACCACATGAGGCCGGGCATTGACGTGCACCAGGAGGAACCCAGGACCCACTGCACCAGTATAGGGTCTGACAATGGGTCCTAGGATTTCATCACAATACCTAATGGCAGTCAGGGTGCCATTGTCTAGCCTGTAGAGGTCTGTGGGTCCCTCCATGGATATGCCTCCCCAGACCATCACTGACCCACCACCAAACCGGTCATGCTGAACAATATTACAGGCAGCATAACCCTTTCACGTCTGTCACTTGTGCTCAGGGTGAACCTGCTCTCATCTGTGAAAAGCACAGGCCGCCAATGGCGGGCCTGCCAATTCTGGTGTTCAATGGCAAATGCCAATCGAGCTCCACGGTGCTGGGCAGTGAGCACAGGGCTCACTAGAGGACGTCAGGCCCTCAGGTCCCTGTCGAGAGTCCAGTGTTGTCTCCAGTCCCCTGACAAGAGTCCAGAGAGGACTCCGTCTCCTGTCCCAAGTCCAGAGAGTACTCGGGTCTTGTCCCCAGTCCAGAGAGGACTCCGTCTCCTGTCCCCAGTCCCCCAGCTCCCTGAACTGCCATTGGGTCCCCAGACAACTGCCATGGTCTCCTGGGCGTCGGAAGCCCAGGAGACCATAGATGCGCCAGCAGCTCAGGGGACCATGGAGGCTCCCTGAACTGCCTGAGCCACCATGACTCCCTGAAATGCCTGAGCCACCATGACTCCCTGAAATGCCTGAGCTGCCATGGCTTCCTGAACTGCTGGAGTCACCATGGCTACCTGAACGGCCGTCACCGCCCTGGTCCCCTGAGCTTCTAGCACCTCCATGGTCTCCTGAGCTGCTGGCGCATCTATGGTCTCCTGGGCTTCCGACGCCACCCTGGAGGCTTTCCGTCCTGCCTGGGACCTCTCCTGGTCAGCATCTAGGGCGCCCGCCCTCCCACCCCAGTTTATGGCACGAGGACGCGCCCCCGGGGAGGGGAGAGTACTTTTACAGTCACATGGTCATCTGTCACTTCTGCACTTCACTTCCCAGCATCCTCCTTAACTTTCACCTGCATGCGCTTCATTATCACACATACACACCTGCACCTCGTCTGCACCTTCATCAGCACTCCTATTTAAGCACACACCTCACCTCAGTCATTTGTCTGGTCTTGTTGGTCCTACACAGACTATTTACCTGATTCTCCAGCGATTTCTCCTGAGTCTCATTCTCCTTTGTTTACCTCCATCCAAGTGTTACCTTCATTCTCCATGATCATCTGTTAAAGGACAAGGTGTGTGCATACAACCTGGTTCCTCTTCTCCGAATCTAACGAGTCCCTGCACCTGTAAGAAGAGACATTTCATTACACTCATCCTCTGGATTCTCCATTGAGTGTTCACTCACCTGTTGAACTGCTTGTTGCTCCGTGCTGACTAAATAAACTGTAAACTATTCCTCTTTGTGTCCTTAGTGTTCTGAGTGTCCATTCCGTAACACCACCACTGTCAGGAACCAGCTTTATGAGTGAGTCATTCAATCATTCTTTCAACTGATATTTTCAAAAACAAAACAAGTGACTGGCTGCATCCAAAATCACATGATCTGAGTGGGTACTTCTTTTGAATAATTACTGTATGTGAATAAGTATATTCTATAGAGTATGAATGTTTGTAGGGTAAACGTAATCCCGACATACAACATTCGTCATGTTGTCATGTGACCTTCGACGGTCAGTTGCGTCACTTCCCATTTTCTTGTGGCCTTATGGGATAGAGTCCATCGGATGGACATTTCAGAATTTTGTCGAAGTAATATGTCATCTGGTAATTTTGTATACTGATTTATGGACACTGTGAATTCAGATATTCTCCAATAATATATCATAAGCTTAAACCATACACAAAGACAAAATGATGTAGGCATAATGTATTTGCACCATTCTTACACTATGAGGGCTGTGATTTCACGCACTTCTCTCCCTTCTTTCATTGTTGTACACCCAATCCAGCACACACCCATCTAGTGAAACAAGCTAACACATATAATGGGATTCTCAGTGGCTCCTGCCTCGCCCTTTAAAAAGGTCATAAGTCATCTACAATTTCTATAGCAGGAAAAGTGCATGATAGTAAATAATGGGCACTCTGATGTAATATATGGTGTGAACTGGTCGCAGTAGCATGAAGACTATCTGACAATCTGAAAAGCAGGGCAATTGACACAGTTTCCTTCCCTGCTCTGAGGATATTGGCCATCCTTGAAAGGGTTTTTTGGACTCAGTCAAGACACTTGTTATTGTCTTAAGGTATCTAGGAGACAAGCTGACAACAAACTGTTTTTGCGCAAAGAAAGTGTTTTGCTTAAACGAAATCCTGAAATTATGAAATTGAACTTTAAGCAATAGTGTTTGGAAAATGTCAAGGTAATAACAAACTTGTATGATAAAAAATGATTGCCTGGAAAAGGGCGAAATATGAGAGAGGAATTTTCATTTCACCTTAGAGGCTGGATTTAATGTCCTTTCAGTGCTGTACTGCTAGACTTTGATTGAACTAAAACATAAATTGATGTTGACACGTAAAATCATTATGGCCAGTGTGGCTCAGCCTATTTTTAAAACATTCAAAGACAGTTTCAGTTTTGTCATGTCTTCACATAAGAAGGTGGTGTTCACTATAAATCTAAAATCCCCTGAGCTGCTTGATGAATATGTGGTTTAAAAAACATTATCCCCTCTTGAATTCGGTAAGAAAACATATCCTCGCATTTGGTTAGAGCTGAAATATTACATAGACAACATTACTTATGTGCTTTGACAACACAACAAAGGTTTCCCTGCTTTGCAATAGCAGTGGTCTGTGTTCTCTGAGGTCATTGGCAACAGATCTAATACCATTTGAGGAGTCTGACTGTAACAGTTCTGTGTGGCTGTAAAGCCCACAGCACGTGGAGATTCGAAGAAATGGTATTTAATAAACTTAAAGATCACTTAGGTTTAACACTAAAACAACAATGAGAAGCGTAAACGAGACCGAACAAAGAACTGAATGAGCTGAATGCCTAAATTTTACACAGACTGAGTAAAAATCGTAAAACATAACAGGTGCGTAAATAAGGAACTATGGAAACTAATAAGCACTAGAACAGGGAAAAAAGCAACCAAAAACACAATCAAACTAAACTGAAACAGAATATGTGTTACACAGACACATAAGGCCCTATCATACACCTGGAGCAATGCGACGGCAAGTGTTTTTCGCTAGTTTCAACCCGATGTAGTTATAATTTTCTCATCCAGCGCCACGTTGTTTAAATAGCAAATGCACGCGCACCCATCTGTTCACCCGTGGTCTGAAAAACGAGGTGTGCTCAGGCGCATTGTTGGCGCGTTGCTATTTTGAGGCAACTGAAAACGACTGTGTTTGACCAACAAATTTACACACACAGGGAGGCGCAGCAGCACACAAACAATTTTTAAATATTAAAATATCTTTCATTTCGTTCTGCTTGCAAATGTCACCCTGTAAATAGCAAATCAGACATGCATTAAGTGCACCTGCGGCCTTAAAATAGGGCCCTTAGTGTCTCACATACCTGAAAAATATGAGTGAAAATGGTAAAGAAAAGGAAAGATCTCTTAAAAATCTAGTTTAAAATATGTGCTGCGTTCTTAGAAATGTAGGGGAGAGCCGGGCACAACCTAACGCTTTTTGACTTTCTCAGTTTGTGTAAATCCACTTGGGGTTCAGAGTATTTATTTTTTCCCACATTAATTTCACAAGTCTAGTACAATTATGTGGTTTTGTTTCATTAATACAGTGTATACTTTTTTCTTGATTTACCCTGAAAGAATGGAAATGAAATGTGACAACATGCCCCATAGGTGGGGTTCATTGTAACATGTAAGGGGTACAATGTAACATGACCAAATGACAGCTTAAAATGTTATCTGATATAATCAAACAAATATCCAAGACAAACTAAAATATTTTATCAATAAAATACAATTATTGTTATTTTTAAATAAAATAATGGAATTTTTAATAATTAAAAATAAACTAATTTTGGAGTTTGACAACAAACATCACTAAATACAGCTATACAGCATAGTTCAAAACTCTGAACATTGACTCTCAGTCTTTATTCACCCTTTTCTCATGGTTTCTCAAAAGAGTTCATAAAAGTATAGAATATAATAGTGTAGTTCTAATAGGGGCTCATTGTAACGCAGTGTTATAACGCACCCCACCTGCTCCAATGGGATTTAAACCGTGGCTCGTGTCTTCTGCTGTTAGATCAGCATTAAAGAACCATCTCAACTGTTAAATAACAGATAGAAGATTACAATAATATCAGATTTGTCTTATTTTAAATAAAACACAAAAAACAGAGATGAAAAAAGTTTTAAGAGTTAGGCTAATGGATCTTAATAAAATGCAATGTGGTGTAACCGTCAAATAAATAGAAATAGTAGGCTATATATATTTACACCTTCGAAATGACTGTTTAAATTATTATTTTCCAAAGACTTTTTAAATCAGTTTTATAAAAAAAAAAATAGATATGTATTATTATAAATTAAAAATAACAAATTATTAATAACAATAACATTATAATAAATAATATCAAAATATTAGGCCAAACTACTTCTTTTCAAGAATTTCTTTCTTGTTTTTTGTTTTTTTGTTTTTAACAACATTTTTGACAACATTTTTGTTGTTATCAACTAACATTTTGCCCTCCCAAAATAAAAATTAATTAATTCAGAAATTAAAAACATCATAAATGAGGTGTATTCAAGTCATACGCATTATGATTGTATGTTTTATATATTTATATTTTGAATAAACTAATAGATCATCATTGATCGCTCTTTTAAACCAAAATCTGATTAAGAGTGATGGGCAGGTGGGCTGAGGGGATCTGGGTTAACTCAGTTAACGCGAAAACAATGCTTTCAATAAACCTCTCCTCTTGGCTAGTTTTGTTTCATGAAGCCACATAAGGGCTTGTCTCCCACATGGAGCTTGGTTGTGAAAATGTGTTGCAAAATGGCTTTCTTCAAGAGTAATAAAGTTGAAAGTGTGAAAAGCAAGTCTGTGTATTTGTGTGTGGGTGTTGTTGAGCACCGCAGGCTGTGTCAGATGGATTCAGACATTCATGAACTACATCTGGATTGTGCCATTTACATTTACATGCTATAGTAGCCCCGAACAGCCTGAAGCCATACATTTATAGATCCTGCCTGTGACTTAGCTCATTCTCAAAGTTTTAACAACCATTGTAGACTCCAATATAGTTGTGAACCTCAGTGGAGAGCAATGGTAAATCTCCTCTTGTTTGTGTAAGCGACTTGTGAGAAAAAAAAACTTCAAAAAGTTAGTCTCCAACCAAATAGATAGAAAAGGCCTAATATAATCAAACAATTCCCAGATGACACAAAGCAATTCCAGAAGTAAGGGTGCAGCTTTCTCTTTTGTGTTTATGGCTTGAAGAATGCTTACTTGTAAAAGCAGTGCATTCAACTGGTCCTTTTTGACATTTGTTCCAAGTAGCACACACAGTCAAATACGCCAGTGGCTGAGAACAGATGGAAATTATCAGAAACAATGGATCATTTTCATAAAGGCTCCAGATAATTCTACTGAATGTATGATTGTATAATAGATTTTGCATTGTGGATGATCATGTAAACACACTGTCTTTGGTTTTGACCTTTAAAATGGCTGAGATCTATTTACTTTTTAGTTTATTCATACGTTTATTTGAGGCTGATTACAATCATCAAGAGTGAATCTGATGCCATTTTTATCGCACAATGATGTGACATCGGGTCATTTCCATACTGAATAGGACAAAAGATGAACAAAGTATTAAATCTAAAATGGGAAATGATTCTCCGACTTGAACTTTTAATTAAATGATTGTTTTAGTGAATATTAAAATGTGTTTTGAATCCACATGGCCTTTCAGTATCATCTTTGTCTCAAGTTTTAGCAGATCCGGTGAGCTCATGAACAAATACACTGAAGCCGTGACAGTGCTGGAACTGTGGTTTGTATTGACTAAATATGTTATTTCCACCAACTGCGAGCCTGCCTGAACCAACGGAAAACGCTATAGTGAAAATTGCGTCATCATTTTTTACAAACACCTCCAGAAAAGGGAATGGAATCAACCAGATAGCATATCTGTAAATTAGAACTACACCGCTTGAACTAATTATAAGATAATATGAAATAATAATAACCATTAATAAGTCAGCTATTCTCAGAGAATAGTTTATAGTGAGTAAAAAGAGAATTTATTTTCTCAAATGTTACTCAGTCTTTATCCATGGGAGTGCAAATGTTTTAAAATTAAAAGTTGATCAAACTAAAACATCCTAATGCAGCCAAGCAAAATAAACGGCATGACTGTAGAAATAAGACGACACCAAACTGAGGCTTCAGCTATCAAAGTGTGAAATTAGATCATTTTGAAATTTACTTTACCTCTGACTGTCAAAATATCGTATTGTAGATCTTGTTGCAGGTTGAACTGGTCACTGATATTTCTGTCCAAAACCATTGTTTTTATTTTGACTGCAATCTGATGATTGGATTGGTTTAGACCACCAGTGTGAAATGTGCTTTTATTTTTTATTTTTGGTCCATACTTAATCTCCTTGACATGAACAAAGACGTGCTAAAAAATGAATGTGAACAAATCCATATCTGCTAAAAGCTTAATATATCTGCTGGATCCTAATGCACAAGTTGTTTATTCTGGGCAATATTTTCCAAAGTATCACAGACCTAATGGCTTGAAATGGCATCCGCTTTGAAAGCTTATCTTGATAAATTATAACTATTTAAGACTCTACAAAAAGAAGGAATGTCATGTTTAAGTTTAAATGACATATACTATAGAGAGAGTACTGTGATGGATTCTGAGAAGTCTGTGTCTATAGCAGGGCGTCTGTTGACCCCTGGCTTTTTCTTCACAGACGTACATAGGGTGGCTTAAATTGTTGAAAGGAAAACACCCTCCCAACTTGCCAATATCCACATCCTCTCTTTCTTGCCCTTTCAATTAATTTTTCATAATCACTTAATGGTTTCCTTTTCCCACACGCTTAAAAAAAAAAAAAAAAAAAAAAAAAAAAAAAAAAAAACATCAGGGCACACTGATCCTTATTCTGGCCTCTCTCACAGCAAGGCCTCAGCGGAATTCATGCCAGACTGACTCGCTGAGGAGATGAAGTTGGCTGCTGTTTAATATAGACAGTTCATTTTTCAGCACCCTGAAGCTGCTATCATTTTCAAGAGATGAATATTTAGACCTCTTCTGACACGGGCCTCAGCCATCATCCTGAGACTTGTGTGGGATACCGTGTGTTGGAGTAGGCCTGTGACTGATTGATTTGCTGAAAGGCGGAGACGTGGGAAATAAGGCGACGTCCTCCTTTTCCCTTCGCGAGCTATACTCCAGCAGTGGGTGTAATTTAGAGGAAGTCTTAATCTCTCAGCGGAGGAGTGGTCAGGAGGTGTTTACCTTCTTACACTTGTGTGTTTATTGTGGCGGTTTGGTGGTTTCAGGCCAGGAGGAAAAAGTAGGAGGGGGCGCTCTGGCTCGACTAGCTGTGCAGGAAGAGGGTGAGGTGCTATGGAGGGTCTTGTATCCTGTAGGTCAGGCTGACCAGCCTTATTGTACTGTAACATGCACTGTTTCATATGACTACTTACTAACATGCAACTTTGAGTGACAGCAGGACAACCATGATTCCCAGTGCTGCTGGATCCATAAAAAGCAGCAAAGAGGCCAAAAACTGTGACCTCTCAGGAACTCAGTCTGAAATATCCATGATTTATGGCCTCTGAGAGAAGAGAAAGAAATGGGGTCTGTTTTCCAGGCCAATCAGTCAGTCATTCAACATTCTGCCTCTGTGAATTTGCTCTTGGGTCTGTCAGGGACACTGAGAGGGAGTCATTCCATGTCTCGATCATTTGAAGAACAAACCCAGCAAATACAGAACGTTCCTCTAATATAGTATATGGTTTCCTTTAGATGACATTTTTGGAACACTTCTACATTTACATTTATTCATCATCTACAAATGAGGAATACAATTTACTAACATTCCAGGAATTTTTTACTTTTTATAACCATAAATAAAAATGTGCATATATGTTTTGTGTCACATTTTTTGAAGTTAAGAAATGTAAAGTTTAAAGATGCAGTCTGCAACTTTTTGCGCTCTAGCGGTTAATAAACACAACTGCATGCATCTTGCGGAAGAACATTGCAGCTGGAGCTACTTCTCTCTGTTTATGTCTATGGCGAGTCACGCAGGGACTGTGCTCCTCCGCAGTGGTTCCTACCAGACCGGTCTGAAATAGTCCCAATATAAACAGTGTACCATAATGATTCAGGGTAAGATAAAAACACAGTTTGGAAAATGTATTCATGTTGTACATTCTCATTATATAATTTTTGTGAATCTTGAACACGCACAAAAAAAAGTTACAGACAGCAGCTTTAAGTAAGCAGAACTTTATTTTGTACTAATAGATTTTAATTGCTCTTAACTTCAAATATCTGAGTAATAGTGGTGTAACGGATCACAAAACTCACGGTTCGGATCACATTACGGATCACGAGTTACGGATCGGATCAGAAAAAAAGAGGCAGGAGACTATTTTTATTTGCTTTCCATTTATTACATGAAAACTTTTGGTGTTAACATAACCTATATGGTTTATAGGTTAACAAGGAACTTTAGTGTTAACAAAAATAACATATATGGTTATGGTTTTAACAAAAATCAAATAAATAACCAGCTGAATAAATCAAATTTTACTCAGTTGCAAGTGTAACGT
This sequence comes from Paracanthobrama guichenoti, assembly GCA_018749465.1. Taxonomy (NCBI): domain Eukaryota; kingdom Metazoa; phylum Chordata; class Actinopteri; order Cypriniformes; family Gobionidae; genus Paracanthobrama; species Paracanthobrama guichenoti. Next base: position 46,290,775 of record CM031943.1, read on the forward strand.
GAAAATGGGCCTGAGCTTATAATGACAACATTTTTTCCCAAAACATTAGGATGTCATCATTCTCAGGGGCCTGTTTCACACAACATGTATTCATTATTTTTACTTCAAATCCAAAAGTTGTTACTGAACATGGCTTGTCAGCATTGCAATTTTCTTTCTAGGCCTATAAACTCTTTTATAGATATCATGTTTAAACGCACTACATTTAAACAATGTTTTATTCAATTCATTACTTTATATTTATATAGCCTAGTACCTACTTTAGAAACATAGGCTATAGACTGTTAATAACAAACATTTTAAATTAGAACTTACAAAAGACAAAAGCAGCCGACTCTCGTCTTTTCTTTCGTTTTTTAAAATCTTTTTACAAGAAATCATGCAGGTCATAAAGAACTTTGTTTTTCCACCTCCATGAAAGGACAAGTGCTATCCATTATTTCTCCCGTTTACCTAAATGCCGTTTTCCTTGCTTTACCCAAGGCAAAAAGCCATGTGTTGACTTTGAAACATAGTAGACATTATCTGTATCTGTGGTGGAATTACTAGATTTTCGCATCGATACATGTTTGTTTTAATGCGGACAATGCGCTGTCACTTTAATTCAGCGCGTGCAGCACAGCAAAAAATAGACTCGGTGCGGAAACGATCGCCGCACTGCTGCAGACGCACCGCTGCTGGAACGCACTAATGGACCGAAACCGCGTGCAGTGTGAAAGCTGTAATCCGTTAACATGGGTACGGAAAAAAATACGCACCGCATACGCACTACGGGCGTCAGCAGGTGTCGCTTCAGATGCGTAGCCATGCTCGATGTATTGCCACTTTCATACGGCTTTCTCGTGCCACAGTGCCTACATACTGTTACAGTTTTGTCCACCACCCTTCTTCCGTTATCATTATATTTTATGGGGAATCCAAAATGCGCTCATGCATGCGATTTGATGATGCGGGAGGCTTTTCAAGTTCTTCTAACGTTACTCCTCGCTAGCCATTGTTGACTGATTAACATGCCCTGTTCACGTGAACACATGACTGCTGTGTGTAGTTTCACTGAAACTCGGCATCGAGTTTAAAGGAACAACATTTACATCTTTTACTCTGTGATCGCTAAACAATTCAGATTAATCCGCAAATTTAAAAAATGTCCAATAGATCCGCGGGTCACGCGTGCCGAACCGTGGGTCGTGATCCAACTGCGGTCCATTACACCCCCTTCTGAGTAAGCTAATTCATACATTTAAATTAAAATTATCAACTTGGCTAGCATACTTTAACTAGCTACTTCAATAAATGCTACCTTACTAATTGGTAACACAATGCTTTGATAGCATTAGCATAGCATAGCATTTATTGAATGAGTAGGCTACAGCTATATACAAACCTGATTCCAAAAAAGTTGGGACACTACAAATTGTGAATAAAAAAGGAATGTAATAATTTACAAATCTCATAAATGTACATTTTATTCACAATACAATATAGATAACATATCAAATGTTGAAAGTGAGACATTTTGAAATGTCATGCCAAATATTGGCTCATTTTGGATTTCATGAGAGCTACACATTCCAAAAAAGTTGGGACAGGTAGCAATAAGAGGCCGGAAAAGTTAAATGTACATATAAGGAACAGCTGGAGGACCAATTTGCAACTTATTAGGTCAATTGGCAACATGATTGGGTATAAAAAGAGCCTCTCAGAGTGGCAGTGTCTCTCAGAAGTCAAGAATTCCCTCAATGCTGCGGTGAAAAATAGTGGAGCAATATCAGAAAGGAGTCAAACTCTGTGCGTAAGGGTCAAGGCCAGAAAACCATACTGGATGCCCGTGATCTTCGGTCCCTTAGACGGCACTGCATCACATACAGGAATGCTACTGTAATGGAAATCACAACATGGGCTCAGGAATACTTCCAGAAAGCATTGTCGGTGAACACAATCCACCGTGCCATTCGCTGTTGCTGGCTAAAACTCTACAGGTCAAAAAAGAAGCCATATCTACACATGATCCAGAAGCGCAGGCGTTTTCTCTGGGCCAAGGCTCATTTAAAATGGACTGTGGCAAAGTGGAAAACTGTTCTGTGGTCAGACCAATCAAAATTTGAAGTTCTTTTTGGAAAACTGGGCCACCATGTTATCCGGATTAAAGAGGACAAGGACAACCCAAGTTGTTATCAGTGCTCAGTTCAGAAGCCTGCATCTCTGATGGTATGGGGTTGCATGAGTGCGTGTGGCATGGGCAGCTTACACATCTGGAAAGGCACCATCAATGCTGAAAGGTATATCCAAGTTCTAGAACAACATATGCTCCCATCCAGACGTCGTCTCTTTCAGGGAAGACCTTGCGTTTTCCAACATGACAATGCCAGACCACATACTGCATCAATTACAACATCATGGCTGCATAGAAGAAGGGTCCGGGTACTGAAATGGCCAGCCTGCAGTCCAGACATTTGGTGAATCATAAAGTGGAAGATGCGACAAAGACCTAAGACAGTTGAGCAACTAGAAGCCTGTATTAGACAAGAATGGGACAACATTCCTATTCCTAAACTTGAGGAACTTGTCTCCTCAGTCCCCAGACGTTTGCAGACTGTTAGAAAAAGAAGAGGGGATGCCACACAGTGGGAAACATGGCCTTGTCCCAACTTTTTTGATGTGTGTTGATGCCATGAAATTTAAAATCAACTTATTTTTCCCTTAAAATGATACATTTTCTCAGTTTAAACATTTGATATGTCATCTGTGTTGTATTCTGAATAACATATTGAAATTTGAAACTTCCACATCATTGCATTCTGTTTATATTCATAATTTGTAGAGTGTCCCAACTTTTTGGAATCGGGTTTGTATATAATGATCTTAATTCATCATCATCATTATTATTATTATTTAATATAAATATTATCCATCTATTTTGGTAGAAATGAGTAGATTACAAGTACAAGGTATTTTAAGTTAATAAATATATGTTCATAAATTATAAAATGTATTCTTGCTATAGTGCAAAGTAAAATAAACTTTATCTTTCACTCATACACCATCCACATCATAAGAATATAAACATGACTTTTTATTCACTTTTATTTGTATTCCCCAAATTAAAGTATACTGGAGCTGTGTGCGTGCTTGAAAGAATAAATGCACAGGCTAGAAATTCAGACAAATGCCTGAGGACAGGATAGGTTGATTACTTGAGGAAAAAAAAAAAAAGTGTAATGACAAATAAACTTGAAACTTGAACTTGCCAGCACCTTAGTAATGCCACAAACAGATTCCACAATCAGCTATGAAAACAAACACTCATGCATTTCCCCTAAAGGTACATGCATATAATGCAGACCTGTTGGTGTGATGTGTGGATAATGTACATGAAGGTAATAATAAACCCCTAACCCATTGCAACTTAATTTTGTACATCTGAATCCATATTAAAATCATGCATAGGTGACTTAAGTTACATAGCATCCAGTTTGTGATAGAACAGCACATAATGGAGAGAGTAATCTCAACTGCAATGAAAAGCCTAGCAATGCAGCAGATACCTAACCAATGCCAGGTGCATGATACTGGAGCCCATTCAGGTGAAAAATACGGGGAGAAATTATAGCTTTTATGGACTTGAGGATTTATTTGATGACCTCTAGCTGAGGTTCCCAGGACCACACACAGGGGCAGATATTTCTTTAGCAGCGTAACATATTTCTACTTATTGACATGTTCTGGCTACCACAATTTTTTTCTATGCATAATAAAATTTACGTTTCTCCATAAATTCATTGTTGTGCCGTTTCGGTCATCGCTTATTTTTGTTTACATTGTATAAACATGCTAGCTGAGACGTCTGAAACTCTAGTCCTTTAAATTAACAGAACAAACCACTCATTTATTTACATGTCCGTACTTGTTTTCGTTTCTAGTTCATTGGAATATACAAGCACCAGACGAAAACCCAATGTCAGCTACATGTTGAAATGTAAACCTCATCTTCATTCACCGCTACGAACTAGGTAAGCAAGCCAAGAGGGGAAAATCAGGCTAGACATGGCTCCCCATTCTCAAATACTCATATCCACTGACCGGATGGCTGTTTCTAGTTATTTCACGGTGATTCACTGTGAGTCCACACATGTTATTTTTATCAGGTCTCTCCTGGGATTGTGCAGCGGATGCAGATGGCTATGGTACAATCTGTTGCAAACCAGGTTACAGGGATTCAGATGGAAACAGATAAATGGTGCACAATTGTACAGCATAAAGTCCATGGTATAACATGTCAGAGTATGCAATGTTAAAAAAGGAAGGGGTAACATAGTCCAGATCCAAAAGTGATGCGACTAGATCTGAAGAGCCCTGCAGAAAAGAAGCAGAGATGTGTGTGCATTTAGACAACATCTGTACTGGGGTTAAAACACATGGGAAAGAGGACGAATATATGAGAAGACAAAAGACGTGCTAGATTTAGCTCCAGAGCTCATTTCTGATCCTTTCCATCCGATGGCTGAAGATTATTGTTCCATTATGGATCTACAGGGGGTTTCTATGGAATGAGAAAAAAAAGAATACATTCACACACACTTTTGGCAGACACAGACACAAGGACTGGGATGGAAGCAGAGGTGATTTATTATATTTACAGTGTCAAGCTGAAACAGTGGGCCGATATCAACTGGAGTTGGGCCAATCACATTGCTCCTATTTACAAATCCATCGAGGTTAAAAGTCCTAAAGGACCACTGATCTCCAAACTTAGAGGTTGTTCCACACACCACTTGCTCACTTTATACTGCTTTTACTCAAGGACGCAAGTTGGATGTGACATAAGTGGAATCCATTCATCCAAGTGTACATTGTCACTCATGTAACTCTTATGGAACTGCATACATGTAGCACCAGTTTTCTGCTGTTAATGGTCCATATCCAAGTTTTTTTTCCCTGGTAATATCATGCTGTATTTCCCTGTTCAGAGTCTTCGATGTTGTAGGTGACTTGCGTGATGGTTTTAGATTGTCAACAAGCAATATTTCCGGCACAAAACGTTTCTTTGCCGGCTTGAACTGTCAGTTTGATAGAATTTATCTGGAATGATAGGTGCATATATTTGGTAGTCAAAACTGAATACATTTGAATCATGTGCAGTATTATTTCAATAAGATAGTCTAGCTTATAAATAAGTTAACAATATATAATACAACTTTATACTTTATTTTACGGGACTTAACATGATACAAAAATATTGATCACAGTGGTTTTTTTCTTTGCAGAGATTCGAAATGAATGCTATGAACAAGGGAGATTCAAAACATTTCATGGCAATAAATTATATAATCATTATCTGACAAATAACGAATAGACAATTCAATTAAAACAATGAAAAAACATGGCTCCAGCCTTAGGAAATCTCTCTCAGTCCTTAATAGCTCACCACATGCTTGATATGTGGGGTTGAATGTAGACATCTCTGTTCTCCCACTTTCTCCACGCTAATCCACATGACTAGCACATGTGAGTCAGATAAGCAGCAGCCGAACATTAGCACTGCTCCAAATGCCAGCGTGTCCGTAAGCATTCAGCGCTACCTGCACTGTTGGTTGTATTTAGTTCAGTCTCCCCAAGTATGTGGGTATACAGTGACACAGTTGCACACTGAAATACTCATTATCCTTACATCTCCTTTTCCTGGGGTCCACGTTACATGGCGGTGAGAAACAACTAACAATAAGAAAGGGAAAAAATGGTATTACTATCCGATCGACAAAATAAAGGTAGTAAGCTAAACATATAAAAATAAACTGCACTGTAAGACAATATGAAATAATACATTTCCACAAATGGTAACAAAAAAATTTAATTTGTTAACTACATTAACATGAACTAACGATGAACAATACTTAATTCAATAATCTTAGTTAAATGTTAATTTAAACATTTAATAATACATTTTTAAATGATAATGCACTGTGAACTAACATGAACAAACAATAGACGACTGTATTTTTATTAAATAGCATTAACAAAGTTTAAAAAAGCAGAAAAATAAATTGCTTGTTGTTAGTTCATGTTAGCTAATGCATTAAATGTGACCTTATTGTAAAGCGCAATAGACATTTGATTCCTGTTCTCACATATACAGCATAAATCAATTTAAATGAGGTAATGTTACAGGGCCTTGGGGTTGGGAAACTACAATTAATAAAATAAAAAAACTACTGAATTTTTATATCAGTTACACAGGTCAGAGTGGGAAAGAGCATGGAAAAGCATGTTATACTAAACATTTAGTTATTTATCTTGGAACTGGTTTAAACCAAGTGACAAGCAATTATTTTTCTCCTTGCTTTCTACTGTGTTAAATAATTTAATCAAATTAGTGGTGACTATTGTGATGAAATGCCTTAATTACCCTTAATTCTGCAGTGTTTACTGTACATACATTAAATCCATCAACATTTTTGCTATTTGTGTGAATAGCATGAGACACGATAACGACATCTAGTATTTTAACTTTACACATCCTGACGTAATTAAACTTAAGTTAATAGATGTCACATAATTATGGACAAACACAAATGCTTTTAAAGCCTCAATATACTTCAAGCATAACTGAAGAAAGGTTTCAAAGTTTTAAAAGACATCACACAGAACTGGTGTGATGTCACTTCGAACAAAATCAGGCCAAAACTAAGTTTGTTTGGAGTTTGTTTGTGGAATTCAAAACTGCTTGCCAAAGGGAACTTTGGTTTGGTTGGTAAACACCTTTGAACTGCCATTGGGTCCTAGGCAATTACATAATAGGTGGGTGCGGCTCTGAAGATGATGATACACGGGGCAACTTTTTGAGCAATGTTGCCGTCAACAGGCAACCAGGTGAGACACGTGGCCCACAACCGATCTAAAGTATTCAGATAGAAATTTGTTGCCCATTTTCAACATTGCTTGGTAACATTGCTCAAAAAAGTTGCACCATGTATCATCACCTTGATGCTATACCTTTTTTGAAGTGGAAATATTCTCCTGTTCTTTTCTTCTGTTTAGTCCGTCGAGGTCAGGCGCAAGTAAAAACACAAACAGATGCTCTTTTATCTGCTGTCATTTTTGTTGTTTAGATGAAGTGCGCGTCGCATATTTACATATTTCACATATTCATCTAAACACCGCTCTCAGTTTAGGTGATGCCAGGATGTTCGCTAACAGTATATTGCTGCAAAAGGTTTTTCAAACTTCTTTGGTGAAGAATGGAAAACAACTTCGCCGTGGGCCTTTAGGGAGAACCAGCAACATGGGCTCAACCAAGAGACAGAGCAACACGCGCCATAATCTGAAAACCACGGCCACCGGGGGGGAAACAAACCAACCGTCTCCATTGACTTTCTATTGCGTGAAGTGGCCTCCTTGTCATTTATGACTTATTACAAAAATTAAGGACACAAAAGTGGATACAGGCAATTGAGACGTTACGTACAAAAGCGCGACATTGCATTACGACATTATGTCGCTGATTATGTTACCCTCCAGTGGGCGTAGTGACAGGAAATATAATATATAAAACTGACTTTTTTATATTTGACAAAATGTTTACTGCACATGTAGGCATACTGAGTGGCAGGATCCCAAAATGTACCCATTCTTCCTGCTGGAGCTTCATGTCTTATTGTCTGTATCCACTTTTGTCTCCTTAAACGCTCGTTTTTTTGGGTCGACAGCTTATAAAAACGTAGTTCTGTGTTTTTTAGCTTGTTTGCTGTACACCTTGTCACATATCAGCTTTTAGACATTGTTCTGTTTTTTGTTCCAAGTAAGAAATGACAAGGCGACCGCTTCACGCAATGCAAAGTCAATGGAGAGCGTTGGATTGTTTTCCCCCGGTGTGGGCGTGGCCTAAATGCGCTCTGTCTGTATGGTGCGAGTTCGGGGTCCAATGGCAGATTGGTATGACAACTTTGTCAGTATCTGATAATTTGTACATTTGTACAGATGTATCTGATTTTACATTTGATAAATAACAGAGAACTTTTCTCACCTGCATGTCGCTGGGTGGAACCGACTCCCTTTTAAGAAGCACTTGTTAGGAGACTCTGTGCATTCACACGCACATTTTGTGCGGTTGAGAGGATGACTCTTAGGACACACCTTGGTGCAGGTGCATTGGCAGGTGTCCTTGTTGAAGCTTTGCTGAGGTCCGCAGGAGGAGGGCTGCGCTTTACACGCACACTGACAGGTGTTCTTGTCCAGGTAGCGGAGTGGTCCACAGCCTGCCGTTCTCAGCTCTTTTCGGCATACACACTGACAGGTCTCCTCATCCAGCTCTTTCTCTGGGCCGCAAAAGTCCTGCTCAATGTCTGCAGATGGAGAGAAGAGAAATAGAAGTTCTATCATGACAACTCTCAGAAGATCTTTTATAGCTTGGTAACGGATATGACAATGTTAATGTATTTGGTCTTGGCAAAATAGATCTGCTACACTTCTACTGCTGAATTGCTGCCGCTGTTGATTATTGCTGCTGCAAAGCAACTAAAGGAACTAAGGAACTTGCTACTGCCAATAGCAAGACACCGTCACGCTGCTGTTGAGCATGTAAGACGTGACATACTGCTTCATATATATATATATATATATATATATATATATATATATATATATATATATATATATATATATATATATAAAATTACCCATAACAGATCTATACAGGTGGAATTGGGGAAGGTGGAGGGCTTCAGAGGAAGTCTGAGTATAGTGAATGCTAACCAACTATTTAAATGTTGAGCAGCAAGTTCATTGGCTGCAGTTGCAACATGAACCAATCAGCTTGTGTCATGTAGTTAATGTAAATATCATCAGTTGCATTAAGGTCCCTCCAGTCTGACAGAACTTGGCATTTCTTATTTTACATTACAACTTATTTTTACATTTGTGAGGAAACCTTTGGTAAATGCTATGGAATGCCTGGCCAATTCCCAGAGCGTTACGCAAGTAAAGAACAATGTCCAGCATGCACATTTGTCAGACATGATAAACTGTTTAGCAATACAGTGTTTCTACCCAGCATTCCTTATGCTACCCCCAAAGTCCTAAACAGATGTTTTTCTTTACAACTCGATGAAAACAAATTCAGTGGCTAATTCAACTCAGTATATTCCTTTCTTTGTTTTGGAGTATACAAAATGGCCTATAAACTTGACTCACGAGAGAGAGAGTGAATTCCTGTCACTAGTGTTTGTGTTTGTGCTAATAATTAAACACATAGTGGTCACATTACAGACAATCAAGCTTATGTGGAAAGAGTGTATAAACTGCCTAATAAGCTTTTTGTTAGCATGTTGTTGTTCCACATGTGCAGGGAATCTTGCAAAATAGACAAAACCATTTAAACCAGAATTACCGGTATTTTAACGTTTATGTTGTCAAATTCGTGGCATGTCAATGGTATTTTTGTAGTGTGGTTTGCCGTTGCTGTTTCAAGACATTTCTCTTGGGAAACTGCTCAGTTACGGTAAATAAAAACGATTTGGTTTTCACTGGAAAGGTACCATACTGGTCTGGTTTTGTTGCAGTGACCACCATTTTAAAAACTTTTCACAACACAGAGGGATTTTTTATGTTACTGTGGATTCAACTCACATATATGATTTCATAGAATGTATTCCCTTTGAGAGATATGGGGTTTACCTCATTTACCATATTGAGATTCAAGTCAGCATTCATATTGGTTAAAATAGCACGGAGAGCACATTTTTGCAGGTGTTGGATTTAGACAGTTGTTCTGAAACACTTTTAGGGTATTATGAGGTTGGATATATTACTTGGTTCATTAAACCAGATGCAATCAGTGCAAGAGAATCTTTGTGCAACTGCTTTGACATGACACTCATTTTGTCTGGACCCATTAATGCATTCAAAAGATACAACAAATTACTATGACGAATTTCATTACTATGAAATTCATCATAGTAATTACTTGAATACACCTCCTGTATGATAAACACGTTTCTTGTGTTTTCTTTGTTTTTGATTAAAAAAAAAGTAAAAAAATAAAAATAAAAAAAAGAACAAGAAGGGGGAAAAAACAACGGAACATAGCAATGTTAGACCAGGATATAAGATGTCATGTGGTACACAGTATTTGTGTGTGTGTGTGTGTGTGTGTGTGTGTGTGTGTGTGTGTGTGTGTGTGTGTGTGTGTGTGTGTGTGTGTGTGTGTGAGAGAGAGAGAGAGAGAGAGAGAGAGAGAGAGAGAGACACGAAGTACAAAGCTTTTTTGTTTATTGTATCATCTTAATTATTTTCTTGTTATCTATTGATAATAAAAATCTTATTCATGCATTTATTTACTGATTTATTGACTTTATTGATTTTTTTCCTTTTCGTTGCTTATGTAAAGGCCAATGCTTTGACAATACTGTACAAGTCATACCAATAAAGCTTGTTTGAAATCTATTTCAGAAAGAAAGAAAGAAAGAAAGAAAGAAAGAAAGAAAGAAAGAAAGAAAGAAAGAAAGAAAGAAAGAAAGAAAGAAAGAAAGAAAGAAAGAAAGAAAATGTTTTATCCTCTAAAATGCATGTAAAATATTTTTTGAAAATAATGCTTACAATGTGTAAGGAAAGCATGTCATTACTTTTTACTTAATAGTTATACCACAAGATATTTTAAGATTCATTAAATTGAAACATTTGTTGAAAATGTGGTTATGGTGGTTTCATATGATTTTGAAAAACATTACCAGAGCTCCATTTCTAAGAGCTTAGCATTTGTGTACTAGATTATTTCCTTTTCCTGATCATGGACACTCTTATTTATTCATCAATGACACTTTAACATTCAAGTCACAGTTTTGAAAACTAGATCTATTTAAATCACACAAATAAAAATGTACATGTACATAAACAAAAGATAATATTGTATCCTGCAAAAGGCTGCTTCACAAGCACAAAACAAAATCCAGCCAGAGTTGCAAGTTCTGACAGCAATCAGTGTTTTTGAAATGGTGTTCTGTCCTGGTCAAGCCACACAACTGCTCTAAAGCATTTCAGCTATGTTTATGCGGCTCAAAACACATACAGAACAGACTTGAGGAGGAGATGGAAAAAAGAGAGAGAGAGAGAGAATACTACTGGAGACAAAATGACTCCTACACTTTATATCAGTATAGCATCAGTTCCTCTTATGTAACCTGCCACTGCAGCTGAGGAAGATCTTGTTACCTTTGAAGTGAGCAATTATATGTTTGAAATGTTATACGTATGAATTTACACAGCTAGAAAGTGGTAAATCTGTAGTGCTTAGCTATTAGTAGTTAAAGTAATCTGACCTGCAAGATAATGTGCTAGCAGGGTGTACTATAAAGCTTTTCTGTCAAGGACTGAACCAAGTAAAAGGTGATGTGGGACATTTCCATGAAGAAAGCAAAAAGAATAACAATCCCGACACATTCCTCTTAGTGTGTCTGCTTTAGCAAAGATTCATTTCACCTGTGTTTCACTCCCCAACCGCTACAGTGGAGCTGAATGCAAATCTATTATTCCACTTCACTTTGACAGTCAACAAAATTGGCCAGCATGCTATAGCAACATAACCATCTACACCAAATCAACCTGTAATATAGTGCCCCAATGTGTGTGCAGCGGTTTGCGCTCACACATGCAGTATACATTTATGTCTATTTTTAAAAAATATATATATCTGCTCCTCTTATGACTCGGGACTACATGTTAGCCTTAGGGTCGTCTGACTGCATAGCTTATGCATTCTTATGCTGTGTGCATAAACCAGCCGACTGCTATATCCACCTCGGGATTGACCTGTCACATTTACTAAGCGTAAAAAAGACAAGTATGTCACTACCATTGCATTGAACCTGAAATACATCATGCTCCACTTTCACTAGAACTCTGGTGTGACATCGATTAATGAAGGGTGAGAATGAGAAATCATTCCATTATAACTGAGCATACTTTTCTGGGGATGTTTTTGTTTGGTTCAAATGATTGCTACAAAGGCAAAAGCAGCTATTATGGCAGTTTCACGTTCTACAGAAACTCAACCGTGTTCTCAGTCTTGTTTTGTTGACACATAGTCAATGGTGTTGATAGCCGAGGTTTTGATTTTCTGGCAACAATTAAGGGGTTTACTCTGTGATTGTGATCTGCCTTGATGACAAACTATTTACCATATAATAGATTGGCACTGGCTCCACCCATTCCAAGAACTGCATATTCATTCATTAATTTGTTTGTTGATGTTTTTGTTTAAATTAATACATTACATATGAATACATATTAATACATACATACACATTTCTTTATTTATTTGAATGAATACATTGATTCATTAATTAATTAATTAAAGTTACTGCAAGTCCAAAGAAATGTGATAAATAAGCTGGTTTACATTAGATATATAAAAATATGTTGTTCACTGTGGCAGTCTTTACACTGAAGTGGTCTGGTATACTTGGGATTTACCCAATAGAAATAGGTTTTGCTCAGAAAGAACAAAAATTTAACTCTGATTACATGCAAAGTAAAATTTGCCAAAACATACTAAAAAGTCATGACATTTGAGAATACGGACATAAATCAACTAATATGAAAACCCTCAATATGATAATTCTACAAACTTTTTTCTTGTAAATGGATATACACTCACTAGCCACTTTATTGGGTACACCTTGCTAGTATAGGGTTGGACCCACTTTTGCCTTCAGAACTGCCTTAATTCTTTGTGGCATAGATTCAACAAGGTGCTGTAAACATTCCTCAGAGATTTTGGTCCACGTTGCCATGATAGTATCACACAGTTGCTGCAGATTTGTCGACTGCACATCTATGATGCAAATCTCCTGTTCCACCACATCCCAAAGGTGCTCTATTGGATTGAGCTCTGGTGACTGTGGAGCCCATTTGAGTAGTGAACTCACTGTCATGATCAAGAAACCAGTTTGCGATGATTTGAGCTTTGTGACGGGGCGATATCCTGCTGGAAGCAGCCTTACAAGATTGGTACACTGTGGTCATAAAGGGATGGGCATGGTCAGCAACAATACTCCGGTAGGCTTTGGCATTTAAACAACACTCAGTTGGTACTAAGGGGCCAAGAAATTATTCCCCACACCATTACACCACCACCATCACCACCACCTGAACCGTTGATACATGCTTTCATGTTTACACCAAATTCTGACCCTACCATCTAAATGTTGCAGCAGAAATCAAGACCTGTCAGATCAGGCAACATTTCTTCCATTGTCCAATTTGAGCGAATTATAGCCTCAGTTTCCTGTTCTTTCTTAGCTGACAGGAGTGGTACCCGATGTGATCTTCTGCTGCTGTAGCCCATCTGCTTCAAGGCTTGATGTGTTATGTACTCAGAGATGCTCTTCTGAATACCTCAGTTGTGGTATAACAAGTGGTTATTTGAGTTACTGTTGCCTTTCAAATCAACTCAAACCAGAGTGGCTGTTCTCCTCTGATCTCTGGCATAAACAAGGCATTTGCACCTACAGAACTACTACAGAATTAGCATCTTCTGAAATACTCATACCAGCCCATCTGGCATCAACAACTATGCAACGTTCTAAGTAACTTAAATCACATTTTCCTGCCCATTCTGATGCTCAGAACATCAGCAGATGTCTACATGCCTAAAGGCATTGAGTTGCTGCCATGTGATTGACTGATTAGACATTTGCGTTAACAAGCAGTTGAACAGGTGTACTTAAGAAATTGGCTGGTGAGTGTATTTTTGTAGTGACGATAGGGTGCTATGCGGCATAAAGTCAACAAAAAGTCTGTCATCAGTTCAGTCCCTTTTTGGGTCCCTCTTTCAGTTGGTTTGTTTGTCTTTCGTACGGTCACATTTAGACACACATGCAAAACACAGCAATGTAAGGCTGTAAACGTGCATTAGCACTTACCAGAATGTGGTTTTGAAAGAATGGTGTCGGGCAGCGGCACACATCTGCATAAGCGATTACTCCAGCTGTGATTTTTTGGGCATGTTTTATTTGCCACATGACATCTGTGGAGGAAATAAGTGATTAGCAAGGAGACAGACGGTAGCGTGGGATTTTTAAAAAAAATCCACAATAAAAGGCAAAATAACAGTTTCAATTTAACAAACGCTGACTCGCATAAAGAAAAAAATATAGATGTTGACTTAACTATTATAACTCCGAAAATTATATTTCATGGACATCTCTTTTGATCACAGGGTGTGTGTCTTAACCTTGCTGCAAATTAGCCTGTTTGCTTTCATTGATTCAATAATAAAAAGACCAAAGAGGACATGGAAGATGACCACACTGTCTACAAATATATTTTAATCAGATCACTCACTTCATTTCTAAACTAAACACACCTCAAAAGGAGCTTTCCTTTTCTGAAGAAAAAACATTTCATACTGTGTTCTTGGTTTGGCATGACTCTGGCATGGCAGTCTATCAACAGGATGGAAGAGTCAGAGCTATTTAAGAGAGAAGGAAGGAGGGAGCGATTCTATCAGAGTTCCTCGCTGTCCTGCTAAGCAGTAGCACATGGTGTAGTTGGCATGAAGGTCATGTTTAATAAAGTAGAAGCACACAACAAATCCTTTAAATTATGGACAGAACTGGTCAGATTCTTTCAAATAGCTTATTCAGATGCCACAATAATGCAATATAGAACTCTAAATATAATGGTTTTCTTTGGTTGTCTTCATAAGTAATAAATAAAACTTATGCCATGGTCCGTCTGAATACTCAATTCTGATTGGCTGGAAGGTGTGCAATAAAACCGCTTAACGCGCAGGTAGTTCCAAGTCACTTTAATCACTGTTCTATATTAATGGTTTTCATTGAAAAAAATTGCCATGCGTGTTCATATGGATTGTGCCATTTTGCCATCTATATGAAATTGCTACCGCACTGGAAACAAGCGAACCATTATTTCCAACAGGACATTTTCATGAAACCCAGTGCAATATCAATAACAAGACATGGTTGAAGGACTCTCACATGATATCTTTCACTGCCATGTTAAGTCATAGATGTGCCAGGATCTACTGCATGTAGGGGTGGGTGGGATTTGCCAGCAATCTGATGATTCAAGACTTTCCGATACTTGGGTCCCAAAATAGCTATTGTAATAGCTTGCGTAATACACTATGTATTGCAAATCATCCCTGCAATCTGCAATGTGATTTCTTACATTTTTAACCGCAAAAAGAATATGGAGTGTGTGACTTTCGTTCAGCATTGCTTGCAAAATGCATTTTACATCAAGCTTTTTCTTTTAAACAATTTTTTTTCCCCAAGTGGAACAACCTTTAGAGGTAATGTATTTTGTAATAAATAAATAAATACTGATCCGCCTAGGAGGATCCAAACTGAAGTCATAGACTCGGTCAAGTCCATCTTCTTGTCTGCTCCATTATCCATATATCTTCTCATGACCTCAGATTTTAAGTCCAGGCTGCAGCTACTGGGCAGTGAAATCATAGGCGTCCCCCAAGATAAACTTTACTCTGGCTTCTCTTTTTTGAAGTGATATGAATCTACAAAATTGGAAAGTGAGTGCTATGCTAAGAGTGGATCAACACTGGTGTGAAACGTTGCTTTGCTTTTCCATTAAGTGTGGAGTGCAAATCGTCTGGGATTTGAAATTTCCTGCAGGCAAGAAAAATGATATGGAGAAACCTATCGAGGAGAGTCCAGTTCTATTAAACTGTTTGAGGAGGTCATTTCTGAAGCCTTTGAATATCAAGGCATCTTTTCCATTTGCATGAAAAGTAATCAGTGTATATATGCATATGGCTATAAACATCTGTAATGCATTTACATATATCCACAGCTGTAAGGCATCTATAAACTTTCACACTTCCACAGATTTATTTTTAATCATGACTCCATCCGTAGATTATTTGACTATCAATGTTGGGAGTCAAGCCATAAAACATGTAGCATGCAATATTTTTTTATTCATTATTAACATATCAAAAACTGAAGCAACAGTAATACTCTGTAGTAAAACTGCCACAATCCATACAGTCCAATGAAACTGAAAGGCCAAGAGCAATGCTTTTCCTGACCACTAGAAAGACTCCATCATCCGCTAAAAATGTCATGTAGTGGCTCACTATGAAGAGGTGGTCAAAATGTTTAAAAAACTACAAACAAAGAATGATGCGTTTACTTTATACTCAAAATATCGTCTGTGCACATTTTCAGTATAGGAGACAGAAGGGATAACTAACACTTATTTTGGTTATAGCCTAAAGCTTTGAATTTTTGCATCTTTGATGTGTCCGCTGTCATTTTTATGTAAATGACATGACTAAATTTATTGAGTTGGACAGAATTAAGATAGAAGCACACAAAAGGTTAAGGTTACATTCAGTGGAATATGTGATAAATATAACAGTAGAGGTGTTACAGCAAATGTAACAGTTTCATTTTTAAATCATAATCAATATTCAAAATTGCTACTAAATATAACTAAATATAAAATACACTAAGTATGCTCCTGACTGATATTACTGAAACGGTCTATATTTTGAGGAGGTGAAGAACTGAATTGTGCGCACAACCAGATGTAGCTGTATTGTGGGTTAACTTTGAACTTAGCCAATCACAAAGTCAAATTTAGACCTACCTACCCTCCTCTCTTCGAGTCTAACCTGAGGAAATACCAATCATGGACCAGTCCTCAGAGAGCAAACATTTTTTCTCCTGAAAAAAAAAAATGTGGACGTGAACAATCAGGTTGGGGCCATTCTGTTCTGTATTTTCAAGCCCACTCTATTTATTACTATGTCACCTCCTTCTCTCCCTCCCCTTCCCATATCCACTCTCTCTCTCTCCTTTCTGTTTTTGTGAGTTTAAGTGGCTCAGGCGTAATGTCAGGTCCCCAGGCAGATTTGGGCTCAGATTTATCCAGCAAAACACCAGGCTCAGATGTGGGTTTCCTCTCTAGATCAGAGAGACACGAGACTTCACGGTCTGCCCTCAACCTTTGCACTAGAAGATATGCGTGTGTTGTGTGTGTGTGTGTGTGTGTGTGTGTGTGTGTGTGTGTGTCCAGTCTTACACCCTGCTGAGAACTGACTCGGATGTAACAGCTCCAGTTACAGGTCCACTATCATTAACCTCACTTGGCTAAAAGGTGAGAGGTCAGGACCAGTTAGCATGACCCAAGGCTGGATCAGGTCCAGAAAAGGACTATTCTCATGCATAGATCATCCCTCCTGTCTGGCTGTCCATGAAATCACTGCTTTTCCATCTAGACAGCATGGGTGATGTATTACCCATGTAGAACTGCATGTCAATAAGGGTTTATTCACACTGCACACAAATCAGATTTGGGTTTCAAATCTGATCGGTCTACACTTTTAATTTTGCAAATGATGAAATCTGATCTATTTGTTTAGTCAGTATGCAGTGTATATGCCTCAGTTGTTATAGTAATGATGTAAACATCAGCACAGAAAATAACCATTATTGGGGCTGCCCCGCCATGATGCACCGCCATAATCTACGCCATGTTGTCTGTTGTTAAATGTTAAGTGAATTTTGGCATCACAGCACTACAATATACAGTATGAAAAAAATGGATATTCAGTCTGAGACTTATAATTATTAAAATACTTAACAATGCTATACAATTATTAAATTAAAAGATAATTAGACAATTAAAAAATATGAGCATGTACAATTAAATATCCAATATTGACTGATCTATCAGTAATTAATTCATTAGTGTGGAAAGAAAACAAAGCACGGAAAGCTGAAAATTAGCCTCTCTTGTGACCATCTCACAAAATGCATGAGACAACATTGGCAATGTGCAAAACTCTGCTCTGATTAAACCATTTGATGCAAAAATGTGGTTTGGACCTGGTATGTAAAAATCTAAGTTTGTTTGCTGTTCTGATGGCAAACAACTAAATGAATTTAAGTGAATACTCCATAATATCAGAATATTGCTGCCTGTCTAAAGGCATATAATGAAAACTGGATTAACCATTAAATAAGCTTGTTTATGGCAACAAAAGCAACAGTAGATGTAACTGACACAAGTGTTGATATTGCATCCTACTAAGCACAGTATATGTGCTTATGTACCTGATGACAGAACAACAAGCTTTATGACACAACACATCATAACACCATTACATATCAATCCAGTGTGCATTCTAAACTTCAAACATACCATGCACGCTATTCAAACAGATGTCGGCATGATTAGCGTTGTGACTTGTTTACTTAGAAAAAGAGAAACAGGTTGTTGAATATCAGAACCGTGAAATAAAGCAAATTGCCGACTAGCCCTGAAATGGTTCAGTGATAAACTACACATGTACAAGGTTCTCAATGTGCTTTCAATTATCATATGCTCAGTGGCATAAGACAGCACATTCCTGAGAACATAGAGGGGGGATAAAAAGGACTTATGATATGGTCCACGCGAGGTGGTGCACTTGCACCTTACGTAACGCAAAACAGATGAGTCCATTTAGTCTAGCAAGGTGTCAGGAAGATAATATATAAGCTAGGATAACTTAGAGAGCATGTTTCTAGTACAACAACACTTGTACACGTCCCTAGGCCGCATTGAAACAAATCCGCATTCCCACCTCTACAGTAATTCAACTGCCTGGTCAATAAAGCCCATATGTTGTTTGTTACATAGATCTGATTCGTTCATTGCTGGGGGCTGACTGAAGAGTTCTGCAGCTCAACTGATTTACATTTAAAAGGTTAAAGAGGTTATAAATATCCATTTTCCATATGTTAATGTAAACTATGCTACAAGGGATAGTCAGCCTGCATTCTGAATCATGTTAAAATGCCAAAATCAAAGTCAGTTGTTCAAACAAACATACAAAAAGTTGGGACACTGTAGAAATTGTGAATAAAAAAGGAATGCAATAATTTACAAATCTCATAAACTTATATTTTATTCACAATTGAATATAGATAACATATCAAAAATTGTGAGAAGTGAGAAGATTTTGAAATGTCACGCCAAATATTGGCTCATTTTGGATTTCATGAGAGCTACACATTCCAAAAAAGTTGGGATAGGTAGCAATAAGAGGCCGAAAAAGTTAAAATGTACATATAAGGAAGAGCTGGAGGACCAATTTGCAACTTATTAGGTCAATTGGCAACATGATTGGGTATAAAAAGAGCCTCTCAGAGTGGCAGTGTCTCTCAGAAGTCAAGATGGGCAGAGGATCACCAATTCCCCCAATGCTGCGGCCAAAAATAGTGGAGCAATATCAGAAAGGAGTTTCTCAGAGAAAAACTGCAAAGAGTTTGAAGTTATCATCATCTACAGTGCATAATATCATCCAATGTTCCAGATTCTCTGAATCTATCTGTGTGTAAGGGTCAAGGCCGGAAAACCATACTGGATGGCCGCGATCTTCGGGCCCTTAGACGGCACTGCATCACATACAGGAATGCTACTGTAATGGAAATCACAACATGGGCTCAGGAATACTTTTAGAAAGCATTGTCGGTGAACACAATCCACCGTGCCATTCGTCGTTGCCGGCTAAAACTCTATAGGTCAAAAAAGAAGCCATATCTACACATGATCCAGAAGCGCAGGCGTTTTCTCTGGGCCAAGGCTCATTTAAAATGGACTGTGGCAAAGTGGAAAACTGTTCTGTGGTCAGACCAATCAAAATTTGAAGTTCTTTTTGGAAAACTGGGACGCCATGTCATCCGGACTAAAGAGGACACAGACAACCCAAGTTGTTCTCAGTGCTCAGTTCAGAAGCCTGCATCTCTGATGGTATGGGGTTGCATGAGTGCGTGTGGCATGGGCAGCTTACACATCTGGAAAGGCACCATCAATGCTGAAAGGTATATCCAAGTTCTAGAACAACATATGCTCCCATCCAGACGTCGTCTCTTTCAGGGAAGACCTTGCATTTTCCAACATGACAATGCCAGAACACATACTGCATCAATTACAACATCATGGCTGCGTAGAAGAAGGATCCGGGTACTGAAATGGCCAGCCTGCAGTCCAGATCTTTCACCCATAGAAAACATTTGGTGCATCATAAAGAGGAAGATGCAACAAAGAAGACCTGTATTAGACAAGAATGGGACAACATTCCTATTCCTTAAACTTGAGCAACTTGTCTTCTCAGTCCCCAGACGTTTGCAGACTGTTATAAAAAGAAGAGGGGATGCCACACAGTGGGAAACATGACCTTGTCCCAACTTTTTTGAGATGTGTTGATGCCATGAAATTTAAAATCAACTTATTAAAATGATACATTTTCTCAGTTTAAACATTTGATATGTCATCTATGTTGTATTCTGAATAAAATATTGAAATTTGAAACTTCCACATCATTGCATTCTGTTTTTATTCACAATTTGTACAGTGTCCCAACTTTTTTGGAATCGGGTTTGTATTTCACAACCTCTTCTCTCTATTTCTCAATGCTGAAAACACTACTTATCATACCTAAAATAATGGACTGCTAAACGATCCAGTAATACAAACTGTGCAAAAGATTGAAATCAGTGGCGTAACCAGGAGATATTTTCAGCAGTATAAAGCAGATGGTGGTGGGTAGGTAATTTTATAAAGGTTTAGATTATTTTTGCTGGAAAATCAACCTTTAAACAAACAATGTTTTACATTACATAACCATGGTGTATTTAGTATTTTTGATACGCCAGTGAATTTAATATTGTAAAAATGTATCTTTTTTATGCACTTGGACATTACACACAAAATAAGATTATTCACAAAAAATGAAGTCACTTGCGACACTTGAACTAAAACAAAACTCAAAACAGTAATACATTACATGATTGGACAAGCCACATTAGAAGCCTTAATATGGCCGAAATACATCATTACATAAGTTGAATACATCTAAATGTATGTGCTAAGATGCTGCATTGCTTGCTTGGCAACTGTAAACAGCCTACAGTTGAGTCAGGTTACACCATTCAAAACTAAATAACTTCCTTTGTAACCAATGGAGTGGTCTACAATGCAATATGGAAGGTAGACAACAGGAATTTAAGTTGTATACTATAAATATTACATCAAAAGAATAATGGGATGGTGTTTCACAGTTCCTTCCAAACTATGAATAAACAACAACTCTGTATTCATTCATTCTTTGTGTGTTAAGTTATTTTTTAAGAGAACAGTGGTGGCTCGTCAGGGGAGGCCCAGCCTCCCCAAAATTTTTAGGTGAAAATGGGAGAAGGACGATTTAATGTTAATATAATTCCCAGTTATTCATATCATGCACAGAATGTGTATTCATTGTTTGTAATTTCAACTAACAAGTGTAACAACCCCGCTCTTCCCCAAATGTGCAGAATCTGTGAAACGTGAGTCTGAGGAGATAGAGAGGCAAATCCATAGTTGGAGACTTGTGCCTTTTTGGTAAAAACTGCCATTCACAATCGAGTATTTCACTTTCAGTGATTAGGAGTGGTAGGAAAAGAAACATTGCAGAGGAGGCTAGCCTCACTTGGTATATCAACCGATCATCAAAAATCACTGAACTGCTACCGATAATGGGGCACTATAAGGGGGTTGAGTATAATCTTAATGTAGAGATTGAATAACAAACCTTTTACATTCATATTGTACATACAATTGTTAGGCTTTAGTGCTAATTCATTCAATTTATGTTGTTGTAATTATGCTTCCCAAAAGCCAAAAAGATTCAGCACTAATTTGATCTCATATTTAATGTTTTTTTTTAAATGTTGTAGATTTATGTAGCAAATGAGAATCGCTAAAATTATTGAATATATTTTGAGACAAAGGTCTTGTTAATGATTTTCAGTTTTGTTCAAAGTAAATAAAATAACACTTTTTTTAATAACGGAAGATTATGTAAAAGTATTTTGGGTAAAAGGTACAATATTTAACAATAATAAACAGCCAAATGACTTTTCCATTTGTTGACATGACATGGTTAGATTCAGATGGCAAATATCATATATTAAGTTGGGTGTCCATCTTAGATATAATCATCATATTTATAATGAAACCATCAGATTTAAAAATATGATGATAATCATATCATATAATACAAACCCAATTACAAAAAAAGTTGGGTCACTGTACAAATTGTGAATAAAAAGGAATGCAATAATTTACAAATCTCATAAACTTATATTTTATTCACAGTAGAATATAGATAACATATCAAATGTTAAAAGTGAGACATTTTGAAATGTCATGCCAAATTATTGGCTCATTTTGGATTTCATGAGAGCAATATGAGGCCGGAAAAGTTAAATGTACATATAAGGAACAGCTGGAGGACCAATTTGCAACTTATTAGGTCAATTGGCAACATGATTGTATATAAAAAGAGCCTCTCAGAGTGGCAGTGTCTCTCAGAAGTCAAGATGGGCAGAGGATCACCAATTCCCCCAATGCTGCGGCCAAAAATAGTGGAGCAATATCAGAAAGGAGTTTCTCAGAGAAAAACTGCAAAGAGTTTGAAGTTATCATCATCTACAGTGCATAATATCATCCAAAGATTCAGAGAATCTGGAACAATCTCTGTGCGTAAGGGTCAAGGCCAGAAAACCATACTGGATGTCCGTGATCTTCAGGCCCTTAGACAGCACTGCATCACATACAGGAATGCTACTGTAATGGAAATCACAACATGGGCTCAGGAATACTTCCAGAAAACGTTTTCGGTGAACACAATCCACCGTGCCATTCGCTGTTGCCGGCTAAAACTCTACAGGTCAAAAAAGAAGCCATATCTACACATGATCCAGAAGCGCAGGCGTTTTCTCTGGGCCAAGGCTCATTTAAAATGGACTGTGGCAAAGTGGAAAACTGTTCTGTGGTCAGACGAATCAAAATATGATTCGTTCTTTTTGGAAAACTGGGACGCCATGTCATCTGGACTAAAGAGGACAAGGACAACCAACCCAAGTTGTTCTCAGCGCTCAGTTCAGAAGCCTGCATCTCTGATGGTATGGGGTTGCATGAGTGCGTGTGGCATAGGCAGCTTACACATCTGGAAAGGCACCATCAATGCTGAAAGGTATATCCAAGTTCTAGAACAACATATGCTCCCATCCAGACGTCGTCTCTTTCAGGGAAGACCTTGCATTTTCCAACATGACAATGCCAGACCACATACTGCATCAATTACAACATCATGGCTGCGTTGAAGAAGGATCCGGGTACTGAAATGGCCAGCCTGCAGTCCAGATTTTTCACCCATAGAAAACATTTGGCGCATCATAAAGAGGAAGATGCAACAAAGAAGACCTAAGACAGTTGAGCAACTAGAAGCCTGTATTAGACAAGAATGGGACAACATTCCTATTCCTAAACTTGAGCAACTTGTCTCCTCAGTCCCCAGACGTTTGCAGACTGTTATAAAAAAGAAGAGGGGATGCCACACAGTGGGAAACATGGCCTTGTCCCAACTTTTTTGAGATGTGTTGATGCCATGAAATTTAAAATCAACTTATTTTTCCCTTAAAATTATACATTTTCTCAGTTTAAACATTTGATATGTCATCTATGTTGTATTCTGAGTAAAATATTGAAATTTGAAACTTCCACATCATTGCATTCTGTTTTTATTCACAATTTGTACAGTGTCCCAACTTTTTTGGAATCGGGTTTGTAAAAATATATTTTTTGTTACTACTGTGAAGCTTTATTAAATTATTATGGGATCTCAGAATCTTTACTTTAAAATATATTTTTATATTAACATATTTTAATATTTATTGAACAATAATGAACTATGAATGGTGGAGTTTTGCTTCAAGTGATAGGCTAGGTGAGTGAAATTACAATTATATTGTTTTGCATGCGTGTCGTTTTCTGTATTTTTTTCCTGTCTAAAAGTGACCAAAAAGCCATTTGAAAACTGTTTTAAATTCTTTGGACGGGGTCCGATCGCTAAAAATTGTGTGTGCCTCTTCTATTTTAAAACCCACCAGACGCCACTACTAGAGAAGTTGTTATATAAGAACTAAGTAGTTTTTACGAGCTAGAGTGGAAAAACAATAGTAAAATCTTGATCATCTAATGACAAACACAGAGACATATTGGCATGTAAAGAACAATTGGGGGTCAAAAGTCATTAGGTAAGTTTGAGTTGTGATGTCTGAATGTTTCTCCTCCTGAAGAGTCTCTACTTTCCTAACATAGTGAGTCATCACCTCCCAAACAATACAGAGTGAGAGAAAGTGAAATGCAACAACGAGCCAACTGCCGATAATCACTACCAGTCCTCTGCCATTTCATTGCACAAGCGTTGATAACACCAATAGCGTTTATATGCTACGTTACACTTTAGACCACACATCTGAAGTTAAACATGCACGTTTTCTCCTTCACAACAAACAGTGGGAGCGGCGAGACTTTGTTAACACCTTGAGGTCCAAAGCCGGGTGCTTGAAGCGGACCACCCTGCGTTAACCCTCCGGGTGGCACAGGCTGCCCTTGCCTTTATCAGATGGCACAAGTTTGAGCAGGATTTTTTCAAATATAAGATTAGAATCAAGCTAAAAACATTCACCTGACCTGGAGTGATCTTGAATTAATCTGGCCTTGGAGTCAGATTAAATGAAAAACTTCTCTTATTCAGGAACGAATTCAGAAAGCACACTATGAAACAGACCAAAACACAAGACAGCAAGTGTTGGGTGTTGACCTTTACAGCTGTAAACAATTAAACAGTGTAAGAGACAAACACACAGCAAATGATGTCAGCTGAAGGTAAAGCTGAACTCCTCACATGCGCAGACGTTATGCTGTCCCCACTTGCGTGAAAGCATGAGAGGAATGAGGAGATGAAGCCTCAGTGTGTCCAGGAAACCAAAACAACATATAACACACTTCCACAGCGCAGGTCGCCCTAGGAACACATCTGCTTTTTCTTAAGCAAGGCCTGGCTGTGCAGGACCTTGTGGGGGGATGATGCCTCTTTCCTTTTCACTCCCCCTACCGCAAATCACTTTGACAGGGGATGGCTTAAGAAAAAAACAGCGCTGAAACACATAACAATAAACAGTTCTTTTTTCCAATTCATCACTGAGGGACTCATGAGTTGCTTTTTAACATTTAACATGGTTTGATTTGACGTGCAAACAATAATTAAAGGTTTAGTTCACCCAAAAATGAAAATCCTGTCATCAATTAGTCACCATCATGCCATTCCCTCATTCCCTATGTTCATCTCATACACAGGCACATCAGATATGGTAAACGGAATGGATCAAACGTGCTTGGTTGATGTGCGAGAACCAACAAGGTTTGTTCTCGCAAGTCAATTAAGTATGTTTGAGCTTCCGTTTCTATGTTTGATGTGCTCTGTGTATGTGCATTGATCAATGTTTATATATGAATAAAAGCCTAAATTAAATCTGTTCATTATATAAAGTGACTGTGTCTCTTCAGAAGACTTAGATTAAATACGTTTAATGTCTTTGTGAACTTTTTGAAGCGACAACGTTTTGGTGAAATGGACTTTCAAAGGAGGTCAAAAATGTCTTCCTGTTTAATTGAAAAAAATCTTAATTTGCATTTCGAAGATCTTGTGGACTTTTCAATTGTAGGTGAACTATCCCTTTAACACTGATTTATGGAAGCAGTTTGTTGTTGGTGAATTTCAACCAAAATGCTTGAAATTCTGGAGACATCTGTAAACACCATGAAGTTAGTTCGTTATCATGAGGTTACTGTAGCTCAACTGGTATAACAGTACTAGCAATGCATTTTGCCTTGAATGCACTATACAGCACCAAATAGAATACACAATGCAAATGACTAACTAGCATTAAAAGACAACAAGTAAAAGTTGACTAGTTCATATTTCATTACTGACATAATGCCTTTCTCTTTCCATCTGACAGGCAGTGTTTTATTAAACAAAGTCATCAAATGTTCAACGGCGGCACTGCACTGTATGTGTGCTTCCCCTCCTGTTTGCAAACAGATCTCTAAGCAATGGCGTAACGTACTGGCTTCCAATGCCACACATGTGGGATCGATACGTCTCCTCCACACAGAAAGAGCAGGCGCTGTGTTTGCACACAAAGCGTACATTATTAACAAGTCTTTTTCACTCTTTTTCTCTCCTTTCCTCTGAGTATGCGTGCCAATGAGTCACTGTTTAGCACGTTGACTTCTGTCACGAAAAGGCGAATGGGCTAATCCTTCGTTCTGTGAGAGGGATAAAATGATAAACATTTACACAAAGTATGCGAGGGAACAACACAGGATTGAAAACGGGCTGTGCTTCATTCTAAAAAAAATATTTAATGATAGAAAACAGACTCAGGGTTCCCATTCTATTCAAGAGTATTTTGCAAGTCATTTCCAGGATGTTTTATGTGATCAACACCTGTAATGTTTATGCAAAAACACACTGGAGGTCGAGCTACATTGTGGTTACTGGCATGCACATGACACCACAGCTCAGCCATGTCAATAACCACAATGAAGCACAATCTACAGTGCTTTTGTACAACAGCATTAAGTGATTGGCAAAAGACAAAAAAAAAGTATAGTTTAGTAGTGTGTAATTGGAACTCACATTTCATGATCTAAAACTCAAAAAATCTAGGAAACTCTCTTAAACCCAAAATATGCCACTGGTATCATAAGCAATCACTAAATATTTCAAGGAAATCAGATTAAAACAGCAGTTAGATAGGCATATAATACTTAAATGATAAGTTCTTATACATATACAGTGCAGCGTTCCCGGTCTGTCAGTATCTATCAAAAGGTTCCAAGGAAGGAACAGTGGTGAACCGGTGACAGGCTCATGGGCAGCCAAGGCTCATTGAGGCACATGAGGAGCGAAGGCAATATAATGCGCCCTGCCACAAAGCAAAAATGGCTCAGGAATGGTTTGAGGAGCACAACAACAAGTTTGAGGTGTTGACTTGGCCTCCAAATTCCCCAGATCTTAATCCAATCGAGTGTCTGTGGGATGTGCTGAACAAACAAGTCCGATCCATGGAGACCCCACCTCGCAATTTACAGGATTTAAAGGATCTGCTCCTAAAAAAGCTAAATATGTTAAGCTACATTACAGAAAACTTCAGATCAGCTGAACTTTCGGGCTGATGCGGCAAGAAATGTGAAGATAGTGTCACAGTTGATTTGTCTTTCTAAGTTCACGGTTCTTGCTGTGTGGCTCTGCCCTCATTAGAATGACTCCTCTATCCTTCATTGTGACGGCAAGAGAAGAGGCGAAGGCATTGGAGATAAAGAAATTGGGTTTATACTTAATGTTTAGGCTTATAACTCTCTCTATATCTCTGGTGGTTAAACCTCGAGGCCACCAGTGTTGCTCTGTGTATCAAATTAAGCATTTCAATACGCTTAAGATGATGCAGTGTGATCCACAGTAGGCAATATTGGATTGAGTTTAAGAAAGCAAATACTCTCTCAGCCCTGCTGAACTATTGCAAGCCTTTTAAAATGTACATGCAGTATGAGTCAGGGGTCATTACAACCTATG
Source organism: Paracanthobrama guichenoti (assembly GCA_018749465.1). Lineage (NCBI taxonomy): Eukaryota > Metazoa > Chordata > Actinopteri > Cypriniformes > Gobionidae > Paracanthobrama > Paracanthobrama guichenoti. The sequence continues at coordinate 46,318,268 of CM031943.1, forward strand.
TGGTAACCCTAAAATGGTTAATTCTGAATATCTAGTTCTTCATCCATATTGCAATTAATATGCATTGTATAATGCATAAAATTCATGTTCTATTAACAGTTTTCTTATTTTTTTAGCTAATGCTTTGATCCAAAGCAGCTTACAATATATTAAAAGAGATTTACGGAGTCAAAAATACCTGGAATCAAACAATACTACCAGCATTGACTCAAGTTAATAATTTTTTTTATTTTGCTATTAGGCAACAAAATTGTTTTGTAGCTCACCTGTCAGTGCTGATTAGTTAATCAAGTCTGTACACTGCACGGTAAGTTCATTAGGATTCTCTACTGGGATTTTCCTGATAAAATTCCTACAACAACAGATGAACAGGAAGTTCTCTGTCAGCCTTAACAATGGGTGGCCACACCACACACGCCAATACGAAAATCAGTTTGATGAGCTACTGTACGTCATTGCGTGTGCAGTTACTTCCAAAATACACACATTAGTGCAGCCACATATCCGCTGATGAGACGCTACGCAGAGCCAAAGCACATTTGGTATACAATATAAAGGCAATATCTTGAATGTCTTGGAGTGATGATACTTTATCTCTTATATAAGTTACACTATCATAATATTTTTGTAAATTATACATTTTAATTCAAATACCTTATCGATAAGAGTTAATAAATAAAAATAAAAGAAACATTCAGTGGGATTAAAAATGTATTATTTTACTCTATTTGTAAATGCTGCTGTGTTTGTTTTGATATCAATTATATTATTAGCTCATAAAACAAGAAATGCAAAAAAGTGCTGCGTGGGGTGTAGAATCTGTATCCCAGTGCTCTTTGGGTGTAGCGATAATCCAACTCATAAAAGATATCAAGCCATGGCACTCGGGTTTATGAAAAATATAAAAAGCCTTTATTTATTATGGCTTAGGCATTCAAAACAAGCAGAAAAAAACACACACAGATGCGTTGCTGCTAATAAGCCTTCACCAGGGTGTCATAGATTATTAGCTCATAAAGGCTCAGTCACATTAGTGCAAATCTGGTCCAGGGTCTGTGTCAATAGTGTTAAGATTTATGACGCACAGCTCATTCAGAAGCTACTTTAAAATCAAGCAGCTTTCTGTTGGTCAACACTGGGAAACCACATAACCAGCTTGAACCTGTTGCAAAATTGACATTTTTCTCCCTCACGCAAAATTCCCTATTGCGTGGATTCCTACTGAAATAAAAATGTGAAAATTTGGTGAACTATGGTAAATGTGACCGCACCTTTAGCAGCATTCTGAAAAAAAAAAAAAAAACATCTTTCTTTTAAGGTGTCCTTGTTTCAGTGTAATTATATACATTTAAGTATTGAGTAATATTAATTAACTACATGTACTTTATGCATAATTTATAGTTATTATTACTATAGTAACTATATGCAACAAGAAAACTTTAAAATAAAGTGTGACCCAACATTCTAATTTCTCTTATGTGGTGTGCAGCATTGCTACCTAAAGTGTTCCAAATGCATCACTTATGAGGTTCCATGATGTTTAGTGGCTGCCTATTTAGGTGCTGGAACATAGCTAAAATGTGCCCAACCTTCAAAGAAAAACTCTACAGTTTTATATTCAAATGTCACTCTTATATCCATTATAATCAGTGATACTGTCAACACATGGATGCGACAATAAACTGATTCCCTTTTCTAGTTCTAACTTAACTCCATTCCCTTGCACTACTTCTGACAAAAGTACAAATGGATTTGGAACTATGGTTTGTCACATTCAACAAACACATTGACAACAGTCGAGCCTTGTGTAGACAGTGTTAGTCTAACACTGATATTCTATTCTAACCTCTCAAACATTCAAAAGAACAGAGAAATAAGAGAATACTGTAATTTTAAATATTTAACATGTTAAAACCCTTGACAAAAAACATTAGGGTTGACACACTTCAAAAATAGTGCTTAGGGAGATCTGAAGTGTGAGCACTTACTCTGGTAGGGCCCTTCGTATGATTGAGTGCCGCTGTCGGTACACATCCAGTTTTGACAAACAGCTGCAGGAAGTGTGGTTGGCGAAGCTTATGGTGACTGGCTTGGTCCCTTGCTTGATAGGAACTGTGATTTCAAACAACTGCAGAATGAAAATAGAAGAAAGGTCACATTTTCAATAAAATCAGACTAACACAGACTAACTGACGTAAGAGGTGAGACCGCATGAAAGGTTACTTAAGGAGTTTGCTAGATGTCAAAATGAATTGTGGGCAGTCAATTATATCTAAATCAAGATTAATGAATGGATTTATGTCTAAAGGAGTTGTGCAACTGTGATTGCACAGCCTTTCTGTGAAATCAGTGTACAGACACAACCACAACCACAGTCTGATCAAACAAACTGGTAAGGGGAAATGGGTAATGGGGAACTCGTGCAAGATAATTTGCAAGGCAGGCAAATACTGTTAGACCAATAAATCAAAACTTCCTCCAGCTATGGGGAAACATTCCAAGGAATTTATGTTAAATGTGCAATCATAATGGGCTGCTAAAATGGCCAAGTATATTTAGTCTTATTTTTGTTTTTATGTCATAAAATATAAAATATCATACAAACCCGATTCCAAAAAAGTTGGGACACTGTACAAATTGTGAATAAAAACAGAATGCAATGACGTGGAAGGTTAACATTTCAATATTTTATTCAGAATACAACATAGATGACATATCAAATGTTTAAACTGAGAAAATATAAACTGGGAAAAATAAGTTGATTTTAAATTTCATGTCATCAACACATCTCAAAAAAGTTGGGACAAGGCCATGTTTCCCACTGTGTGGCATCCCCTCTTCTTTTTCTAACAGTCTGCAAACGTCTGGGGACTGAGGAGACAAGTTGCTCAAGTTTAGGAATAGGAATGTTGTCCCATTCTTGTCTAATACAGGCTTCTAGTTGCTCAACTGTCTTAGGTCTTCTTTGTGGCATCTTCCTCTTTATGATGCGCCAAATGTTTTCTATGGGTGAAAAATCTGGACTGCAGGCTGGCCATTTCAGTACCCGGATCCTTCTTCAACGCAGCCATGATGTTGTAATTGATGCAGTATGTGGTCTGGCATTGTTATGTTGGAAAATGCAAGGTCTTCCCTGAAAGAGACGACGTCTGGATGGGAGCATATGTTGTTCTAGAACTTGGATATACCTTTCAGCACTGATGGTGCCTTTCCAGATGTGTAAGCTGCCCATGCCACACGCACTCATGTAACCCCATACCATCAGAGATGCAGGCTTCTGAACCGAGCTCTGAGAACAACTTGGGTTGTCCTTGTCCTCTTTAGTCTGGATGACATGGCATCCCAGTTTTCCAAAAAGAACTTCAAAATTTTGATTGGTCTGACCACAGAATAGTTTTCCACTTTGCCACAGTCCATTTTAAATGAGCCTTGGCCCAGAGAAAACACGCTTCTGGATCATGTATAGATATCTTTTTTGATCTATAGAGTTTTAGTCGTCAACGACGAATGGCACGGTGGATTGTGTTCACCGACAATGTTTTCTGGAAGTATTCCTGAGCCCATGTTGTGATTTCCATTACAGTAGCATTCCTGTATGTGATGCAGTGCCGTCTAAGGGCCCGAAGATCGCGGGTATCCAGTATGGTTTTCTGGCCTTGACCCTTACGCACAGAGATTGTTCCAGATTCTCTGAATCTTTGGATGATATTATGCACTGTAGATGATGATGATAACTTCAAACTCTTTGCAATTTTTCTCTGAGAAACTCCTTTCTGATATTGCTCCACTATTTTTGGCTGCAGCATTGGGGGAATTGGTGATCCTCTGCCCATCTTGACTTCTGAGAGACACTGCCACTCTGAGAGGCTCTTTTTATACCCAATCATGTTGCCAATTGACCTAATAAGTTGCAAATTGGTCCTCCAGCTGTTCCTTATATGTACATTTAACTTTTCCGGACTCTTATTGCTACTTGTCCCAACTTTTTTGGAATGTGTAGCTCTCATGAAATACCAAAATGAGCCAATATTTGGCATGACATTTCAAAATGTCACTTTCAACATTTGATATGTTATCCATATTCTACTGAGAATAAAATATAAGTTTATAAGATTTGTAAATTACTGCATTCCTTCTTTATTCACAATTTGTACAGTGTCCCAACTTTTTTGGAATCGGGATTGTATATTCCAAGTGTTCTGATGCTATAAAATAGCATCAGTGAATTTCAAAACCAAGTTAGAACTGATAAACTTTCCCTTCAGTGAGCTGTGAGTGGTAACTCACCACCTATAGGATACATTTATGCTGATTTTGAAGTTTTAAAGCTTCCGTGGAGGTAATTGTAATTGCATGGAAAAGAACATGGAAAGAAAGTCATACAGGCCTACAGGAGTCATAGATGACATAAATTTCATTTTATTAAAAAAAAATTTTGTCTGTACTGTCTTGTCTACTCATCAAATCTTATTTCCACTCTTCCAGTGCAATCTCTTTGACATGAATAGCGGTGCTATAGAAACCTTCATGAACCAAGGCAGCAAATTCTTTCAGCAGGATAAGCAAACAAACAAGCTTCCAAACATCCAGGAATGTTAAACCTCCCATTACAGCTCCTGTTGGATTAACAAATCACTCTCAAAGCACACATAAATGAATTATGTCTGATGAGGAAGAGAATTATGGGATTTTCCAGTTTCATCCCCGACCCTCCTGGTTGGCTCACTTCACCTGGCAGAGATTATTTTCTGCCTCTCCTTGGACTCATCTTCTTATATGCCTCTTAGGTACACAGAAGCATCATATAGCCACTTTCTAATCGCATAGCTACAGTACATCTGAAGATAACTGCTTTAGCATTCAAAATATGTGAAAACGTACTGTATCAGGCTGGCATCATTCCAGAATGGATCCAATGGATTGATAGATCTTAAAAGGGCCATTAACACCTAATGATAATCAAGAAAAATGAAAAGACTAACAAGCCAGCTCTTATCAGCAAACAGAAGATTGAACTAGTTAAATGGAATAGGGTCAAAAGCTTGTGAATACCTCTCTCTTTGATGTTTATAGAACTCCATTATTTAGTTGTTAACTACTTTTACCAGGACAAGTGATCCCAAAAGCTTCACTTGATCTGTAAATCTATCATCCCACCAGTTTTGATGATAAAATGACTTTACTGCAGTATTAACAGTCTACTAGGCCTGAGTATTATGTATGTGCAGGTGAGACAAGGGTCAGACGAAACCAGAAGTCCATTTAATGTTTTGTTTTTTTAGCTAACAGGTTCTCTTGGTCACAGTTACATCACAGATATAAACTTTATATTTAACTCTTGAAGTCTTGTTTATCATTACATTATATTGTGCTCAATATCTAAATCAATATTAATAACATTAATTTAAAATGCAACCATGTTTATCTGATGCATATTTTACTCTTGACCCAGTCTTTTCGTCAATGAAACCTGGATCTTGTCATTTTTATAATCCAAATCTTACTAAAAATGTTTGAAACATCTTCACATTGCATCTGTTATTCAGGCTTTGTGCCCAGAATGGGAGTGTTACATCTCTGGTGCAGTAGCGTGGACATGGAGACCTTGACCTGTTCAGATGCTCAACTGGTGGGAGGGCGTCATGGTTTAAATCACAAGAGGAGAACCCATTGCCTGCTAAGGTCAGCCCACCCAAAATAAGTGGGCAATTAAAGGAGGCCTTCTTACAAATAATTCACAGCCATGACCTCCCAACCAAACCCCTGCCTTGTCCACAACTCTCTAAATCAAAGCTTAACAGATCAGTTCTCTCTGCACTGGGGAGTAGGCTTTAAAACAAAAGCAGACACTTTTATTTAAAGCAGTAATGAATATTTTGAAGATTTAAATTTTACCTTTTTTATATATATAGAGTGAGAAATGGATTTAAAGTGTTAGTTAGGAGCAGAGGTTAAAGTGGGCCGGAATGGCAACTCAGATAAATTAATAAATAAATAGATCCAGCAGTCGCAGTGCGAGAGCAGCTGGATCGTTTTACACACAGCACTGACAAACTCGTTCGGTGCTTTCGCCACTCTATTGAAGTAATAACAAGCGCCAGGCAGTCGCTTTATCCATTTGAATACAAGCTCAACATCAAGTGTACAGTAAAGGCTCTGTGGCGAAACTAGCTGAACCAGACTGAATAGCTCCGACCATGTAAACTGAAGTGAACTGAAGGTAAACTATAGACTGCCTACACGACTGTAATCATAGCCGTATCCAGCTATGATATTTTTCGAAGGTGTATATAATAAATGTTGTGAAATAACTGACTAATAGAGTAATTACACTACTTTAGTGCTGCAAGGACATCTTCTCATCTGAGCTGCCTGCAGTCGGTCACTGTATGTCAATGTCAAAATATCAAATTAAATTAGGCGGCTTTATGTTCACAGAAGCTGCTGAGAGCGAATCGCTTCAGTACGAGATGTAAGTAGATAAACTAATCATTTCATATTTGACAGCTGTTTTAATATAGACATGTTAAACAACCGACAAAAATAATCAGGCATTTTTAATTAAAAAAGGACATTAACACAGACAATTTCACCAGATTAGGCATAAGATAATGAATGTGTGTACATATTGTGAATTAATTTATTAAACGTATTTACCTAGCATTCGTAGCCTTCAGTGAATTAACTCGTCTAAGAAAATGCTTAATAAAATATATGCTAAATATCAGTTGACCCTATGTTTACTTTGTTCACTGACACAGACGAAAATGAAAATTATTTATTATTAATGTTTTTAGCCTTCAAACATCTTAAAATGCACATATGTAGATCAGAGAAATCAATTTCTCTGGGGACCCTGCCCCCCAAACCCCCCTAAATAGCTCAAATTTGGGACCTCACTGGTTTTAAAATCCTTAAGGCAGTTGTATATGCTCAAAAATTGTTGCTGTTTCTGGAAACCTGTTTGCTTTAACCTAATATCTGGAGTTAATGCATTTATGCTGTCAATGTTGCAGCCTGGAATATTTATATATAGGCCTACTTAATATTAAAATTTAATATTCAGACAGTATACTCATTGTATCTCTGTGCTTTGACTATTTTGTTTCTCTGGTAGAAAAGGTTGTGGCACCAAGATCGGCTACTATGGGGGCCCTTGGGTTTGTTATAGCCCCAGGGCCCTACGTGTTCTTAATCTGGGGCTGGTTGCAGTGGAGTTAAAAGGACAAATCAATTCACAGTACCAGTCAATATGCGAGCTATTTTGACTGGATGTGAGAATAGCCACAATATTTGGACCATCATACATTGTTTTGTTGTTGTTATTGTTTCTTATGTTTTATGATACAGCAAAACTTTTGATTCTGCATTTTGACATTGACTTTGCAATAGTTCTATCTATGTTGTGATTTATTTCTGTTGTAGTCATGTCTTCAGCCATTTTGGTGTGTTCAGTTTTAATCAGGTTTGGACTTTGGACCCGTTTTTATATTTGAATTTACATTGTGAAAAACAAGGTTGTGTTCCATATTGTGGTGCTGCCATAGTGTTACACTTTACCAAAATGCTGTTAAGAGTAGACAATGTATGATACAATTGTCAATGATAAACCTACCCTTACATTAACTGTTTTGTTAATAACCCTCTGTCGATCCGACTGTCCGTGGGCGGTGATACAAAAATGCAGAAGTATAATCTGTAGTTTTCATGAAAGTCCTGGCGCTGTCAAAAGTCAGTCGGATGACTTTTGCTGACAAATAAACATGAATTTCTCGGTTCAGGTAACATGGAGAATGAGTAAACCTTGTTCATTTGCATACAGCAGGTTACTGACATTGTAACAACACAAAGCTTCACAGAAACAGATTTTTCGCATGCTGAAAGAGTCACTCACCGTCTTGCTGATGTATGAAGTGCTGATGTTCACGCACTGAAGCTCCTCACTGTTACAGCAGCCCCCACATCTGTAGACAGACACGCAGGGTGGTTTATAGAAGGTGTTTGTAGCTGCCCCAAACTCTTTCCCCACATCTAAACAAACTTGGCGTGGCATGCACAGGGTCTTTCTCCACTCTGTCTCAATACCTGGAGGAAGCGCAGCGAGACAGGAAGAAGAAGCACATTAAAAAAAGTCCGGCAGTGAAATACATGGATTTGTATACACTGCAATTATTGCAGATCAGTGTCTGACACATTCTTGGCATCCTAAAGAAACTTTGTGTCAGGACTGTCAAAAAGCATAAAAAATTGTTGGCTGTAAGACAATAATGACAAAAAACACTGCCAGCACAATCTATGCTGGTCTTAAATTAATAGGTCACTCACTTTTAATAATTTCAAGATTGATGAAAGCAGCCGCAAAGGAGGCCTCCTCCGACCTTGTTTCTGTGGAGCTGTATTCTCTGTGAGGTAAGCGTGATCCCGTCTTGGAACGACACTTCAGCATGCTCCAGTAGCTGGGGTAAACTATCCTCATAAGTTCATCCACGCTACCCGCTGAACGTAACTGCTCCACCAGGTCTGGCTCTGAATGCTCCTGATAAGACACAGAGAAACAGAATAAAACTGGGGAAAAGCAGCCTGTTAGCATATGCTACAAAGGATTCTTCAGTTACATGCATCATATTTATTTTGTCACAAACTTTTTCTTAGGGAATAACACAATTTATGAGACTTCTTGGAAATACCACATACCTGAAAAATTAAGAAAATTACTCTTGCTTAATAGGAGTCCACCCAAAAATGACAATTCTGTCATCATATTCCTCATGTCATTCCAAAAATGTTTGACTATCTTTCTTCTGAGGAATGAAATAAGATATTTTGAAGAATGCTGGTGACCAAACAGTTTTGGTTCCCATTGACTTCCACTGTATGGACAAAAATTACAATGAAAGTCAATGGAAACAAACTGTCTGGTAACTAGACATTTTTGGTTCCCATTGACTTCCATTGTAAATTTGGTCCAAAAACTGCACAAAAAAACATTCTTCAAAATATCTTTTACATTCTACAGAGGAAAGAAAGTCACACGTTTATACATATTAGGGTGAGCGCTATATATAAGTAACACTTAACAGGATAGTTCACACTAAAATGAAAATTCTGTCATATATGAAAACCAAACAGTTTTGGTTACCCATTGTTTTCACTGTATGGACAAAAAACTGAGACATTTTTTCAAAATAATCTTCTTTTATGTTCCAAAGAAAGTCATAGTTTTGAGTAAATGATGACAGAATTATTATTATTTATTTATTTTTAGTGAATAAGAGAAATATCAATTGATTTTGTTATTTTTATTGCATGTTTCAATCTTTCATTGGCTTAGAAAATATGGTTTGTGACTACTCACTGAATCAATATTTGGAGATCCAATCAGTGATTATAAACACATGTGATTAACTTTTCCATTTCTTTATATTCTTATCACTAGACAGTTAGAATGACTAACTGTATGCCAGCAGCCTTTTATGTTGTATTTAATCACACTGACACTACAAATCACTATTTACTCATCAGATGGGGTTTTAAAATGAACGTTACACAATCAATCAACATATAAAAGGTTTCCCATCTCAAAATGTGTGAATGTTAAGAAACTGAGACATGCGAATCATGCTTTAATGGATGGAATGGTCAGAACACAATGGTCTCGACCCAGCCAATTGACAGTATTGCTCACTCAGTAAGCTGATGGGTGGGATCCAGGGTTGCCTGTGAAAACGGAGCCATGTCTGTCTGCAGCAAGAGACACCCCACCACATGCAATCAAACCCCCAAAATCTTGACCTCCCCGCAATCCTCAGCGGAATGAACGTTTGCAAGAAGTGTGAAAACACCAACAGCGTCTGAAACCGCCTGAAGTCCCTGATGGAAAATGATACTGCTGTCTGGGACATTCCAGGAAACATGCCCAGTTTACCCACATAGCTGATCATGGCTGTCGATAAAAAAAGCACCCTCCCCCTCTTGTATAGGTGTTAAAAAAAATGTGAAAAACACAACTTGAATTGAGCCTCAACAGAATTCCACTTTTCAGAAGGCCAGTCTTTGGTACTGGCCCAGCCAGTCTGTATCACATTAGATTGGTGAATAAACATACTTTTGTTTTATCACAATCTCATTAGGCAAATCACCAAGTTTACAGCAAACAATTTATCATCTCAAAAGGTAGGGAATGAGCTTTTTCTTACTCTTGCATTTCTGTAAAACGTATTATTTACATAAAATATTGTTTTTGGGGCCGGATAAGTAAAAGCAATGCTTGTCTAGGCCTCCCTACTTATCTCGCTTTCAAAGAAGATCCTTAGAACAAACAAGAGCTTTATAATTTGACAATTTTTTGAAAGTATAAACTTGAAGGCATGGCCGCTGGAACTAGGGGTGCTAAGGGTGCTGCAGCACCCCCCCCCGCTGACAGCTGTTTCACTAAATTGGAATTTAAAGGTGCACTGTGAAAATTTTAGCGGCATCTAGCGGGGAGGCCCACCGCTCACCCCTCACTTTCGAAGCACACAGAGAAGCTACGGTGGCCGACACAAGACAAAGATGTTGTTGTCTAAGACAGCAGGGAGTAGCTAGCACTCTGTAGAGCAGTTTGTCCGTTTAGGGCTACTGTAGAAACATGGCGGCGCAAAATGGCAACTTCACTGTAAGGGGACCCGCGGGGTATGTAGATAGAAATGGCTCGTTCTAAGGTAATAAAAACATAACGCTTCATTATGTAAGGTCTTTATACACCACTGAAAACAAAGTTATGTATATTATATTGCATTTCTGTCAGTAGATCCTCATAAGTATTACACACTGCACCTTTAAGACGGCACGACTTAAAAATATATTTTTGTTTTAAATTTTTTTTTTTTTCACCTTGTTTCATAAAATTACTCTAAAGATTATTTTGCTTTTATATATTGTCGAAAATGGTTTTATGACTTTAAGAAATGAATACAGGCCATTTCAAAAGCCGATGAAGTGAGTAATGTGACTACACTGGTTGAGGACCAACACAACTCATTTGACACTCAGGGCTGTTTTTGCTGTTACAAAACACAGGTGGGTGGAACGAAAGAGAGCACAAGGTCTAGAAACACGATTTTTTAAAAGTTGAACTTATATTAGCTTGAGCCCCGCATTTTTAGAATGATGTGTCATGCGCGAGACGTTGCAAAAGTTTTCCGTATTCACTATGGTGTCTTAAAGACTTAAGGTTTAAAGTTACTTAAAGACTTAAGGCTATTTATTTTCAAACTTAAACATTTTATATTTTAATCTGGACTACATGCCCTAGATGTTGTTTGAATATGTTCTGATTCTTTATTGTTCAGTCACACACTTTACAATAAGGCTCCATTATTTAACATTTGTTAATTCATTAGTTAACAAACTGACCATGAAAAATACTTCTAAAGCATTTATTAATTTAGTTAAAATGTAAATTTCAACATTTAATAACATTATTAAAAGCAAAAGTTGTATTATTTAATGGACTTGAGCTAACATTAACAGTTGTATTTTTAACTGACGTTATCAAAGAATAATAACTTTGTAACAAATGTAGCTAATGTTAGTTAATGCATTAGCTACATAATGCTCGCGTCTTTTGCAATGTCTCGCACATGACACAGCATTCTAAAAACGCACAGCTCAAGTCAAAATTAGTGTCTCATAATTTTTTCCATTCCACATCTTGCGTTTTTGCTTTCTGTGTGAACAAGCCCAAACTCCTTAGCACCAAACTAAATTTGAGTATCATAACAGGAGCACCCCCCTGACAAAGTATGTTTCCATGGCTATGCTTGAAGGCCATTTTTCATGATACAGCACACTTCGCTGTGCCAGAATCCCACCTTCAACAATAAAAGTGTAAAATATGACTTTAAGATTGCATAGTTTCAAATGTTATCATAAAACCTTTGACACAGCAGCTGAAAAAGATTCTAAACCCATACTGTTACCTGCAAATATTCAGTTTTACTGCACACCAAGGAAAATAGCTCTAATCATGGAAAAAGGAAAAATATAATCCTTGTAGGAAATGACCGCTTCTGCATTGACTCCCTGCTGTTTATTCAGGAAACCCAAATACCACAAAAAGAGTATGAACAAGACTATTGTATGTGGCCTCTTCCATGCCTTTGTTTACAGTGATTCCTGAGATAACACACTGGTCTGTTTCCTACCAGAAACAATGGAGACTGAGAAAATGATGTGTGGTGCACAGAACACAGACATATTCACACGTGAGCCAGGCCCAAACTTCAGGTTTGGTAATTGTAAAAATGCTGATACAATGCCCTATTTTTATGTTTTAGTGGCAACTAAAAAAGACACTGATGGGAGAACGATGCAAATGGGAACCATGAAGTCTGAGAGCACTTGACATAGAAATGCATTCATTGTTTCACCCTTTTGATCTAATTCATAATATTAGGGATAACTTTATTCTAGTATTACAAAAGAAACATCAATTTCAATGTATAATAAAAAAATAATAAATGATTAATATTATTAATATTTACTACATTATATTTCATCGACATTTACCTGTCAGACTCAATATCAAATATGTTCAATGCAAATAAAATTTCATATAAAGATCAAATTCACATTGCATTCAACAGCTTGCAGCTATAGATTCATTATTTTTTATTAATCTTTATTTCTCGCAACTTGTGTGCTTTCACTGGGTGAACTGCGCTGCTAAAAGATGAATTATCCCTTTAAAGAAATTTTCAAAGAAAGAAAATTAATAGTACATCTGATTAATCAAGTTGAAGGGAGAATTGCATCAATACAAGATTGCATCTGGCCCAGAAGAACGGTGATTTATAGGATATAGTGAAATGATGACCTGATGATAGATGCAAACAACATCAGTGGCCAGACATGGGCCACATTGTGCTGAAATACTTCACCATGCTAGAAAGTATGTCTCATTGAATTAACCACAATAGTAAGCAGCTGGGTTTAACACATAGGACAGGATGTCATCTCCACCTTAACAAAATCAATGGATTTCAGATGGCACACACGCACGGGATCCCAATAATGACGATGACGCTATCATGACTATCATTATTTTAAAGTTCAAATGTGAGTCAACAAGTTTGATGCCAGCTATAAAATGTGCATCATTAGACAGAAGGCTCATTTCTGACACCCTGAAGCAACACACAATCTCTTGATGGCTTAGTGTTTCCTGAAGCAAACCACAAAATTGACACAATGACACAAACAACTAGATCCTTTTTTGGCAATGAAGTTAGTTTATCCTCTTAGCTGATACCAGCATCCGGAGCTATTTTGGATGACGTTTCTGGAAGGCACACTCACTGAATGAATTCCTTTAGTCTGAGTCAAAAGGCTTCATATTTAGGCCAGGTTTATACAGTTCCATTTCCATTACAGTCACCCCATACTCCTACACTAAAACGTAATCAGAACGTCAAACTTCACAAGTTCATGATTTACTAGTTCACATTTTCATATACTCCTTGGGTAAAAATACCCATCTTGTTGCAGATTACATAATCAAGCATTGTAGTTTCAAATGTGTTTCGGTGACAAAATCAACGATTTCATGATTTCTGTTTTCTTACACAGACACAATTATTTAATAGCTAAGCTAACCATTTAGAAATAAAATAAAATAAGCCATTTTAAATGGTACAAAGTTTTATTATCTATAATGGGCAGTTACGCAATTGTGAAGAGAGGATCAGACAGTACAAGAGATTATAATCATAACTGTGCATCATTAACTTAACCAGATTGCTTCTGCACACTTACAATAGGTTATATTTTCATGTAAATAAAAGGCAAAGTCAAAGCCATTATTGTACTAATTTCTACTTTCAACACAATGAAAAAAAAAAAAACCTAAATACTGTCACTGGGGAGTATTACAGACATCATCACACATCCCCATTGAACTCAGGTGGAACATGGCCCCATTGTGAACACTATAGCTGTGGTGCATGTGCACAAGAACACATGTTGCATCTGTTCCAGACATACCTTTCATCCTCAATATTGGACTCCAGAGAGCAGGCTTGCGAATGGTGCTGTGCTCACTGAACTTGAATGATGTCGTTGAAGTCTGCTGGGGGCATGTCTGGGTCTACGTTTGCCAACACTCAGGAGGAGAGCAAGAGGATCTAAAATATCGTTAACCCCCTAATGATCTCCTAGAAACCCTAGAACTAACTGCGAGCTTTGAGCCTTTGACCTAGGGGAGAACCAGTCCCTTGGAGAATAAGTCTGGCCACAAGTCTGAAGAGTAACTGAGACCCTCTTCAACATCCAAGCTTCCCACATTTCAGACAAACAATCCTAATCGGTCACGTTTCCCTAAAGCAATTGAGATGCAGCCCAAGGTAGAGGACTCCACTTTGAAGCTCATGAATTCTATATTACGGCCTCTCATATGAGTCTAAACCAACCGCTGGATTCAGTACACACACTAATGCACATATGAATGCGCTCTTGAGACCAGACCATCCGCATGGAAATCATTTTTCCAGTCTTTAGCCTAGTATCTGCTAGATCCATTAAAATAACCGAGCAGCATTGGATACAACATAGACAACATTCAGCTGTCGATGTCTGAATCAGTATATTCGAAAACAATGCTTTCCAAGTACAATTTGCAGTATAAACAGCTAATAAGCTCCACATTGCCTCGGGTTGCATTACAGTGTTTACACTTTGTTTTGCGCCATTGCTAACTACGCCTATGCTAGAGCTGAATTTTTTTTTTTTTTGATTTAATTGATATCACTTTTCACATTTATTTGGCTCTGAATTTCAGCCAAAATGAAAAGTTGTTTCAGGGGCAGAGCAAGTCATTGCATTTTGATAAAAGATTATGAAGGCAAACTATTTGTTTTTGGAAAATTTGAAGCAACATGCACTGATGAATCATGCACAATAAGACCAATGTGCCATTTTGAGTTCATGTTGACTTTAAGAAATAATCTAGAGATTGGCCTGAGTCACATAAGAACCGCTCTTCCTTTTTTAGAAGATTTGATTTCTTAGTCTGATCCGTTTCACGTGTTGAGGCGGGCGTGTGTCAGGATGCAATTATTGTGCACTTTTGACGCGTACTTGGTTAAGGTTTCTGTGGTGCAATAAAGCTATTAGCCTGGAGGGTTGCCCACTACTCAATAAGACCACAGGGATATTAGGTCTAATGTTCTGTAACCCAATTCTTGAGCTCTCCAAAACATAATAGAGCTCTACATGAAATACCAATGAAACTCCCTGTAGACACATTTTAAAAAAGCTACACAGATACTGTGGGGGCAGGAGGGGGTTCTTGTTTTGGCATACTTAAAGTATTATATGAAGCAAATATCCTGCCAGGACAGAAACTGTCAAGAGCGACATTAGTAAGGTTTAAGCAGCATCCACTCAGCGAGTAGTCATAGGTCTTGGCATGTAGATTCGCACATCTCTTCTAAAGTCTTAAGAAAGCTTTAAAGATTAGTTTGTCTAAAAATGAATATTGTATCATTTACTCACCCTAATGTCACTCCAAAAACTGTATGACTTTTTCTCTATGAAACACATAAGCGGTTATTTAGCTGAAATTTCAAGCTGCTCTTTTTCTAGCTACACTGTTTTTGCTCCTTATTTCACATAACACTTCAAGCTTCAAAAGATTTATGAATTGAGCAATTTAGTCAAAATTTTCTGAAGAGACAAGATAGCTTTATATGATGAACAGAATTAATTTATTTAGGCTTTTATTTCACATATAAACATTGATCAGAAAATAAAGCTCAAACGCACTTCGGAACACGAGAATGAACCTCATTGGTTCTCACACGAACATACTTGAGCTTCCATTTACCTCAACTGATGAGTGAGTTGATGAATGTTCAAATGTGAATAAAAGCCAAAATTCAATCTGTTCATCATATAAAGCAATTGTGTCTTATCAGAAAATTTGGACTAAACCGCTCAATTCATATGGATTCATTTTCCGATCTCTTTAGTAACTTTTTGAAGCGTCAAAATGGTAGTTGCATAGCTGTCAATGGAGGGACAGAAAGCTCCCAGATTTGATCAAAAAAGATCTTTATGTTTTTTCCGAAGATTAACGAAAGTCTCGTTTGGAACGAGTAATTAATGACAGAATGGTCCGAAACCATAGTGGACATTATCGAGTGCACATATTCAATCCCACAATGCACCGATATAATGAGTGTACAATCGATGTACCCTCAACAGCTAAAGAATACCCATAATGCACTGTGAGAGCACCAAATTAATTCCCGCGTCTGATCAGATGATGGCACCCGTAGCTGAACCATCCATCCATCCATTTTCCACACTGCTGGTCCAATGTGGTTACAGTGTAATATCATACAGGTATAAATTCCTTTTTAACTATAATCAAATGACTATTAAACAGTAAGCACAAACTATGCAAAAGCGGCAGCCCTACCAGCACACTCAGAGTCCAAATTCACTCACATGTTTTCCTTCCCGACCTCAAGTGAACTATATTAGTGGACTACTGTAGAAAATATTGAATGAGGTATGTACTGTATGAATCTACACTATAATGAAAATAAGGAAATAAAAAAGCAGTTGATATTACATAGTACTGTACATTTTTTAAAGTAATTAATTCTGGCCTCAGCCTACATGTGCATAACCTGCTCCTTTAGCTGTCTCACTCTGACTAAATGAACGGGTCACTTCACATAACCAGTTTTATCCTTTAGAGCAGTGATTCCAGGGGTTTAGAAAGATTTCCATTTCCTTTGTAAGTCTAATCTGTAAGTCTTTGCTACACTGCAAGTCTTGACTTCTCATTAAGATCTGTAAAAATGATTGCATATCCACTCGAGGTTGAAATATCCTGCTTCTGTGGTATTTCAAAAAGCACTAATGACTTTATTTTTGTCAAATTTCACATCTAAATTTGAATTATAAATAAATCTGCCATTTAGTCTTAGGGAACGTTTCCGCGTGATTTCTCACTGAACAGTCAAACAAGCTCAGGCATTTCATTAAAGGGAGACAAATGGCAGGGATTTTTTTTTTTTTTTACATTAACTACGTTTTAGCTTAAATGAATCACTGTGGAGGTGACCAATTTTACAACATTAATGATAATGTTAAATAATATCATGTATGAGGTGTAAAAGAAACACTTTCATTTAGTGTCAATGAGTACTTAAGGCTTACTGATGGGGCTCTGGAGGTACACAAGAGAAAAAAAAGTTGGGAAATACTGCCTTACAGTCTACTACTTGTCTCCAGTTTACACTCCCTGAGTGGCCCACACATTGGCTATAATAAGGTTTCTAGAAGAAGGCAGGTTTAAAAAAAACAAAAAAACAAAGTTTACTCATTTTTAGTGATCTACTATTTTCTACTCTAACACTCATTCCAGTGCTTCTCCTTGCAGAGGAAATTGCAAAAGCGGTCTCAGATCTGAAAAAAAGTGCAAGAAAAAAAAAGGAAAAAAATCTGTCCCCCAGCTGCTTTAGGCACACTGCTGGGCCACAGTCAGGGCTGAATTCCTCTGTTGAAGGGGACTGAGATCTACAGCCAGTTTATAGACAGTGCAGAAAGAAAGAGACAGCTACTCAAATTAAACATGCAATCACCACAGATTTTTACAGATGTCCAAACCAAGTATTTTTTTGCTCCTGGTGAGTGAGTGAGTGAGTGAGTGAGTGAGTGAGTGAGTGAGTGAGTGAGTTTCGATTGGCTTATCGTTAACATAAACTATTACAAAAAAAAACAGTCAAAGACAACAAAAAGGGTTGCCTGAAAACTAAACTAATACTTAAAGTGTGCACTAAAATATGAAAAAGTGCAATGCAATTACAGAGAAAAAGACATTTTAAGTCATTATGAAACATTATGAAATCTATCAAGCCTACTCAAATCAATTAGACCAAGTGGCCACATAAAACAAGCAAAGTTTGCTTGTCAGATTTTCAGGGGGGTTTTTTCCACTTGGTGGTGCTAAGAGATGAAAAGTCTAATTAATATTGAAACAAACAAAACAAAACAAAAAACAAACTAAACTGACAATCAAAACCAAAACACAAATGATAAAAACCCTTTTAGATTTACGGTAACTGTTGCCTTGCCACTGCAGCTTATTTAAAGAGAACCAAGAACTAACCATTAAATTCACACATGGCATGTTTGGTTCAATTAAAACAAAGCTGGTGCGATTGCTCTGTTAGTGTGGTTCATTTGAATAAGTGTGAATGCTGCCATCCGAACCCTGGTGCGCACCAAACAAGCGGACCGAGACCCCTGAAAAGATGGGTCTCTGTCCGCTTCCAAACGAATTTGGTGCACTTTGAATGATATATGAACGCAACACGGACCAAACACATGTAAACTAACCAAAAACAGGAGATGAGGTCACAAGATGCGACTCCAAAAAGGACAGAATGCACAAGAATACCTGTTTTTTTCGGCATCAGAACCACGTTTCCTCGTAGATCTTTGTTTGTGTGTGTGACGGAGGAATTCCTGCCCCTGTTTTGACTCCTTTGCACATTTTATAAACTCTTCACAAGTTCTCAGCTGGTCAAAATACCATCATATGTAGGCTACGCACATACAATGAGCACAATTAGCCCAGCACACAGCATTGTTTTGGATGTTCGGTAAGTTCCGTCACAAAATATACGTAATAAAAGCCTAATCAGGTTGTGAACATGTCCCTGTGCCTTTAGGTTCAGTGTCTTTAGGTTAGGTGTTAAAATGCCACTGTGAACGCCAAGCGGAACAGGACTAAATGTTTTTTGTTGTTGATGTTGTTGTTTGGTCCAAACCAAGCAAACCGAACTAGAAGTGTGAACACCCTAACATCACTGAACTAAACTAAACTAAACTAAACTAAACATCACTTCAAATCACTTACTCCATTTTTCATTACGTATGATAGACTCCTAAACACACTTTAAAGCCTTTCAAACATGTCAGTCCTTTACTACAGCATTGCATTATGAAAACAGATTCTTAGAAGTGACCGCTTCTGAAACACCCCAATTTGCAGAAGTTGCCTAATTCAAAGAATGGTTGAACTGCTGAACTCCCCAAAGACATGAAGTGTTCTTGCTTACGTCATCACAACGTCTGACTCTCCCTCCCACCCCCAGATGAAAGCTCCTCTAAAGTTGTGAAAGGTGGTTGTGTTAAATCTGAAGTTGAAGGATGAGCGGATCTGGCAGGTGGACTAGCTATTAGACTGGCGAAGATAAGAGAGGCAGAAGTGAGTAATCTGTTCCACCTGCGCTAAATTTCCTACCTGGGAAGTACACACGACCACACACTCAAACTGGCAAAGACGTCCCTGGGGAATCCCTTGGTTATCACCAAAGGGCAGATATAAACAAGTATGGTTTAAAAGAGGAGGTGGAGGTGCTTTATCATGGATGGTTTATTCTCAGGCATTCATCACTAGCTAAAAGACACACTCATAGAGGCTGAAATATAATGCTTACTTAAACCAGTGTCTCAAGAGACTTGCAACATAGCGGCTAACAATACAAAATAGACGTTCCCAAAGCAGTCAAAATCCCAGTTAAAATGATGGAGTTTTTGTAAAGCCACATGACAAAACCGTTCATCAGTCCCAATAAATGAGGTCAAGACTGCAGCTGAGCCTTTAAAACTACAAATCAGTGGGTCCCAGCACCTCATGTGTACTCACCAAGCACCCACATTTCCCAGGTGACCCCTTCAGAAAGATAGTCTTACTAGACAATAACTCTCTCTACGTACAATCCACATGATTTACAATTACAATCACGATTACTCATGATTTACAGGACAGCTTTGCCAAACAGATGAAAGATGGCCATGACGGAAAAGTCCAAGGGAGAGAAATAAGGTCAGTATATTAGCAGAGCGCTGACTGACGCCCAATGAATTATTGAGTCAACCATCCCATACATTCATATAGCGTACAGCCACATGTGCAATTACAGAACAATTATTCAATTTCATGGCGTAAGTGCAAGACAAATATCCCCCAAGTGGACTGAAAATAAACCATTAGAAATTCAGCAGCTTTTTATGTTGTTGCTGTTGTACTTACGACTGACTTTTGCTTCTCTCTGTGAATTCCAGCTAAATGAATCTTAATAACCATCGAATTTCACAGCGACCCCAAGGAGTTTAAGAGAGAGAGCAGTGAAAACAAAGCAAGTCTAATTTTAGGCAATCGTGATTAGTGTATGGCCCATGTCGCACATTACCAATGGGAAGCATTTCAAGACCTTGTCAAGATGTCCACATTGCTGCGCGTAGCATATGGTATCATTTATACACTGCGCATAGTAAAATTCCTCTGCTGCTGTATACGAAAAGATAGAATGTTGTGTCAAAGTACAGCAGTGTCATTTAAAACATGATGTGGCTGGGTGTGTGAGTCAAAGAATTAACAGACATCTTTCTTGATTTCAGACAGGTCACATTGGAGCTCCCGAGGTAATAGAGATATTCAAATTCCCATTGAATATATTTATCATCAAATATGATCAAAGAAAAACTTTCTCTGTTCTTTCTTTCTCAGTGGGGAGACAGAAGAACGAGATCAATAGAGAGACTACTTCTAAATTTGCTGACCCAATGACACCTGCTTCCACCTCTCATGACAACTGTGCTCTCAAATGAATTCCCTTAAACCATAGATGTGTGTGAATGAAGTTCTCTCAAAATGACTTCCATATGATAAATAGTTCAAAATTGTATATTCCAAGGGTAAAAGGGTGCTTTTAACAATTTGTTGAATATATAATAAATAAAAACAAAAACACAAAGAAATAAAAAGTGAACAGTGATGGTCAAAGGAAATCTCCATGGTTGGTTGAATGTACCATCTCACCATAAATGGTTCAAATAGTGGCTTTTAAACATCTGTCCAAGCTTCCAAGATTTAAATGCCTTTTTGGATTATACAAGTTCCATTCATGTGTTTTTGCAAGAAGACTTTAATAATTGAATTGGGATTCTAAAACTGTAGAATGTAGGTACAAGCATAGTCACCAGTGCCAGTGATGTTGGCTGTTGATTTGTTGCATCGCAAAGCTCCAAGCAGAGCAACTAAGTTTGAAAATAACTGAAGAGATTCATTTGTATGAGTTTCAGTTTAGGGCAACAAATCATAACTAATAATAAATTATGCATTAAACCAATTTCTATACTTTTAAAACTTGAAAATGAGCTTGCCGGTGCTTACCATGGCATCTCCTTGATCTTGGTCATAATCATAGTAGTCGTGACTTGACTCCAAAGCAAGGTTTGCATAAAACAATGCGAGACAGAGGACAGAAATTCCAAATAAGTGCATTTTAGAAGAAAAAAAAAATCTCTCTGAAGTCTGAGCAGAGTCTGTTGAAAGTTCCTGTTTTTCAGCTTTCAGCAGCAGGTTTCTAGAAAACTCTGTCCTTAAGCTAAAATAATACCCATGTATACATCCAACATTTTAAGACACTTCGACACTGGTCCATGGAATGCACTTTGAGCTCGTCCCTTTACAAGCGCCCGTGAACATCCACTCTGTGCGGAGAGAGATCAGTGTGGAAGTGCGCTGAGCTCTCTATGGCATGTTTTATGCAATTTCACGCTGTTACTTTGACTCCTTCTCCTCCCCCTCTCCCTCTCCGTTTTCCCCAGCCTGCCTCTCCGGTCGCTGTTAGACACATTCCGAGACATCAAGAGAGCAATATGAGTCATGGCACGCGCGCTTTCTCAGGTGTCGACTACAGCAAGTCAAACGTTGTGAGCAATTCACGCACGAGCGCACTGAATGAACCTCTGCAGTTGCCGTTTTTTTTTTTTTTTTTTTTTTTGTAAGGTGAAAGGGCAGTTCGTAAAGGAATAGTTCGTTCCAACATGAAAACTGCTTTTACTTATCCATTCAGTTACTTGCCCTCATATTTTTTTGAAGAATATGCAGATCTGGCTTTTATTTTTATATATATATATATATATATATATATATATATATATATATATATATATATATATATATATATATATATATATATAGGCCTGCTATTAAAAATGAACATGGACAAGCTTAAACATGGACGCTAAAGACGCTAATAAAATAACATAAAATAGTTCATGTTACTATTAAATTAAGACCTATACGCCTAAATTTAAATGTCTAAAAAAAAAGTAGCCTATAATTTAGTAGGATGTAGACAACGAAAAGTGTTTTTCACTTTCAGCATACTGAATTTTGTTTAAAAATGTATATAATAACAGTAGTATAAACATGGTAAACCAGACACGAAATAATAATAACAACAACATGTGTGGTGGCTCTGGTTAAAAGCACAATATGTATTTTTTTCTGGATTCAAATAAAAACCACTAGAACATTATTATATATTTGGTTGACTTGTATATTTATTTACATTATCCCAAATGTTTCCAAGAATGTTTAAATCCAGAGAAATAAGCAATTTTAACCAGGACACGGACGGTGCTCGTGACCATGTTTTACTAAAATCAATCTAGCTTATTGCAGTGTGCAACAAGTGTCTCATAGCAACTGCAGAGCGAATGCACAGAGTAGCATTATAACATAACTTTCAACACACTCAGATGTATCTGATATGATAAACAGCGCTGCATTACACCACATACGCATGACCGGAAAAAGCGGAAGCGTGGTCTGCCTCATAATAAAAGCTCCGCGAAATCCAGGCGTCATCAAGCTACGCCTTTGTTTTGAATAAGCGACCTCTAGCGGCAAAAAATTACATATTGTGGCTTTAATTGGGCCACCTTGATTGGGGCTGGGTGAATTGGGATGACTGTCAAAAAGTGGAATAATTTAGAGCTTCTTTGGGGAAGTTTTAATTCTGTTGGAAGGTTTTTCTCCACAGGGGTCTCAGTCCTCAAGTTCACTGAGTGCTCTTCTAATGCTGTGGAATGCAAGTCCCACTTGAGTCATTGTGTTCCATTCACCGCTGTCAAATGGTTGCATTTCATTTTGTGATCTTCTCAAATACTACTTTAAGTAGCAGGCTAAACATGCACTGTCAAACGCATTCAGTGTTAACACTAAAGGTCTAGTTTGAATAGGCTCAGGGGCTAAGGGTTTGTGAATGATAACCTAATTAGCCATGACACTGTTGAGTACTTCAGTATGAAAATACATAACAATGCACATTTAAACTGCTGGCCAAATGTTTTCCAGGGCAACTGAGACAAAAGTTCTGCTTTGTTTTCTATTAAATAAAAGTTATAGTGATAAATAATTGCACCAAATGAATGACCATACAAATATTATAGTGGTTGTTGTTGGTAACAATTCCAAACAATTCCATAAGCAGAAGATGCAGTATTTCCAAATCACTGCATCAATGCAAATTACTTGAGGAACTTATCACAAATTTGAAGCAAACTAAATGTTTGTCAGTCATACTTGGCAGTTGCCCACTTATTTGACTTCTCTTTGCTCAGGATCTGTCTCATTCTGCTTCCCTGAATGCTTTGATTGGTCTAATTCTAAAAGGTCAAAGTTCAGTCTGGTTTCATAAGGATTAACAGGAGTTACTTTTGCTTTGACGTTACTAAACACATTACTTCATGGTAGAAGTTATAACATCGTCAGCCAGGCGTCTGGTGCTGCTTTAAAAGTTTAGCCACAACTGATATAATCTTGTTTAGAAGGCATTTGATTTCCTCAGTGGGACTTTTGACATACTTAGCCTTAGTCTCAAAAAAGAGTCTCAGAAGCTGACTATAAGTTCCATGCTTTTGTTCTACATGACCATTTACATCCTTTCCCATTTTTTTCCTCAATCGGCCCGCACGAACCAAGTAATCTGGAATCTCTGTCCTTATTTAAACTCTCTGCTTTGTTCTCCAGAACTCTTTTCAAATGAAAGCAGCTTTGCGTATGAGTTGTTTAATGCCTTAATTGTAAGAAGTTATTGATATTTACCCATTAAAGCTGATCTGTGGATTTTGTCTGACATTGTTTCTTTTTCTGTGCTTTTAAATGCACATTAAACTGATTAATTAGAAAGAAAGAAAGAAAGAAAGAAAGAAAGAAAGAAAGAAAGAAAGAAAGAAAGAAAAAAAAAAAGAAAGAAAGAAAGAAAGATGAAATCACACTTATGCTTTAGTTACATCACAGCCATGAATCATGATGTTCTTGTTTTAGTCGTTTGCAGGTGGAATTGAGGGCGGGACATTTCCATTCTTGAGAGTATTTGATTGGACAAAAGCCTGTGTATGAAAAGTGAAATGTGTATTTTAATTTTGTCAATGTTTAGAAGAATACTAACATATGTTTGCTCCAAACTAACATGGATGAAATCAAAGCCACATAACTTAAACTTAATTTTCATTATTTTTTTCATAATTATAGTATGAACAGGTCCACTGACTTTGATTCTATGCCACCAACTATGCGCATTTGTATCTGTCTGTGGCCTGAAAAGTAAAGGTACCACCATAGGAATTTATGAGGGTCCTCATGGCACAGTGACCCAGCACTGTCTAACACTTCTGCTTGTCTGCTCATGTGTGCACAGCTTGTTCCCACACACTGGGAATTGCTCCTGCCGGAACTGGGAAACAATGGGTGTGGGAGTCCTGTGACTGGAGCTGCTGCTTTGGGAAGCGCTGGACCCTGTTAATGCTGGAATTCACGGTGTCCCTTACGTTTCAAACAACGGCTGTGTTGGGTAGGGTAGATCGATGAGGATAAGATGGCGAGGTCACGGGGGGTAGGCCTAATCTTGCAGTCTTCAGCATTCCTTGGCATCCTCATTGGTTTGTTTGTAATAAATTATATAGTATTTTGACATTGAAGGCCTACGGCTAGGAACATACATACTTCTGCATTTTGCGTTTAATGTATTCAAAGAATAAAATGATTAAAAAATCCAAATATATAAATTCACATATATAAATCATGCAGAAGGACTATTTTTGAGTGGATATTTCAATGTAAAAAACGTCCCCCTAGAATTGAAAACCAATTGGAGGGCCCGTGTTTCAGTGATTAAGAAGGGAAACGTGCTGTGACTGAGATAAGCAGTGGCTTTAAAGCGTCTTTGTTTCACAGTTGACAGCTGACACAATTAATTAACCAACAAATAAGGAAAATAGCCATGCGAGAGCATGTTGTGTGTGACAGTAGCCTTAAATAAGAAACAACTACCCACAGCAGAAACCCTGTAAGTTCTCATAACACCAACAATATTATTATTATTGTTTTCATTTATATAGTGACTTTTCTGAGATCATTTATACAGCATATAGCCATTCAAATGTTTTGGTCAATAAGAAATTAATACTTTTATTCAGCAAGAATTAATTAAATTTTAGAATTGTTGCAAAAACTTTTAAATTATGATAATAATAATAATAAATGTTTCTTAAGCACCAAATCAGCATATTAGAATGATCTGATTCTGAAGGATCATGTGACACTGAAGACTGGAGTAATGATATTGAAACTTTCTGGCCTTGCCATTACAGAAAATAAATAACATTTTAACACAAAATTTATATTTTAAATATAACACAGAATGCAAAACTGTTAAACAATATCAAACTACTTAAGAAAATAAACAGATAGGGTGATCAACACTTGCTCAAGACACCTGCTACCATGCTTTCACCCTATCTTCCCTGTGTATTTTGAGAGAAGTCCATAAATGTAATTTATGGTCAAAACATCCAGTTCTAGAATTATAAGAAAGTGTAGACGAAAAACCTCATGTTAGGAAATGTTTGACGACTGGACAGCACTTCATAAAAAGTGTGCAAACCTGTCAGGGGCACTAGAGGCATTTGACCCTCGGCTCATTGACATATTTGCCTAGGAAATTACCCTCACTGAGAAGGTTTTCAAAGTAAGGGACCAGTGAAGTGACCTCTTAAAGTGATCTTTTACACATGTAAAAACATTCCTGCTCACACACATATTGACACACACACTCTGGCATTCGAGAGATGCTAAAGAGTGAGAGAATGGAGAGGGCTGAGAGAGAGAGAGAGAGAGAGAGAGAGAGAGAGAGAGAGAGAGAGAGAGAGAGAGAGAGAGAGAGAGAGACCTTCCACCTCTGGCCTGCTTGCATTCGTATGGAAATAAGTCTTCTTGAGAAGTTTACGTTAAACTCTGAATGAGGATTAACATGGCTCCCGCTTCACTAAACAAAGCAATTACTGAGCACACATCTCCGTCAGCCTGACCGGCTGTATAAATATTGCCTATCCTGCTACAAACAAATTGCAAAGTCACAAACAAATTGTATTTCTTGGTACAGTGTAAATGAATTTAGTACTAAATGTCCTAAACAGGTTTTCCGCACATGCTCCATGGCGACTTGAGGTGTGTTTGGAATTCTTTTTCAGATAGAATGTACTTTTAATATGGAGTTTCAAGGACTTTCAAGGGATCCCACCTTTGTTTACTTCTTATTATGAATGATAATAGGTGCAAGGAGATGTTTTACAAAGACTGATAGCCTACGTTTTATCTCACAAATTTGGAGAAAAAAAAAAATTGTATCTCAGGTTTGTCTAAATGTTTATATACTAACAGTCACATCACACTGTGTGTGTGAAGGAACGACGCCTCAGACTTTCACAAAAGATAATCTGTAATCTGTCTAACAGACAGATTTGTCCAAACTGGCCTTTTAAGCTTCACTGGTCATATACAGTGGGCCATTTCTCTCAGTGTTAACATACATTGAGATTTAATCTGTTTTCTTAAGGATATAATCAAGCAAGCCTTAGTAGTTCTGATGCAATAGGAGTGTATGTAGCAGTTCCCATGGTGGTTATTCATGACCTCATCTCAAACTAGCTCTTTTACAGCGTGGACCGTGCATGCTTATTTCTCTTGTATATTTTTTTATTTCAATTGTTAAGAGCTCAGTTTAAGGATTTGATCTTCTCAGCCAACATAAGAAGTATGTAGAGAACTGTGGATGAAATGTCTATTTGCACTAATGATAACAGTCTCTTTTCTAGAGATTTTTCTAGAGAATGTCCTCTTCTTTTAAACATGACTCAGTGGAAACAAGTTTGACAGGATGTCAGAGTGATAAGACTTGTGGTCCAAAAATAGTGGTGAGTGTGTAATTTGATAACATATTAATATTTCTAGACATTGTCGAGGACTCATGATGACTTGCACAAGGTCAGAGAGAGAGATTACAAAGTTCAGTGAAGTCAAAAGAGTATTATGGGCAGTTTGACCTTTACAAAATTAGCATAGTTCTCTAATGTCTTTCCCGACAAATGACACTCAAAATCAACAATTGTCTCCATAATTGACTTAATATGGAACAGAGTTTCAGCAGTTTAGAAACAAAGTTGGAATAGGTCTAAGAAGATAACAGAAATCACTGATAGAGTGAATAATTTTTTACAAATATTTTTTCCCCTTCACTTCATATAAAAGTTGTGTAACCGCAGTGTAGAAATATGAGGGGGATATTTTATGAAATCAAATGCATTGCTGCCAAACAAAACTATTTGAAGCAGCAAAAAAAGTGTACAGGACAGAAATGCCAGTAAAACTGATGACAGACTAGATGATTTTGGCATCAATTTCCTTAAAACAAAGTCTTTTAGGACCTCGCTTTTTACTACAGATATGCCTGGCATATTACTGTGTGGTCATGATGTACACCGAAATGTACACTAATAAACCACAGTTTGTCTGAAGGTCACCCAGTACAACTAATATAACCTCCAACCCATATATGTTTTGAAGTCTCATGAGCCAAATGTGTAAAATAAGTGGGTTTGTTCCCAGATCAGGGGTAGATATGATGTTCATAGATGGTGTATGAGTTTGAAGGACTTATAGTCCATGCCGTGGGAGTGTTAGCAACTCATTTGCCGTGTTGAGGCTTCATGGACTGAATATTATCATATGGGATCTGGTAGAGCACCTGCCAGTCAAACAACAAAACCAACTGTTACTCTTCAAAAGGCTGAGGTCAGATCACTTGTGAATTAGGAAAACGACCCCTCCAGACTATAGCTGATGAGAGAGAGAGAGAGAGAGAGAGAGAGAGAGAGAGAGAGAGAGAGAGGAGAGAGAGAGAGAGAGGAGGTATGTTTCCCATGAACATTTGCCAGGTTCTGTCGGACTAATCCGCAGGGAAAAAACAAACCCAGTGTCTTTCAGGGCTTTGGTTAAGTAATGAGGAATTCTTGCCTCAGTCTCTAACAGGAGAAAATGGGCTTTTTTTCTTGTCCTCAGGACTGCACAGACTGATGTCTCAACCTGCTTAGTTATCCGAGAAGCTAGCTTTTCAGTCATTGAAGAGCTTGTTTATTTCACATTAACACAGATAAGTCTTTGTCAAATAACAAGCCTTAGATTGGTGCATGTACATAATAGCCAAATTCAGGCATGTAAATCTGCATGTGAGCCACACAAAGACTAACCAGTGAGCAGCTAGAGGCTTGAGGCCTAATCAGCTTCAATTTGTCTTCTTTTTACTTGTATGTCTGCTGTTAGTCTGCAATAAAGTGTTCATCCTTCATCAAACTGTTTTGAGAATAGATCAGAATGATTACAAGGCAGTAGTATCAACTATTAAATCAATCATGTTCATAACTGTATGAGTTTTGTGATGTTATTCTAATACAGTGATGCCATTACTTTGTTACTTGGTCTGACAAAACCACTGGCTTGTATTTAGGATCAACTCGGCCTGGGTAGATCCATCATTTGACCCCCTAATGAACTTAATGAAATCTAAAGAATTCTTATCTCTGAAATGCATGTATGAAAGTCAAACAAAATTAGTACCTGTCAAAACAGACGTGGTGCTCTTCATTACTGTGATAGCTCTCAATGATAAGATGACCTCATTACCATGGTTTGGTAAACTACAGGAATACAGCACCCCACTTGGGCAATTTTTGTCTTTTAGGGAGATATAAAGCATCAAAATAATATTTTAATAAAGTATGCTTTGCGTTTCAGTATATCATTTTATTCTAGACTGTCAGTATATGTGTGTGATGCGTGAAATAGGATTATCTTGGTTTTATTTTGGATCTGAACCCGTTATGTAGAAGACAGTCATCTAGACGTTCAGTGCTGAGACACTATTATTATTATTCCAAACCAATGAAATCATCCTTCCTGGCTGGTTTTTATTTACTCTGCAGCATACCATATGTAATAATGTTATTTTACAAAGGGTCTGCATGAGTGGCACAGTGAGTGTACATGAAACAAATAGCTATATCAGAATCATGCTGAGTTCAATTCCTCCTGGGAAGTCCTTACTTGTGAGTTTGGAAATCACAATTGCAACATGTAATGGACTCACTGGAAAATTACACAGGAAATTGTAATGATAATGCAGTGTAAAGAAGAGTATAGGATGTACATTAGCTGTATAGGAGTGCATTTTCGATTTTATTTTAACATGTGAAACTAAATTGTAGCTACTGTCAAATAAAACATTTATTATGATCAATACCAATTTGCTCTTTAAGTGAAAAGCTGCAAAAGTCTTAGGCATGTTAGTATTTTCACCCCCCAAAATGGTTTTAAGCCAGTTATTTATATCTTTTGCTGTAGTGTCATTAGGAAATATCAGTTTACATTTCCAAACATTCCTTTTGCCATTAATTGTAATAATCCAGTGAGGTTTTTGTACGCATAAGGAGTCTGACAGCAGCCAGTGTGCTCCACACGGAAATCTGATATCACCATCATCGAGTCCATCTGGGATTACATAAAGAAACTGAGACTAAATCCAGAAGAACTGCGACAACGTCTCCAAGACACTTGAAGAAACTTTCCTGCAAAGCTACCTGCAAACTATGTCTAAGTGTACCGTCAAAAGCTGTTTTAAATGTAGTGGGCTGTACACACCAAATATTGATTTAGTTAATAGAAGTTTATTGATCAATAAAATATATTTATTACATTACTTTTGAAAGCATCCTCACTTTACAGCACTTTAAGTGCCTAAAACGTTTCACAGTACTGTAGATTTGCAGGAAGGTTTCTTCAAGCATTTTGGAGACGTTGCCGCAGTTCTTCTGGATTTGGTCTGTCTCAGTTTTTTACTGTTTCTTCATGTAATCAGACAGACTCGATGATGGTGAGATCAGATCTCCGTGTGGAGCACATCGGCTGTTGTCAGACTCCTTGTGCATACAAAAGAAAAAATTACAATTAATGGCAAAAGGAATGGTTGGAAATGTAAGCTGATATTCCTACTGACACACTACAGCAAAATATTAATACCATGGCTTAATACCATTTTTGGGGGTGAAAATACTAATGTGCCTATATTCACACAGTTATGATCCACATTAGGCTACAGCATGGAATCCTCTGAGCTCAATGTAAAAGTTAACGTTAGATCTATTTCTCTCCACAAATCATAACTTTAATGATGACAGTGTGACACTGTTCTCAGATGTGTAAACTTTCAAGAGAGGTCTTGCAGGAGCAGTGCATGTTTTTAACATAAACGTCCTCTGAAAAGAAACTGTTTGCTAACTCTGCTCTGGTGTTTTGGGAGAGATGAGTGATTTATCATCACTTGGTGACAGCAAGGAGGTACACTTGTGTAAAGGTTTTCAGATTTTAATTCTCATAAATCAGTAATGATGCAAAGTCAGCATGCTGCACAGAAAGTCTGTCAAGGCCTGGATTTTACAGGAAGCCACTGAACGGAAACTTCTGGCCCCAGGTAGACCCAGGTTAATATTAACAGAGGCTTCTTATTCTGTTGCGTGAGTCTGCATCAATCAACCATCAGTGCATACTTTCATCAAGTAAAACTGGTAAATACAAATAAATTTATGTTCAATACATAAGTCTTAAGTTTGGCATTTGTAGACGTGCAATTTTAGCCACAGGTATTTTGATCAGCTCTTCAGACGGAGCTGTCAAACACACACATTTTATTTGAATTATATTCATATTATTATATAATTATCTTAATTATATAATTTAATTAATAGTTAAATTATATTTAATTATTAATTCATATTCTATACAAATTATATCAATAGTAATAGTATATACAGTACTAAAACCTAACCATGCATACATAAATTAACAAAAGTCATTTTTAGTGCTGCATTACAGAAACATCTTAAAATGAAATTACCATGGTCACTTAATGTTTCTGTAGAAATTGCAACTTACGGTAACAACTGCAGTTCACAGTTACATTTTGCAATGTTTATATGTTGTGAACATTATTGTTAATAGTAAAAAGAGGTAAATTTTCTTTTGTTTTTGGAAAACACTAGCAGTAAAGCAGTAAAGTCAATCCTAGCACATAGCCTGCATCATTTTACATAAAGGTTTATTTTTTGGCATAAGAGTCAGTGTGCTTTTGCTCCAACAAGGCTGAACATTCCTTTTGATTTGTGTACTGCATGGTACTGCTATATTTGAGTTTTATATTGCCTCATGTAGAGAGACTATATTACTCCAGTAAAGTAGGGAGATGAGGCAAGGGGTGGGTTGAGATTTAATGTTCCTGTAGTCACACACCATTTAAAACACATTGAGACACAAATACAAAGTCAGCTTTTTTCATGTCTATATATCTGCTTAAGGCTCTTGACCCTTCAGATGCCAGGCTTGTCTGGAATCCTCTTGTGGTTTTGCTCTGTGATTTAATATTAAAAAAACTGTAGTTCTGTTTGATGGAATGTATTATTTTAGTAGAATTCTGGAATTGCCTCTTTAAAAAGGCGTTAAAACAGATGGTTTTTGAGGTATGTTTTGGTTAATATTAATAGCACTTGTGTTCAGCTCAGATTTTGTGGTCACTTTTGCATAATTCCTTGTGAATTGAGTACTAAAAATATATGTGCAAATAAACACTTTTGCCTTATTTAATCTGATATCATTAATATTCATTCTCAATAGTTTATTAGCTGATCAAGTTTTTTCAAATGTTTCAGTCCAATGAACCAATTTTGATACATTCAGGTTGCTTTTTTTAAGTTCATTCACTGAGTGATTACACAGCGGCAAGTCTTCTCTCACAACAAAGATGACACAGGTTCTTGAAATGTGAGCAAGGGGAATAAAACCCTTGGAAATTGACACACTTCAACTTCAACCATGGTGAATCATCGATTCATTGCTCTGTTGAGAATGTCTTGAGTGTTAACCGGGAACATTCTCTGGGTTGTCTGAACTTACTCCCGGACTTGTTTTTGGAACCAGCATACCTCGAGTAAGCAAGGATTGAGTTAATCAACCTAGAGTTCAAGGTATATATGGCTTGCTTTCTGGATTACCCCCCTGCCTCTCAACAGCTGTGTCCCAATTCAGAGGCTTCATCCTTCGAAAGGCTATGAAGGTCGGACCGAGCATTGTTAAATGGGACGATCTAGTCTACGGAGGACTGATTTTGTCACCTAGCAACTGTGCTGTTGATGAGTGGCAGTAATGTTTGTACTGGACTTTTTTGAAAGTTATATTAAACTGTATGAAAACAAAACATGTTCACCATGGTCCATTTCTGTATATAATAAAGAGTATAACCCATATATAATAGAATCTTAGTAAGATATGTCAACATTTGAACTGCTTTTTTTATTTTTACATTTGTATCATTAGATATTTGAGTAAGCTGAAACCCACTATTTGCGTTTAAAAGTGTAATTTCTATAAAAAAATAAATAAAAAAAACTCATGTTGAAACTGGCGCACAATGAATTCTGGGGTAGGCAACAACGTGAGGGATCCATCTGTTGTATTCTTCATTTCACGGGACACAAAGGATGCATGTGGAGGCCACATTTGAAGGAGCCTTCAAATTGGGACAGCCTTTGTTGCAATTGCATGACGCAATCGGCCTTCGAAGGATGCTGCCTCTGAATTGAGATGTATTTCCATACCTCCGAGCACCCTGCTCGTGCAGACATTGCACGTTATCAGCGCACTCTGTTAGCCTATGCAGAATTCTAGACAGATAGTCACCAAGAGTCGCAAACAAACAGCAGCCGCCTTTTACAGTTCTTCCTGAAACAAAACAATCTAATGCTGTGTTCAGGGGTGCAATCGTTGTACAAGGATTACTCGGTTAGCTGGATTTTATTGTTGACGATTTGACATGATTGTTAGGATTGTTAGGTTCTTTGAAGCTCATCCTGGACTTGCTATCATTGGTAACAGGTCCGTAAATGCAAACCTGCTCGGGAGCAGGTTTACTTCATGTAAACAAGATTAGATTGCGGCTTTATAAGCAGAGGTGATACGTCTGTTTTTTGCAATAGCAACCTGTTGCAGGAGGTACAAGTATAATTTGCAGAGCTTTTCAAATTAATAATGTATTGTGGCATAGACAGGATACATTAGCACAGCGCAATACTATACTTTTTTCTTGCGATGGTGTCATTTACATCATTAATTTGTTGGAACCACATAATAAATATTCGACTCGTCGGAGTCTGGCTTTAACCACAGCACAAACTGTGTGCACTGCCCTTAAATTCTTTGTGAGTGGCACTTTTTTTTACATTATTGGAGATGCGGAGAACTTGGTGAAAAGTGCTGTCTGTCGTGCCATTCGCAAAGTTTACCTGCCGCTCAAGCAGTTTTTAGGAGTTTTTGCCACTATAAAACAGATTTTTTT
This sequence comes from Paracanthobrama guichenoti, assembly GCA_018749465.1. Taxonomy (NCBI): domain Eukaryota; kingdom Metazoa; phylum Chordata; class Actinopteri; order Cypriniformes; family Gobionidae; genus Paracanthobrama; species Paracanthobrama guichenoti. The sequence goes on from CM031943.1 coordinate 46,351,897, forward strand.
TTTTTTTTTTTTTTGCCATTGCAGGCACGTTGTATTTGTTAATGTAGATTATGCAATCATGACCATGCCAATAGGTATGGCTTATGCTGGGTATACACTACAAGACAATCAGGGCGAATTTGGGCCAATTTCTCCCCTTCCGACAATCCTAGGTAAAATTCAGATTATCTTGATGGTTCTGCAGATTATTTTATAAGATTTTCCTGTGGTGTGAGGAGTAAGAGTGACTGAATCTGCTCGGAAGAATGTCAGAGGCACCCGACTCTATCGAATCTACAATCAGAAATCCTGTTGTGTTGGGGAAACACCGAGGACAAACACGAGCACACATGTAAAGTCCATCTTCACAATAGCTGCGTCCGAAATCTAATACTTCCCTACTATCTTGGCACAACATTTTGACAGAAAGATAAACCCATGGGATCCCCTCAAAATGTGTGGTGAATTTTGGTTATTTGATAGTTTTGCTTGTCGTTTTAATGGAGCAAGAAAGAGAAAGACTTCCCTTTATCTTATCTTTTACACAGTTATGTTATACAATCATTATATACCACCAGAAAATACACATTATATTCATATAAATAGATTAGTCTATGTGGAAATTGATTTTTCTTCACCCTTATCTATAAGCCTTAACTTGCGTAAAACACATCAGGTCATCTGTAATGTATCTGCTTGTTTTACACTCTTTGGCCACCAGGTGGTATTGTGAGCAAACTTCACTATTGTGAACCATATGGCTGAAAAGCTTCAATGCTTCATCTCGCCACCACTAATAATCACTTTAGATTTCGAAGAACTCATATTAAACACACTTTTATCACATTTTTAAATACAATAAACGGGAGAAAAGAAACAAGCGTACTCACAGCAATGTCAGCCATTTTCTGCTGACCTAACGTTACGGTGTGCAATCATGGACAAAATAACAAACGTCTACAGTACAATAACCACTAGGGGGCACTAAAGCACCATTTGACGTATTTTAACCTCAAATTTTATGCAATTAAACACCACGAATATGATTAGAATTAATGTTCTTCTTAACTCTGTTACACTACTTTTAATTTGCAACCTCAAAATAGCATTGCTGCGTGTGTCTCCTTCCGTCGACGTTACTGACGCGCTGCATAGCGACCTCACTGCTTATGTAAACAAACAGCGTGCTCGCGTGCGCGCCAAACTCCGCGTGGATGATACTTGGGTCAATAACGATTAAGTTACATTTCAGTCTGTTTTTTTTTACACGAACGTTTTAGAATAACTTCAGAAGAATGTAGCGCTGGACTTGTATGGATTCTTTGTTGAAACTTGACTTTAACTTTAGTCCCACATCTCACGGATGAAAACGTAATTTCGGGTTGAAGCGACAGGGTGAGTACACAATATTCATTTTGTGTGAACTATTCTTTACATATTGCTTCTACAAAGCAGTATCACTTTTTAAATTATTTCGTAATTTTACGACAGCTATTTTTATCATTTACATAACTCTTGCAATAGCCCACGTTTAAATAAAGTAGCAACGAGAAAACGTTTTTTTTTTTGTTGTTGTTGTTTTTTAAAATTAAAAAAAAATTAACAGAGACAGTCAGATTATGAATTTTTCTACTTTCACTGTGCATCACCAAAATAACGTGAAAGTCTACATTAATTTAAGCAAGTGGACGAGTTCCTGTTCAGATGATTTCATTTTCCCATAAACTCGTAGTTAATGGTTTTGTTGTATATTTATGTAGGTAAGTGTAATGACTGACAAAGGTCATGGGCTAAAACATGCTTGCAGAAGTTTAATGCATTTTGTATTCATTGAATCAAAAACATGTAGCACAGGTTGTGAAACGCCCCTTATAATTCACAGTTTTATAAGTCAGTGCCTAAAATCAGTTCATTTCATACTGCCTGCTGAAACACTGACTTTGTTCTGTTTGGTGTTTACCGTCATTGCGCATGGACACAGTTCATGAGACACAGCTGTTTGTAAACAATCTGATGAACATATGTTCCAGGATGATTATTTTATTTTCCCTCTGAGGCACGGCATGTTCCACAGCTGTAATGTTCTATTTATAAGCAATATTATGCCTCTTGATAGAGGGTTATATTGCTCACTTTTATTGATTTCCCTTTGTTTGAGTGATCTGTGAATTGAATAACATAATTATTTGTGGCAAGGACATACTCCATGTCATGTCCTTCTGTATACCTCTCTGGTGCTGTATGCAACATACTTTAGTTTTGGTTTCTTCGCTGGGAATCAACTTAGTATTTTTCTTGGAGTAGCATTTCCATCTTTTGTTTTTCAGTGGCTTCTCTATACTCTGTGTTTATGGGGTTGGGTCCCACCAGATGGTGCTATGGTAAAAAATGAATCTTATGAGCATCAGTTTCATCCACTTTCTTACGTTCCTGTGAAATTAGTTGTGAACGGCTATGTGTTAAGTTACACCATTTTGTAAAGGTGGACTGACTAATTTTTTGGCATTGAATTTGGCATTAATAATTATTTGGCATTGCATACTTGCATCACATGATATAAATGTAGTACTTTTAATGAGATTAGAACTGGATCATTCTGTGATTATGTATTTTTTTTACCCTTTATAGTTTCTGAGCAACATTATTCTAATTTTTTTGGAAATCAATCACATGTTGGAATGTTATAATATAAACGTTGTCAAATTTTGGCTGTCCGCATAGCTCAAAGCAGAATACTGACTAGCAGCCCATCTTTTTCTATCATCGGTTCCTTATCTGACAAACTGCGGTAGTGCTCTCCATGGCAACAGCAGCCTCAATAGACCCATTTCACCTCTTTATTCTAACACAAGCCAGACCCCCAGTAGAGAACTTGCACTCCTATCCTTACGTTTTTGCGTGAAGTTCAAATAAATCAGCTCTGTGGACATGGGCCAGGGAGAGAGAGTCCTGTCTCGCATTATAAACCGTCCACAAAACGCATCTCTTACAGAGTGCAGTTTATAACAGGACGTTTTTTAAAAAAGTCAGCTATAGTTATTTTCAAAAAGCTTTATTAATTGAGTGCAAGGTCTGCTTAGTCATCCAAAACTTGTTTTGAATAGAACAAACAAAATGTTTCCCCTCTAACTCAAATCAGGGTTTAATGAAAGCATTGTTGCTACTCAAGGTCAACAAACTAAAGTAGTTTCCACCCATAAATGCCTAGGATTTTTAAATGATGACCGGATTTCCTTAAGGTCACACATTCAGAATTTGTGTGTTTTGTTGTTTTTGAAACATGCTGCCCATCTTAGCCTGCTTTGAGGTTTTAAATCTCAGTGGGACTATAATGACAAAGATATTGATCATTTTCAAGTAGGCTCTTTTACTCTGCTGTCATTTGAATTTTGTCATTTATGTGACAGAGTTTAGCTCCAACCCCAATTAAACACATCTGAACCAGGTCTCACTAGGCATACTAGACGCTTCCAGACAGGTATGTTGAGGCAAGTTGGAGGTAAACTCTGCATGGCAGTGGCTCTCCAGGATCGAGTTTGGACACCCCTGCTTTAAGCTGTAATGATACGTCTCAGTATAAGCATTTTAGTTATGATCTAGCCCACACAGAACTATCTTGCTCTATTGTGAATTTTTTTTTTTTTTTGCACTGGGGTACAGTCTGGTAGGAAAAGGGCCGGAATGCCATTTCTCACAAGTCATTCGGAGAGGTTTCCTCAAGGACCCTTTGGGGAGTCATACCACTCTCATGACCTACCATGACTGTTCTTACTTTCTTTGGACCTGATTGTTTCTCAAGAAAAATGTCAGTTGTTTGGCTACAGTATCCTGCTCCTCCGATATAAAGCTGCTGTTTATTTTTATTTTTTTTCTCAATCATAAAGACTAATGCACTCTGAAAAATCTTAACTGACCTTTAAGGATAGATGCAGTTACTGAGCTGATTAAATTTGTACCTATATAGGTTATGCAGCAGATGCTATTTATTATTATAATATAGTGTTTAACATTAGGTCATATGGATCATCTGTTATCCAGACATTATAAATCACTGTTTGCAGTGCAACCTAATACTACCGTTTTAGTTCAAAACCTGCTGCAGAAAATTTCTGTTTGTGTAAATGCAATATCATGTCTGTATTGGCTCCACTATTGCTCAAAGACTCTTCAGAACCTGGTGGAAGGCCTCTTATTAGTCACAAAAATGTATTTTGAAATTGAGCACAGGCTGCAAAAGAATAAAGGGCCTTTAGGATTAATGATTTCTGTACTGTGTGAGTTATGAGTGTGAATGGAAGATTGGCATAGGTGGTGATGTTGGCATCCCACATATGGGGGCCGGTCATGAGTCACTGGTGCATCTGTGCGGTTACTTCTTGGGTCAAAAGCCAGACAGTGTGTCATGCATAATGATGTAGGTGTATGATGGATAGTTCCCTCACTTACTGACTATAGTACAATTACCCATGATAAACTACAGTTAAATATGTTTTTATGCTAGCCATTTGTGAACTGGGAAAC
>CM031943.1:46361396-46373896 GCA_018749465.1 Paracanthobrama guichenoti
GGCTGTTTACACAACACTGTTTTCAACTAAAAAGGAAAAACTTGTTACTTGCATTTTGGCTTTTCATTTACACGACAACAGCGTTTTGGGGACCTGAAAATGCAAACAACCGAAAAGGGGTTTCAAAGTGCAAGTTTTTGTTTTGGCAGATCCGTGTGAATGGGGATTGTTTTTACAAAAGTGTCATCTGTGTGCGAAAAAAAAGAAAAAGAAAAAAAGGCCTTAAGCCGGGTTCACACTGTACAATTTATAATAGTCCATTACAACTGTTGCTCGTCAGACTGTCAGAACATGATCCCCTCTGTGAGCCATGTCACACTGTAGGATCTCAGTTGTAGGGGTGGGAATCTCTAGGCACCTAGCTTACGATTCAGAGGGCTGAATCTTTAGTTAATCTCTAGGCACCTAGTTTACGATTCAGAGGGCTGAATCTTTAGTTAATCTCTAGGCACCTAGTTTACGATTCAGAGGGCTGAATCTTTAGTTAATCTCTAGGCACCTAGCTTACGATTCAGAGGGCTGAATCTTTAGTTAATCTCTAGGCACCTAGCTTACGATTCAGAGGGCTGCGATGCGATTATGAAACGATTATCGATGCATCTTTTTTTCTATACAGATTTTTTTTTTTTCATTTGGTATTTTAAAGCAAAGTATTTGTAATGACCCATAATGAATTTACTTCCAATATCTTTTATTAATAAAACAAATAAAAGTGATTTTACAAGTCAATAGGAAGGTTACATTTGCCAACATTGCAAAAGAACGAACAAGAAAAGTGTCTGTAGCAGCATACTTAATAATACATGCATATAGTAAATTAATACAGACTTCAGCATATTATGAATCACTAACAAAGTAATAACCAACACCCTCCTGTTATGTGCAATGAGCAATATAATCCTTCAGACAAAAAAACAAAAACATCTCATACAAAAGTAATGCTTGTGGACTAAAGCATATTCTGAATAACTAGTAACATAAGCTAGCATACAGCTGCTCTTATACACAAATAAATAATAGAGTCTAAGACTTATGACTCCAAACTACTTTTTTTCCCTTCTTTATACAATCAAAAACAGCTTTTATGAAATGAACATCTGAACACTAAATTAACATCTGCATTCGGATGCAAATCCTTGACCATCAAATTTGCGATAGTTTATGGTCCTCTGGTTGGCAGCAACTAGCGGTACAACCGAGCGTTGGAAATGTGTAATATGGTTTCTCATGTTTGTCGTGTTTCGCAAATATTTTAGTTTAGTTTGACACAACTTGCATATAGTGTGGCTCTTGTCCAGGTCATTTTCCCCTTAAACTTCATAGAAGCTGAAGTGCTTCCATACGCTAGCTTTTAATGCAGATGCGCCTTTTGCTTCCCGTCAACATTATGTTATCAACATTTTTAAGATAGAAATGGTGGCTAGCAAACAAAAACTTTTATGTATCTTTTAATATTCAATTCAATTCACCTTTATTTATATAGCGCTTTTAACAAATCCAATTGTTTCAAAGCAGTTTCACATTGTTAACAGGAAAATAATGCAACAGAATTTGTACAGCCGTTCTGGTGAAACGGTGATGTTATCCAGCTAATTTCAAGTATCATATAGTGTCAATGCGGGCAGATCGGTAATATAGATGAAATTTAGGTGTCCTCAGCTGAGCAAGCCAAAAGCCAGAGGCAACGGGTGCAAGGAACCAAAACTCCTTCAGGGTCAGAATGGAGAAAAAAACCTTGGGAGAAACCAGGCTCAGTCGGGGTGCCAGTTCTCCTCTGACCGACGAACAAACAGTGTATGATTATAATTCTGGCAACATTGCAGGTCTTAAGTCATATTAGGTAAATAGATATTCATAAGATTATTTGAAAGATTGGAGTCGCTGACCTAGTTAATGCAGCCTAACAATCATTTACTGATTTGAATAATAGAAATTGATAATGTTTTATGTGTAAGCCATAGTAAAGAGATGCGTTTTTAATCTAGATTTAAACTGACAGAGTGTGTCTGCTTCCCGAACAATGCTAGGAAGACTGTTCCAGAGTTTAGGCACTAAATAGGAAAAGGGTCGACCGCCTGCAGTTGATTTTGATATTCTAGGCATTATCAACTGGCCAGAGTTTTGAGACTGCAATAGACGTGATGGAGTATAATGCGTTAAGAGTTCGCTCAAGTACTGGGGAGCTAAACCATTTAGTGCTTTGTAAGTAATAAGCAAGATTTTAAAATTTATACAATGTTTAATAGGGAGCCAGTGCAGTGTTGACAGAACCGGGCTAATATGGTCATACTTCCTTGTTCTAGTAAGAGCTCGAGCTGCTGCGTTTTGGACCAGCTGGAGTTTGTTTATTAAGCGAGGAGGGCAACCACCCAGTAAAGCATTACAATAATCTAGCCTTGAGGTCAAATCTCCTGAAACTGCCAGAATTTGATTGCAATGGTCATTAATTGGCTGTTGGTAAACATGTTAAAATAAAGATCAAAGATTTCAGATTTTGGCCTGGGATCAGAGGAATCTTTTAGGATTCTCAACATTTGTTTCAGACGGACAAATTGAGGCCAAAATCGTACGTTGTGAATCCGGCTTTAGTCAAACTGAAGGCGATGGAAGGCAGTGGCATGCTGGAGACCTCCCTGAAAGATAACAGCCGCTAGGTACTAATTTACCAGGTGATGAATGATTCGTCTGTAAATCCTGAATATAGGCAGAGAGGTTAATACAGCTGTGTTGCATAGCATTAATCAGATGCTGTCACTTAAAGATACTTTCCAGACCTGTGTGAGAATAGACGGAAAGGCTTATCAAGGTATGCAGCTTCATAGAAGTCTTCAACCAGTAAATAAGATGCTTGCTATTTGAGCTTCTTGAACTATCATTCAATGAATGTGGTTTGAATTATTTTGTTATGCTTAAAGTAACTATGGTTGCGCACACAGCTTTTGGCAGCTTTTCATATCTGTCAAATAATATAAGCAAAACTTGACAGTCACCTCAGGGCAATGACAGCTGAAGTGGAAAAGTCAGATTAAAATTAAAAAGTGTACTACTTTTTCACTTCAGAGTTCTAGATCTAATAAGCTGTAGATAAAATAACAGACGGAAATTACCGTTATTTTTTATTTATTTATCTGTTCGGTCAGATTTTGTGCTGCAAAACATCCATACCAGCTATCTTGTCCGTGCTGGGGAATAATCATGGCCACATGAATTATATAAATAATTTTAATAGCACGGCCATTCAAAACCAGAGGGTCTATCATGTGCATAGTAAAATGATCACTGAGAATCAATTTGGGTGGGAATTAATGTAAACACAAATATCGTTACCAGTTGTGTCTAAAGGGAATGTAAACAGGTGGGCCAAAAAATCCAAAGATCGGATCTGTGCATTAAGACATGCAGTGTAATCTATGTTAAGATAGTGTCTTAAGATCTAGTTTGACCCTTTTCAGTCTACATTTTTATATAAAAAGTTATGAACAGTAGGGCTGAATGATTAATTGCATTTGCGATAATATCGCGATATGATAAAACACAATTTTGTAGCCGCAAAGGCTGCGATTACAGTCTGCAGAAGCAGCATCATCTTGGCATGTTATGCCTACAGGCCTGGCCTAAAGGAAAGAACAGTTCGTGTTTAATCGATCTAATATTGTGTTGGTCATACTATACAATAGGGGTGGGAGAAAAGATCCTCTCTCCTCTAAAGATTCTGGATCAATTCTGAGCTTAGATTTTAACTGCAGGTGTGCGACGTCGCTGTGTGTTTTAGAAACGCCCATATTCTGCTTGCTTCCATTTCCACTCACTCACTCACTCACTAAATTATATTTCATAATGTTCGGAAAGGTTGAAGCGAATCACAATGACATTCGCGGGCTTCATTGCACAGGATATGCGCTGTGAGAAACTTTGCTTGATGTTGCGCTTACAGTGTGTGTGTGTGTGCTCGCCCGCTGGTATTTTCCTTACAAATACTCTACAAAGTCTTCATTTATGTCATTTTGAATGCAGTGGGCTTGTATATGAAAAATATTAAACAAACTGACAGAAGGCTTTCAGTTTCAAATGCTCGCGCTGCGCTTTGGGAAGAGTGCAAATGAATGTAAACAGTCAGTATTGTTTTAAGGGATTAAACAGACAGGACAAACCACATCTTATATTTCAAAAGAGATCTGTGCATTAGTGTGAATTCAGATCTCCCACTGTCTATGATGTCATTATTAATAATCAAGCAACAGTAAAGATGAGAAAATCACTCACAGCTCTTGAATGGAAAACATTCAGATACTCTTAATTACTGAAAGCACTCTTTGTTCATTGCTTGTAATGTTTTTTGTTCCTCTTTGTTATTTACTAGCTTTTATGTTTTGAAGCTATATTAGTTTATATATTTAAAATTCTCAACATGCAATTGTTTTAATTAAAATTGTGTAATTTTAAAAGTACTTGTAATTAAGTTAAGTTTTATTAATAAGATTAATTAGAAGTTCAAGAATTGTTTTGGAATCGGATAATGAGGTGCCTGAAGATTCCCACCATTACTATACAATGATTTATTGCTCATCTTTTTTGAATAATACAGAAGATAAAGAGCTTAAAAAATAATCCCATATTAAATCGCAATCACAATATTGGTAAAAAAAAATATCCCAATTAGATTATTTTCCAAAATTGTTCAGCCCTAATGAACAGTCTTAAAGACAAAAAAACACAAAAATGGACTAACTTGTAAAACTAGTCTTAACGGTTTATGCAACCGGCTAGATGCACATTTCTCTGTATCTCTGTGGCAGTTTGACAGGTTTGGGCCCGTGTTTCGGTTTGCTTGCCTCTTCCATTGAAGCCGAGTTGTGACAAGTGGACAATATTTTCCTGAGCAGCTGATGTTTGAGCTCTTTAAGAGCACCATGCGACCCAGGACTGCCACTGCTCTGCCATTTTGAAAATTAAAAGATAAATGATAAAGGATATTTTTTTATATGGCCTTTTAATTAGTTGAAACCATTAGGGAATAACTGACATGAGAAGATGGATGTCATGACACAAAACATTAGGCTAAAATGGGAAAACCCTATTAAAGGGGTGGTTTATTATGATTTCACTTTTTAAACTTTAGTTAGTGTAATGTTGCTGTTTGAGCATAAACAATATCTATACTATATCAATATTAATACTATAATAAGTTACGACACTCAAAGTTCAAAGCAAAGGGAGATATTTTCTTTTAAAGAAATTGCTTTTTAAGGACTACAACAAATGGCTGGTAGGGACTACACAAGCTTCCTCCCGGGTTAGTGACCTCACTAGCCCTGAAATTTACGTAAAACCTGCCCCCGAGAGCTCCACATCAGCTACATAAATTCATCAACTAACCATTCAGAAATGTCCTGTTGCTTTCTACATGTTGTCACTTCTTCTTGAGTCTCTCCATCATTGTCCGACTCTGGTTTGAACATAAAAGGCTGAACAGTTTCTTTGCCTGTCTGCTTGAGGTTATCAGAGCTGCTAACTGGAGTTCTTGAAGCTCCGCTCCGTGAGCAGCAGCTACTTTGCATTTAAAGGGACAAAAAGTGACAATTTTAACATGTTATAAAAAATAATTTTGAGCTAAAACTTCACATACACACTTTGGGGACATCAGAGACTTATTTTCAGAGACTTGTAAAAAGGGGCAATCAACCACCCCTCTAACTTAAGTTGTTTTACTCTCTGCTATAACAGCCACTTCAGTTCTGTTTACATTGTTTCAATCTGTTAGGAATAGTATCATATTACAATCAACCTAACTTAGGGCAACAGTGACTTAAAAAAATAGGGAAAAAAAGGAAACCTTTGCCCACATAGAAAAAATCCAAAATTCTCAGCTCCTGAAGGAATCCATCTGTCATTATCTCATTAAAGTCTACGGATGGTAATAATCTAGAATCCAGATTGAGCGAAGTGGCCAGTGTGGATTTAAAGGTGGTTAAGAGGTTCAATTTCTTGAATAAACCAGGAAAAGATTAATGGTTGTTGTTGTTGTTGTTGTTGTTGTTGTTGTAGTCAGTTACATGGTGTGAAGCTTCCAGATGTGGTCTGGAGAAAAGATAGGATGTATTATTGCATAGATCAGATGTGTTCATTACAAGATTATGTCCAGTGAAGGCAGTGGTGGTCAGCGTTGGTCTGGGAGTTCTGTTTGTTCTAAGGCTCTAAAAATGTAAACTATGCTGCCATCTCCTGGTGTACGTAGGTTGTCATTTTGTTCATGCAATTGCATGTACAGGTATATGGCTGAAACATTACCTTTTATATTTGCCATTAAAGTTCCATTTATTGAGTTAAATGCAGAAGTTAGAAGGTGATTGGAAAATTTGGGCAATTTTAATTTACATCACTTAAAAACTTAAATTATAAATGCACTGTTTCTGAAGAAAAAGAAAAGTCACACACATAATGTTGCTGCTGTTTAATAATTCATAATTGTTTTCTCCTTTTATATGGTTAAATGCACATTATGAATAATGTGCATTTAAAGCAGATTGATCAGTGGTAAGTCAATAATAGTTTGCAGCCCGATTCTTCAATGATACTGTTCATTACACACATTTTTAAGATGCTGTTAATATGTTATTTATTGTTATAATTTGGCCTGCCTTGCAGACATGATAAATCATGCATAAGCACTTCTTGTATAATTGAATTAATGTGTAAATATATTTTTACACGCATTAATTTTGAAGTCAGTTTGCACAAATTTGCTGTTTTTGTTTGATACTTTCCTTTTGATCTCCACAATATGCTTCATGAAATCCTAAAACACATTTCAGGTGTTAAATGATTTGTTCACTTTAAAATGAAAATTGCCCCATGATTTACTCACCCTCAAGCCATCCTAGGTGTATATGACTTTCTTCTTTAAATTATAGTTATTAGTATTATGCCTTCTATGATAAAGCAGATATTTTGTTGAGGGGAAAAAAAAAAAAATACAAAAACATGTTCACACATGCTGTGACTGATATAAGTCTCCATTCACACTGTGGTGTCCTTCTCTGAATGTGTTGTTGCTCTGGAAGTGAGTGAGTTTTTGGTCTCCTTCCCTCTTCCCATTCTCTGCCCTCCCACCTTTTCGCACTCATTTCTTGAATATTTTTCAAAATAGGGATGTTTCACAACCCTTTAACATGGCCTGATTTCGCAGTTTTATTTTACTTTTACTTTCACCCTTGTATATGTCACTACAGATTTCTGTCGTTTTTTTATTACCTGGCTGATACAATGTTTTCCATCGTCTTCATTTGCAGTCATCTCTGCTCTGAGTGCTACTGCTTTGTGTCTTCAGGGTTAATGTACATGCTTATGAAGCTTATGGCTTTCTCATTTTCCTCCGCTTCTGCACCATTTGCTTCATAATTTCTGCAGCAAGTGGAAGGGATTGCTTATTAGACGCCTCCACTAATCAGACCCTAATGGACACAAAGACACTTTGCCAGCAAGCCGCAACTTCAGGAAAGGGACATTGATTTTAATTGAACGTGGAAACTTTCCATTTGATTCTGCAGTTAATTTTCACAGCGGGAAACACAGAAGGGCATACTCAGTGCCTGGTTAATTCGATTTGCTTCATATATTCAAGATTCCACATTTTTGGGCACATGCAAAAAGGACACAAAGTCATTCAACTCAGTCTTTTGTCAACTTTAAAAGACATGTGACAACATATGTATTGACAAACGGTTTCATATGGTTTATTAGCTGATATTTGACGTGTGTTGTTGTGTGTTTTTATTTTTTTATTTTATATTGTGCATGGTCATCTCACCTATTTTTACATTTAAACTAAGTACTGAGATCTAACACTCACTTCAAGTTAATCTTTAAAACATTAATCTTCGTCAAATTTATTTTCAATACTGTACATGAAATACTGTACATTATAATGTAATGTTATTTAGCCATCAACATATTGTACATATAAAGTCTTTTAGTTTTTACTGTTTAAAAAAAAAAAAAAAAAATTTAAATATATAAATAAATAAATAAATATATATATAAAATATTTTTTATATATATATATATATATATATATATATATATATATATATATATATATATATATATATATATATATATATATATATATATATATATATATATATATATATATATATATATATACATACATATATAAAGAATTAAATTTATTGCTTATTGACCATAACAAGAAAATAATTCACTACTTCAAATTGGTCAGAATTTAATACTGTCATTGTTGCACTTGCTATGCATGTTCCATTTTCTATTCCAAAAATCAATTACAAACAGATTCATAATGTAAGCTAATGCTTGACATGCCCAATAAACAGAACAGACCAGGTCTGATTTATAGTATGTATTCCTCATGACAGTCTTAAATTCAGAATCATATGTGTGATGCATCTACAGCTAATGTGGAGATGACACTGAATAAATGTTTATTCTTTCTTTCATTATTTTTTATATTAGGTTTCCTCACCTCAAATGTATCTTACTGGTGGTGCTGTCATAGCAGTAGTTGTTTGAATTAGGCAATAATGTTGTCCAAAGATAAATGCTCATCTCGGGTGGGCGGTAACCCAGGAATCGTGATGTACCAGTGTGCCCTGATGCCAGAAGAGCAGGAGGAGAGCTCAGCGCCCTGCTGCTCACTCTTAGGACCGGGCTTTGGTGCGGCACCAGCACAAAGCTACCGTTGGCTTACCACCCTGTTTTTCCAAGGGGTTAAGGATTTGTCCACTAACTCGTTGGCACATGCTGCGTGGTGTTTAATCATCAATAGTCTGTGCCCAGTCATATTCAGGATTATTTTGTTCCACTGCATTATATCATCATAAGCATTAGAGCTTTTGTACTGTATGTTATCTAGTTATTATGAAAGTGGGCCAGCAATCAGAAATCTATTTGTGTTGGAAGAATAAGCTGTAGTTTGAAACAAGGCTTGTAGTTTGAGCACTTTATTCAGCAAATTTAATAGCGACAACACGCACCAGTAAATGTGTATTGCCTTTTTACAATTTCAATTGTTCATATTGTTACCTTTGCTAAAGTTATTACCATTATGCCTTTACTGTTATTCTTACAGCTCTCAATAATTAATTCAAAATAACAGACTGAGAGAGAAAAAGCAGCTTGTTTCACTCATGAAGGGCATTTGTAGTTTAAGGAACTGATTGTTCATGAAAAAATGGTGAGGTTGATTGAAAAATACTTATTTGCAGAGTCCAATAGCACTTGTTTACCTGCCAATTTGCATTCGCACAAGCTGTGATGGGAGTTGCTAAATATCCCTATTGTGCAGTAATTTGTCTGTCACTTAGCATTAGTTCATTTGTCAGATTTGACCATGGTGGACATTTTCAGGAGCTTTTGTGCAGCTCACATTTATTTCACTTGTTATTCAGTGGCAGAATGGATATCAGACTAGTAGCTGTTTAAAAGAAGCATTTCATTCTGCATTGTAATTGCAATATTGTTCTGTGTGTCCTGACGGTGTGTGTCCCGTTTTCTTTTCATAATTTTTTAAAACCAGTGCATATTGTGTTGTTTTTTTTTCAAACATAAATCTACAAACACCTTCTGTATAAAGTATGTGTTGAGCTGCTTCAACGTTTGCTCTCTTAATTTTTTTTTTCCCTCACTGCAATTGATCTTGTGCACTCTCTGCATCTTGAGTTTCTACATGCGTGACGGATCAATCCGGTCACGCCTGTCAGTTTGCAGCTTAGCAAAATCATGAAACCTTTCACTGAAGATGAAGGCAGATTGAATATTCACTCGATGGGCATGACATCAACGGCTCTTCCTCTTCCTCTTATTGCTAGGAAATACTCGCATGAAAACCGGAACGGCCTGACAAGAACACACGTTCTACCCTTTGAGCAGCCTTCTCCCGTGTCATGCCAGTCAAGCCGTGAGAGTTGAGATGGAGAGTTGGGCCTGATCAGACCTGTTTTACAAGTCTTATGGCAGTGCTGGCGGATCCGCACCGCAGCACCATTCTCTGCTCCCACAGCGCCCGTCAGGATGGACCGATGCTGGAGAGAGCCATCTTTTCTCCACTGTTCAGGCATTTAACAAACAGGCTCCAGAGACTTGCATCATAGCTCCGCTTTTGAAAGCGTTCTCCTAGTTTCACCTCTGGAGAGACACTTGCTTTAAGTTTTTGAAGAAGTCTGTTTGAATTGTTCTCAGAAGTAAAAACCGTTCACTGCATGAAGGTATTAAGACAGGTATAATTAATTTTTTTTTAGTACATTTTAAGAGGTAACCGGTACTGCTTACAGAGGCATAGTAGAATGTCAGTGCTCAGCCTACTTTTCCCCCTGTGTAGTGTAGAAAACACATTCAAATGAACTATAAACCTATTTATGAACTCAGTGTGTTACAATATGGGGTTACATTTTATTTTAAGGTGACGTAGTTACATTGTACTTAAATAAGTTATGCGTAATATTAATTAATTAACTAGTTAGGGTTTGGTTTAAGGTTAGTTACTTTTTATATAATTATGCATAATGTACTGTTATTACTATAGTAAGTACATGTAGTAACTAGGGTTGGGTACCGAACTCTGTACTTTTAAGGGCACCGACCGAATTACGTCGGTACTACTGAGTACTGATTCACATTAAATCAATCGGTATCAAATGTCGGTACCTTTAGAATGCATCTGGTGATATAGACTAGTGTCTGTGAATATAAAACAGCAAAGAGATAATTAAATATACGAATCCTGCGTGTCTCTGTGTGAATGAAAAAGTTTAATTTACCTCCACACACACACACACACACACACACACACACACACACACACACACACACACACACACACACACACACACACACACACACACACACACACACACACACATATCACTGTCGCATGTTTCCATCTCATACAAGGACATGAATGCATGACCGTCATCTCCAGAGGCTCTCTGAGAGTCACTTCATGAGCATTTTACCGTTTTCGTTAGAGAAAAACTACCGTCATGTTAGTCTCAGAGAAAGGATTGTTATTGGCACTTCCACAGACATCACTGTGTGTGTATTTTGCTAGTACTTATGTGCATTTAAATGTCTGAAACATGGCCTGTCTGGCTCCGTGCCAATCAAAGGGTGAAAGCATGTTTGAACTTAAGTGGCACCGAAACGAGGCACCGAAATCTGCGCTCTGATTCGGTCTGGTACATACCGGTTATATTGGCACCAGGTTTTGGTACCCAACCCTAAGCATAATGTCAATAACACTTCTATAAATGACTTACAGTTATTGATGTATTCCTAATGTACCGGAAAAAAAGTACCATTGGGTAACGGTACCAGTTAAAGTGTAACCCAATATAGACTTCCATGAAGTCATAAATGCTCAAAAACAGATGCTCAAATAATATGTCTAGGGTGATGAGTCCAGATTCTTTTCGATGAAGATTAAATGGCCATGCTATATTTCTTGACAGTCAAGTTTGTTGTAGTTCTCGCTTTTAAAAATCACACTTCCAATAACCATTTAATTTAATAAAATAAAAAAATTCTAAAAAATACTCTAATATAAATGAATGTTCCATTTACATTTAATGTTTACATGTTTTTAGATAAGGAAACCAAATTGGGAAAGAAGAAAAAATACACTCATAAATTTATGCTGCATTTACATTTAATATTTACATGGTTTTTGGGATAAAGGAATTACATTAGTTTACATGGTTTTTGGAATAAAACCTTTGATATTAGTTGGTTTTAATAATTCGTTTCTAAAGATTAATTTTATTATGCATTTAATTTAAGGAATTGCTTATAAAATGTAATAAAACTAATAATACACTAAGCATCTAAGTATTAGATGACTCAAGGGAGTCAAGAGACACTATCACAGTTAAACAGTATTACATTAGAAAAGCAAATAATGTTTTGTTTTATTATTGTGCTGTAGATTTCTTTATACCCTCTGAATTTTGAGGCACCATTGCCTACCTTGTTGCCTTGGACAAAATGCCCTATAGGCTTGCAGTGTGAAACAGGTCAAATAACTGCAATAGAGTGCCTGCAAAACCTGTGCTGGCATCCTCAGAAATTATGTGACCCACAGATCAAGCCCATAGGGTTTTTGCAGGTGAATCTAAAAGCATCAAGTCACTGTATAAAAACTTTGCTGACACAAACATTAAACATCATCCCATTACAGCAAAGGTCGACGGGTGTGAAACAAGCCAAATAAACAGAATGGGGCTGTTGACAAAAGATGACCATAGAGTAGTTGACTAGTTTTTACAGACTTCTCATAAAATCCACCACATGCTCCTGTCTACAGGGGAAAGGCCTGGTGTAGTATGCATTATGCATGAGTGGCGCCCCTAAAGACAGCTCATTGTGTTCAGAGGGAGCATGTTTATTGTACAGACAGATTTGAGTATAATAAAATAAAATGCGTATAGGCAGACGCACCCCAGGTGAAGGTGACGAAGTATGCAGATTAA
>CM031943.1:46376396-46396396 GCA_018749465.1 Paracanthobrama guichenoti
TCGCAGTTTACCACAAAAGCAGTTTACATGCTGAGATGTATGTAACCTTCCTTTATCCGGTCATGTGTCTGAGTCTCTAGTGCTGAAAGGCCTCTCTCCAGTCATCGTGGTGACAAGAGCAAACTTTACCCGTCCAGAGAGACTGACTCACACACTCTTTATCTGCTGTAATACCCACAACCTTTTCTGCAATAAGAGCATATCATCCATGGTTTGAAATATGGTTTGCTGATTAGATGAGAGTCTGTTCCTCCAGGCTCCAGGAGAGGGCATGAGAGGACATTCAAAACTTTGATAAGAATCAGCGGACTCAAGGAATCCAAAATGAGCCTCGCATTTCAATTCCATGCACACGCTTTGTTTGGTTTTTAAAAGCAGTTTTAATATTTTTATATTTGTGTGGTGTTGCTTTACCTAATTATTTTCTAACTTGAAATTAAAATAAAATAATCTATGTAGTTTTTGTCTTTCAAATAAGATAAACATCCTTAAATTCTTAACATCCTTAAGTTTTACCTTAAAGTTTATTTAGAGTAAAATTGCATAAAGATGTCTTCGAGTTACTTTGTTGGCTGTTTTTTTTTTTTGGAAACGGGTAGTTTGTAATCTTAAAATTCTATCTCTATCAAAGTCAGCCTTTTTTTTTTTTACCATATGTCAAACAACAAATATGAGAGAGTGTCCATCAATACAGAAAGAGATATATGATTGGTCACGCATCCTTTCCCAACACAGAAGCTAATGTCAGCAGAGCAGAGATAGCTCATCTTGTCAGCCACTGAATCATAACGAAAAAATCTGAAGAATATTTAATTTTTTACCTGGCCGTCCGTGCGTTTCTTTAAATAAGCACTTCACGTTTAGGAGGCAGAGTTGGTGAAAACCTGGCCAAAAATGATTTATTGGATGTTCCGTAACAGGGTATTGCTTGTAATCAGCAGTATCGGAAAACAAGAATGTCATTTGTGTCTTCCCTCGTTTGCCATCCAGATCAGATGGTCAAAGTGAGGCAAATATTAGATCAACAAGATGTATGGAAATATATGATTACAAAGAGAAGCTGTTACACCGTGGACACCTCGGCAAGTCAGGGCTGATGTTAGTTCTCCTGTTTCATTATTTATCTCACAAATACAATTTTACATCATATTTTATTCACAAGTTCCTCTGCGCTTAAAAACGACACCGTAAAAGTTAATTGCAGTGAAGTTGAGTGAAGAACGCTCACAAGGGCAAACGTGTGTTTATGGAAAACATCTTTGGTCTATTTTTGCCTATGGTCTTTTTTACAGTATTGATCAGAATGAAAGATTATCAATGAAATGAGGGTGCCCTTTTAAAATACAGCCTCATCCATCATAAATGCCCTTTATAAGACATTCACTGTGTTTCTCTTTCCTTTGTTCTTTGTGTGTCTCTCTTTCTTTGCTCTTTTTTTTTAAAGTGTCTATTTTATCATCATTTGCCCCCCTTTTTTTAATGGCCCTCCTCACCATTAGCAATACACTTGACACATCCTGCTTTTGTTATAAGACTGTCTGCAGGCTGTGAAGATGCTAAAGACAATTTTGTTTCTCACTAGTCCTGTGAGATTTGTGAACCGCTGCTGCAAAGAAAAGGACCTCTGGGGTCGAGGCGGACTAATATGTTAACTTATTTGGAGCAATAAATTTATTGCACGTATAACTTTGAATTAGGTGAGCACATGTCTCTTTCTCTCTCCCTCTTTCTCTCTCACATACACAGGTGGCTGTACATTCACATCAGGGCATGTTTAATAACATCGAGAGAAACGCAACTTCTGCCGCTCTCTGTCGTCCTAATTACATTCGTCTTTCTGACTTCTATGAAAGCCTCTCTGAAACTCATTTCACTGGAGACAAGGAAACACGAGCTGGCAGCTTTGACGGAGCTCTCATTTTGTCTGTCTATAAAGGGCCGAGGGGTCTCTTGTTTGAAACAAAGAGCACTAAATTACAGCGTGTCATCACCTCTCTCCAGAAATTCTTGATTGTAGCTAGGGCGGCTGTGGACGTCCAAGGCATTAATGGCAAAAATATATGCCATCAGCTCCCACTGACGAAGCACGGAAGCTACCTGAATAGCCATTTATTGGAATGAAAGGAATTCCATGCCAATGAGTTGTGATTGCTTCCGTAATAATGAAATGTTCCTGAATTGTTCTGATTGGCACAGCTATTGGATGCTCATTTAAGTGTGACCAATTACACCCATCATCCTGTCACATTATTTTTTATTTATTTTATTTTCACATTTTCCTACCCCAAACTGCCAGATTAATTGGAAAGTTGAGTCCTCTTTTCAAAGTTACCAAACTTGTTGCAACTCGTAACAATAGCGGGAGTACTTTTGCAGACTTTGATAGCGACACACTTCTGCATGACGGCTGATACGGAGAAGTCATCATCCGTCCACTTTGACACTCCACACCATGCCATTAACAGCCACCTAAGCGTGGAAAGAGCTGTGTGCTTTGTGAAGGTTTCCTGTGTGGACAATTGCAGGTCACGGCTCGAAGCTCTCGCGGCCTGTCGGTCTGATGAGGGGGGAGTATGTGGTTCTTGTGCGCCGTTTACAGAGCATTAGATCTGCTGGGTACTCGCCCGCTTACCTGACGACGGCAACTGAGTCACAACCGCTGGGGCGGTGGCTCTGCTGTGCTCAGTAGTACGGAATAAAATACATGGCAAATTTTTACGGCTTACAGCTTGTGGTAGCAGCACCAGAGTTGCTTTGCTTAGTGTTTCTGATTTTTCTTTCTTTCTTTCTTTCTTTCTTTCTTTCTTTCTTTCTTTCTTTCTTTCTTTCTTTCTTTCTTTCTTTCTTTCTTTCTTTCTTCTTTCTTTCTTTCTTTCTTTCTTTCTTTCTTTCTTTCTTTCTTTCTTTCTTTCTTTCTTTCTTTCTTTCTTTCTTTCTTTCTTTCTTTCTTTCTTTCTTTCTTTCTTTCTTTCTTTCTTTCTTTCTTTCTTTCTTTTTCTTTTTTCTTTCTTTCTTTCTTTCTTTAAAAAAAAAAATCAATAATGTATTTTTGCTGTAGTGACATGAATGTTTATTAGATTTGATATTTAATAGACAGAGTGAGGAGAGTGACTCCTTATCTCAAGCAAGTGAGAAGGATTATTTTTCTTCTCCTTGCCTTTTATTCATCAAACTATTCACAATTGTAAAGTAATTTGGATTCTTTGCAGCTTATTGTCGACTGTTTTCCCCTGCACTTCAATTCGTCTTTAATTAAGAAAAAATGTTGAGGCTGAAGGTGAATTGCAGATAATGAGCGGCAAGGTTGGCCTGTTTTTTCCCCTTTCTCTCTGTGCGCCCTGTAAACCGCTCTTTATTTTCGCTGTCAACGGTGGCTGCTCCTCCAGGACAGCTAGAAGCCTAATGAGCTACAGGGGAGACAATAAAAGACCTCTCTCTCTCTCTCTCTCTCTCTCTCTCTCTCTCTCTCTCTCTCTCTCTCTCTCTCTCTCTCTCTCTCTCTCTCTCTCTATATCTATCTATCTATATCTATCTATCTATCTATCTATCTCTTTTTTTTTTTTTTACTATGTCTCTATGACAGTGGGCCTATGCCAGTAACTGGCTAGGAACCTGCTTCTCTATGGGGGAGTTAAGACTAGTTATGCATTTAAAGCTGCTGTCTGTAACTTTTTTTTTTTTGTGTGTGTTCAAGATTTACAAAAATTATATAATGAGAATGTACAACATGAATCCATTTTCCAAACTGTGTTTTTGTCTTACCCTGAATCATTATGGTACACTGTTTATATTGGGACTATTTCAGACCGGTCTGGTAGGAACCACTGCGGAGGAGCACAGTCCCTGCGTGACTCGCCATAGACATAAACAGAGAGAAGTAGCTCCAGCTGCAATGTTCTTCCGCAAGATGCATGCAGTTGTGTTTATTAACCGCTAGAGCGCAAAAAGTTGCAGGCTGCATCTTTAATCAAACCCTGATTAGATGAGTTTTCAACTTCTATTCTTGGCGAACATTTTTATTTAGTACAAGAGCTGTCAAAAGGTGCAATGATTTTATTATTTTTCTGAGAAAAAGTTTGTTGTTGTAAAGTTGAGCTTAAGGGTAGGAGCTGGTCCAAACTGTTGTAACTGGTGCAAGCATGTCATCGTGTGGTTGACCAGTGTCCATGTTTTAAAATCCATCTTGCCCACCTTAAGCTGATAAAATCAGCTAGTATCTAGGATTGGTCCTGGTCCAACACACAGCTAGCAGCTTAAGATGGATTTTCTTTTGAGGTTACGCATAAAAAATGTGACTGATTTCATTGTATTTTTCCATCATGCAATTGAGAGACCGGTTTAATAAAACAGGATGAATCTTTCTTTACATTTACAGAGAATGTCTTTGAAAAGTTAAAAAAACCCCAGCATCATCAAGGTCTGGGGAACATGATTTCTATCTTTGGGAACTGTAGTTGCTAGGTGCACTCAATTCATTGACCTTGTTGTAGTGGTAGCATAATGCCAGTAATAGTTACATTTAAGTCTTCAAAAATTAACTATAGTGTTTAAAAGCAAAGTTTAATTGTAGTTTGACTAGTAGGCGTCTGTATCTTGGTGTCCTTTGTCTTTCCGATTACTGACTTGTTACCTCTGCCCTTTATCTTAACAGGGTGGAAATCTCAGATTTTTTTCACAAGAAAGTGGGTAGTTTAGCTATCCTTGTGTTTGATACCTCAGAGCATGCTCCAGGCAAGGTTAGCAACTTGTAAACCTGAATAAAGGGACTAAATGCAGCCTCAAGGACTCAATGCCATTTTTGTGTTTTTTTTTTTTTTTTTTTTTTTTTTGAAGAGCAGTTTTCAGAGATGTGCTCTTGCCCATCCTACTCGTATTGAAAACCAAATGGTGGTGGTTTTGTGGAAAAAGCAGTGGCAGTGCATAGACTGAGTTTTTAGCCTATTGAATAGTCTATTAACTTTTTAATTTTGGCAACTTCTGGCCCCATAGACTCTTCAAACACTTTTTTTTTTTTTTTTTTTTTTTTTTTTTACGGTTTACATGCATCACAGGAGAATTCTGTCACTGTTTTTTCTTCAAGAAAAATGTTCATGAATAACATTATTTCCACCACATCAAATCATGTTTTGTGTTTAATAGTATTCTGTAGTGGACTGTGGAAACAACATTTTGTACAGTTTCTATTTTTATTTATTACAAAGGCTAATTTCATGGCTAGAACTATAAATTGTAAATCCACACAAAATGCAATTTATTCAAAAAAAAAAAAAAAAAAAAAAAAAAAAAATATATATATATATATATATATATATATATATATATATATATATATATATATATATATATATATATATATATATATATATATATATATATATATATATATATATATATATATATAATACACACTCACCTAAAGGATTATTAGGAACACCATACTAATACTGTGTTTGACCCCGAAAGCATTCTTTAGAAATGTTGGCCCATATTGATAGGATAGCTTCTTGCAGTTGATGGAGATTTGTGGGATGCACATCCAGGGCACGAAGCTTCCGTTCCACCACATCCCAAAGATGCTCTATTGGGTTGAGATCTGGTGACTGTGGGGGCCATTTTAGTACAGTGAACTCATTGTCATGTTCAAGAAACAAATTTGAAACGATTCGAGCTTTGTGACATGGTGCATTATCCTGTTGGAAGTAGCTATCAGAGAATGGGTACGTGGTGGTCATAAAGGGATGGACATGGTCAGAAACAATGCTCAGGTAGGCCGTGGCATTTAAACGATGCCCAATTGGCACTAAGGGGCCTAAAGTGTGCCAAGAAAACATCCCCCACACCATTACACCACCACCACCAGCCTGCACAGTGGTAACAAGGCATGATGGATCCATGTTCTCATTCTGTTTACGCCAAATTCTGACTCTACCATCTGAATGTCTCAACAGAAATCGAGACTCATCAGACCAGGCAACATTTTTCCAGTCTTCAACTGTCCAATTTTGGTGAGCTTGTGCAAATTATAGCCTCTTTTTCCTATTTGTAGTGGAGATAAGTGGTACCCGGTGGGGTCTTCTGCTGTTGTAGCCCATCCGCCTCAAGGTTGTGCGTGTTGTGGCTTCACAAATGCTTTGCTGCATACCTCGGTTGTAACGAGTGGTTATTTCAGTCAAAGTTGCTCTTCTATCAGCTTGAATCAGTCGGCCCATTCTCCTCTGACCTCTAGCATCAACAAGGCATTTCCGCCCACAGGACTGCCGCATACTGGATGTTTTTCCCTTTTCACACCATTCTTTGTAAACCCTAGAAATGGTTGTGCGTGAAAATCCCAGTAACTGAGCAAATTGTGAAATACTCAGACCGGCCCGTCTGGCACCAACAACCATGCCACGCTCAAAATTGCTTAAATCACCTTTCTTTCCCATTCTGACATTCAGTTTGGAGTTCAGGAGATTGTCTTGACCAGGACCACACCCCTAAATGCATTGAAGCAACTGCCATGTGATTTAGGTGAGTGTATGTGTATGTGTATGTGTATGTATATGTGTATATGTATGTGTATATGTATGTGTATATGTATGTGTATATGTATGTGTATATGTATGTGTATATGTATGTGTATATGTATGTGTATGTGTATGTGTATGTGTATGTGTATGTGTATGTGTATATGTATATGTATATGTGTGTGTGTGTGTGTGTGTGTGTGTTACATATGTGTATATGTAAATATAAGAATAATTTTTTTTTTTTTTTGCTTCACATATCATATCTCATGTATAGTCTCAAGCCTGCTCTTCACTGACATGGTTGTTTATGGTAACCAAGTACACTAACTTTTGTGATAGAAATTATGCCATAACTGTGGGAAAGTTGTGTGTGTGTGTGTGTATATTTTATTTTTTTAATATATAAATCATTTTCACATAATAAATATTAAAACATTTAATGTTTATATATTATGTAATTGTTTTTGTAATATGTTTACTAGGATGCTCGCCAAGACGGGCATTTTGACATAATTTTTGTGTGAAATTGTCCGTTCAAGCACAAGAAGACATGAAAGAATGTTTAAATTGGGAAGGCTAAAACACATACAAATGATAATTTGTAATGATAACTTTCATGACGATGCGACAGTGGCATTTCTGTCAACTCTTGGCCGTTGGGCAGTCCTATTGAGCCCAGATCTAGCGCGTCAATTTTCTTTGTGGCATGTTTAAAAAGCCTGGCTGCATGTCCCAATTTGCCTATTTATACTATGCCCTAAAAGTATGTACTGTTTTTGTGAAGGAAAAAGTACATACTTTTGAATGTGTAGCAGAAGAATATACAGCTTTGGGACATACTACTTTCTTATAATTGCGTCTCATAATTTCGCCATAAACAGACAGCTATGTCGCTTAGTTACGTGCATCCTCTCACCATATAAACTGCCCTGTCAATCATCTTCCACATTCATCTGCCATGTTTGTATTTATTTTATTTATTTATATATTTATATATACTCATTTATATTTTTATATATATATATATATGTATATATGTATATGTATGTATGTATGTATGTGTATATATATGTATATATATATATATATATATATATATATATATATATATATATATATATATATATATATATATATATATATATATATATATATAATATACTCATTTACTCATTTAAACATACTACGCTGTGGGACATACTAATTATAATTTAGAAAACTATGCTCTCTTTCTCTCATGTTAAATGTGTGAGAAAACAATGAGGGCACTCCCAGCCAAACAACGGTGCATAAAGCTCAGCAGACAATGAAATGATATCTGCTTTTAAACTTTTTTGCCTCTAGCTCAATCACAGGCGTCTGAAATTGAGTTAACGCGACAACACATTAACATTTAAAAAAAAGCTTTATTTCAGAGGTGTAAAGAGTACCTGAAAAGCATACTTGAGTAAAAGTACAGATACCTTACAGTGACCAAGTTACCAGTTCCAATACGACTTGAGTAAAAGTCTTTTATCTGAGTATCTGATTTGAACAGTACTTAAGTATTTTACTCATACTGAATGTAGGCTCAAAGATACATTAGTCCTCAACACCAAAGAGACATGACAGTGAAAATAAGAACAGTTGATTTGTGAGGAGAGCAATCACTTGTTTATTTTCTAAAAACTAAATAAAACTGAACACCTCAAAATTGCAATAAATCATTTGACACAACACAACAGCCTCTTAAATGTCTACACACACTCAAGTCTCAGTTAAGCTCAAGTGCACACAAAGGCCATAAGTAAACCAATTTACTTCAAAAAGGTCTAGTCAAATATAGCGGATAAATAAAATAAATGTTAAATAAAACATTTATAGACTATTTAAATAGTCAAAGTCTACTTGCACTGGATGTGCTGGTTTTGGCCTCATCACTGGCGACAGTCATGACTTCATTTCCTAAATCAAACACCTGCAATTCAGCAACTACTTGCTAGTTTGGTTGAGTAAAGACAAAACACACAAGATATAATACCTTCAATGCCCTTAGATGGCCATATCACTTCTTTATAGTAGAAATAAACTGCTGCAGAACAAGTTAGTTGCCATGCAAGATGTAATGTGTAATTGCATTGCAATTGCAAATGAATTAGTGGGCAAATGTAAAGATACTTTGAAAATAGCACTGTAACTAATTACATTTACTCAAATGCTTTACATCACTGCTCTATTTGACCCTATGAAACACCCTTAGTTTAAGGCAGGGTTGCCAGGTCTGTGGTTTTCCCTACACCAAACATTATTTGTAGGGTGCCTCCCATCCAATAATAGTAAAGAGCTATGTTACTTCTGATAAGAAACAAAGTCTCAGCTTACAAATTCTTTCAATTTCATCACAAAATTCAAGTTTAACAGTTTTAGTGTCAGCGCAGAGCGCAAGTCTTTTCTTCTAGTTAATACTATGTTATAACACAATGCATTAACATCAAAAGAAACCGTACAACTGAAATGTATCGTGTCTCATGTAAACAGTGCAACACTGATTGACAGCTTCAGTGATTTATAAAGGGAGCGCTCTTTGTTTGCTATCTGTATATAACCCATTTACAATCTGAATAAAAAGTTATATTTTTCATGCTGCTTAAGTATACACACTGCAAAGTTTCAGGAATGACTAACGTATTTAAACGCGGAATCCAAAATTGTGTTGATTGACATAGTGATAGTAACCATAGCAATGAACTGGACAAAAATTCAATGTCAAAATAGATGTGTGTATTAAGTGTAAATGCAGACTAATAGACACTGTTCATTGACTTTGACTAATATTATATATTTAATATTATATGTTAATATATTTTCAAATACTTAATTAAGCAACATTAAAATAGTTCTTATATTTGTGCTATGGTGTTGACATTGGTAATGAGAACCATTTGCCATAATATATAATTAAGAGCTCATATTAAAAACTGATTTTATAAGTTAAGTCATGGCCATCTACATCTTGTCAGATTAATGGAGAGAGCAACATAGCCTATTACTTTACGGTGATCATCAGTGATCCTTGTCTTTTATTCCCACCGAGTAAAATTGAAAATGTCCTGGAAAATGATCGCTGAAAAAGAGTGGGGACCCCGATTATATATTATGTTTGAATACATTTGTCATGAAAACTACCTTATGTGCAACTGAGTTGTATACAAACATTCCAGTTTTTATTTGATTGTAATTATTATGTCTGAAAATAAATAGCAGTTGATTATTCGTTTAGGCTCTGTTGTTAATTTGAACCTCTATAGTAATGTACCATATGAGTGGGTTCCCTGTATAGTTTACAGCATTAGTTGGGATTTTCTAGTTTAAGTAAATCAAACTATTGGTATCGGCAGATATATCATTCTAAATAATCCCTATTGGTATCAGAACATTTAATTCATAGAACTTTAACAGTTTTTAACGGTGTAAAAATTGTAATAATAATATTGCCTTATGAAGTTTTACATTTTGAGAAATTCTGTGTTGTCTGTTTTAATTCTTCGATCTTTATGACAGAAACAAAATTAAATGCGATCAATTTCTTTCAGTTTTGGCAAACAGTGCTGCACAACAGATTTAAATTTGTAAATATTGTGTGATTTTATTTCTTAAAGTTAAAAACTTGTTGTAGTAGTAGTAGTAGTAGTAGTAGTAATAATAATTTATTATTATTACTTTGAGAAGTACATTCTACTGTGCAATTTGTCATAATTTCCAAACTTTAATTTTGGTGTGTTGACCTTGAAGTCCTTGGAGTGTTTTTGTGTGTATCTAATGGTGGTTTTATCAAATGAAATGGTGAAATGCTCATTAAGTGAACTCTCAGAGCAGCTCTGGAGATGACATTTGTGTGGTCTGTCCTGTAGTGAGACAGCAGCAGAACATTCAGTCCTCTGTTTTTAGCAGTCTTTTTGTGGTTTAATATTTACAGACAGAGACACTAGTCCATATTGCAGTTTGATTAAGTATACAGTGTACTATTTATTCATCCACGACATTCTATACAGAAAATTCCATTATTATGACTGGACTGTGCGATTCAGTCCGTTTGTTTCGTAGTGTGCAAATCACACGGCCCTAAAATGTGCACAAATCCTCATTCTGTTCCTGCTCTTGAGGAGACTTTGAAGCCAATCGCTAACTGAATTGCTAACTGCAAGATCAGGAAGGTTGTGGCAATCTTGACCTTTTTTGTCGATTCAGGTGTCATTCACACAGCATGTGTTAGAGCAGTCAGGCTTACCGTGTCAGTATAGGAGAGAGAGATGTATGGCACGCTGCAGCCGATGGTGTTAATAAGTGTACGGACATGGAGATGAGGCTGGGTGTAAATGATAATAAGTCTTTCTCTTGCTCTCATTCTCTCTAAATGGTTACTGGTAGATCTGGCAGGAGAGATGTGGCAGATTGGCTCAGTGTATCTGCCTTTGATAAGAACTTTCATTGCCCTGCAAATGGAAAAAGTTCCTAATTTTTATACATTTACAAACCCGATTCCCAAAAAATTGGGACACTGTACAAATTGTGAATAAAAAAGGAATGCAATAATTTACAAATCTCATAAACTTATATTTTATTCACAATAGAATATAGATAACATATCAAATGTTGAAAGTGACACACTTTGAAATGTCATGCCAAATATTTTGGATTTCATGAGAGCTACACATTCCAAAGAATTTAGTAATAAGAGGCCGGAAAAGTTAAATGTACATATAAGGAACAGCTGGAGGACCAATTTCCAACTTATTAGGTCAATTGGCAACATGACTGGGTATAAAAAGAGCCTCTCAGAGTGGCAGTGTCTCTCAGAAGTCAAGATGGGCAGAGGATCACCAATTCCCCCAATGCTGCGGCCAAAAATAGTGGAGCAATATCAGAAAGGAGTTTCTCAGAGAAAAACTGCAAAGAGTTTGAAGTTATCATCATCTACAGTGCATAATATCATCCAAAGATTCAGAGAATCTGGAACAATCTCTGTGCGTAAGGGTCAAGGCCAGAAAACCATACTGGATACCCGCGATCTTCGGGCCCTTAGACGGCACTGCATCACATACAGGAATGCTACTGTAATGGAAATCACAACATGGGCTCAGGAATACTTCCAGAAAACATTGTCGGTGAACACAATCCACCGTGCCAAAAAAAAAGCCATATCTACACATGATCCAGAAGCGCAGGTGTTTTCTCTGGGCCAAGGCTCATTTTAAAATGGACTGTGGCAAAGTGGAAAACTGTTCTGTGGTCAGACGAATCAAAATTTGAAGTTCTTTTTGGAAAACTGGGACGCCATGTCATCCGGACTAAAGAGGACAAGGACAACCCAAGTTGTTCTCAGCGCTCAGTTCAGAAGCCTGCATCTCTGATGGTATGGGGTTGCATGAGTGCGTGTGGCATGGGCAACTTACACATCTGGAAAGGCACCATCAATGCTGAAAGGTATATCCAAGTTCTAGAACAACATATGCTCCCATCCAGACGTCGTCTCTTTCAGGGAAGACCTTGCATTTTCCAACATGACAATGCCAGACCACATACTGCATCAATTACAACATCATGGCTGCGTAGAAGAAGGATCCGGGTACTGAAATGGCCAGCCTGCAGTCCAGATCTTTCACCCATAGAAAACATTTGGCGCATCATAAAGAGGAAGATGCCACAAAGAAGACCTAAGACAGTTGAGCAACTAGAAGCCTGTATTAGACAAGAATGGGACAACATTCCTATTCCTAAACTTGAGCAACTTGTCTCCTCAGTCCCCAGACGTTTGCAGACTGTTATAAAAAGAAGAGGGGATGCCACACAGTGGGAAACATGGCCTTGTCCCAACTTTTTTGAGATGTGTTGATGCCATGAAATTTAAAATTTCAACTTTAACTTATTTTTCCCTTAAAATGATACATTTTCTCAGTTTAAACATTTGATATGTCATCTATGTTGTATTCTGAATAAAATATTGAAATTTGAAACTTCCACATCATTGCATTCTGTTTTTATTCACAATTTGTACAGTGTCCCAACTTTTTTTGGAATCGGGTTTGTATTTTTATTTATATATATATATATATATATATATATATATATATATATATATATATATATATATATATATATATATATATATATATATATATATATATATATATATATATATATATATATATATATATATATATAATATCATGCATTGTCATATTCTTTGGATGTTGGAGCACTCATGAAGAATGAAGAGAAGAAAATGAAAGGAATAGTACAACCAAAAATGTAAATTAGGTCTTTGTTTTGTCATAACCTACAAAATGTTTTTTTTCTTTCTTTTTTTTCCCCATTAGGTTGACCTTGGATAATGGTGGCATACAATTACCATCTTATGCACAAATGCCAATAAGTTCACTTCACACCATATTACGACGGTCGCAGCAATTATCAGAAAGTTGTTCACTCTAAACAAAAATGACTTGTAATCATAGGGGAAACACTTTAAGTGCTAAATAGCACCTATCTTTAAAGGTGCTATTATACAGCACCTTTGTCAAAAGAGGGACATTCATTCAAAGACTACAACCAATCACCATGGCTTGGCTTTCTCTCATCCACCAATTGTATTCCTCCTTCCACATAATTTAAAATGCAACTGACAGCTCTCAGTATCCGAACTGTATTGTTGCATCCAACCACTCCATTCTCCTCCGTAGATTTTAGATATGTTACTCCACTCTCATATGTAAATGGAAATTTACTACAATGACAAAAGCTGTTTTGAATCACTTTTATGCTTTACTGTGGTCAAAAAGTCTTGTATGGGGGCCCTGGAGTATTTCCTTATGGGGGGCCTTGGGGGCAAAAAGGTTGATAACCACATTATCTTCAGGAATTACCCTGTATTTTTATTGTGTTTTTAATCCTTTCCCCAACTAAACTTCGAGACTAAGACAGAGTTAGAACCTGTTAAGTTCCTGAAAGGTTCTCTTTGTATGGCAGTGGTGCTAAATAGCACCTCGACCACCCCAAACAACCACAGAAGAACCTTTTTTTTGTGTTTTGTGTGTGTGTGTGTGTGTGTGTGTGTGTGTTGGCTGTTTGCGAATGTACAAATGAGGACAGACTGTACAAATGCTGATCAGTTGAGATAATCATACTGTGGGAGAATTTTTTTTTTTTATTTATAAAAGCTTTAAAGCAGAGGTCTTCAACAGGGGGTCTGTGGCAGTGCTGCATGGGGTCCACCAATTATTGCTTGATCTCATACAAATTTTGTGACAAATTGAGAAAATTCTAAACTACCATATTAAGACAACTTCAGCCAAAACTAAAGTTAAGAAACTAAAGTTTAGTTGTTTCATTTGTCCTCCCATTTTAAAATGTATTAAGTGTACTGAAAATATATATTCTGTACTGATTCTGCACATAAATATTGATTAATCACTTGGCAAAAGCATCAGTTATGTAAATACGTTAAAGTAGTCGGCCTTTTCATTTATTACAGACCAGACTTAAAATTCAATGCTCAGTGCCTAATAGGGGCTTCCTGCAATGATCATTTAGTTAGTTTAGTTTGCTGGAATATGCCATTTTATGAGTGTCTGGGGAACATTTATATAACATTTATTATGGATTTAATATTTTGAAAACCAGTGAGCGAAACAAGGGTTTTTAGAACAAGTCTGCAAACTCGCGCAGTGATATAATTATTTGGCTGAATTTGTGTGCGAAGCCATGGGGACGTTGTATAAACATCTATTTATTACAAAGTACCCAGCACTGAATAGCTGTAAATAATATAAATGATAATCAGTTCATGCATAGAACAATTGATGACTGTAACGACTACAGATTTATTACATCGTAAAGAACCTGTCATACAATAAATATTGTTTTAATCTCCAATATGAAAAACAAAATCAATGGCATACAGTACATACAGTACTATGCAGTTACAAGGTCTTCCACATATTCAAATATAGGTGAATATCCCCTTATTCTCTCTCTGTGCTGCTCAATGAATATTCATATTATTGTTCTATATTCTTGTCCAGATAGCACATACTTTCAGCTGTTGAGAATGATTTTCTGGTAACACTTTACAATAAGGTACATTTAGTTAACTACATTAGTTAACATGAACTAATAATGAACTGCACTTTTAAAGCATTTACTTATCTTTGCTAATGTTAATTTTAACATTTACTAATGCATTATTAAAATGTTGTTAACATTAGTTAATGCACTGTGAATTAACATGAACAAACCATAAACCGCTGTACTGTTATTAACTAACGTTAACAAAGATTAACTAATGCTGAACAGAGGTGTTGTTTTTGGCTAGTTCATGTTAACTAATGCAACCTTATTGTAAAGTGTTACCGATTTTCTCTGGCGCTCTCTCTCTCTCTCTCTCTCTCTCTCTCTCTCTCTCTCTCTCTCTCTCTCTCTCTCTCTCTCTCTCTCTCTCTCTCTCTCTCTCTCTCTCTCTCTCTCTCTCTCTCTCTCTCTCTCTCTCTCTCTCTCTCTCTCTCTCTCTCTCTCTCTCTCTCTACCTGTGCATAAGTCAGAAAGAAGCTCTGACTGCATTTTATCTGTGTTTATTCTTTTTCTTTTTTCCGTAGAGCCCGTGCTAATGTTTATCCTCAGCTTAACGGCACGGTAATGTCGTGCTGTCAGAAAAGAAGGGCGTGAAAGGGCTCCGTCTCAATGATTTGCTAGAAGAGAACAGCAATTAGCCTTCCAGATCCACCACTAACTGCTTCCATCCAAATCTGCAATCCACGGCACACTATGACAACAGCATTATATGCCATGACTACAAATGTGTCCCATGCTCTTCTCCCAGGCTCCATTAGTAATTGTAATGAATGTAATGTATCACAAGTAAGTGCTGGAGGTTAAGACATAAATCCACAAGCTGAAAAAAGAAAGAGAAAAAAAGAACAGTAAACATATCGAAAAGAGTGTTGCATGAATAATGCAGCTGCCTGCACTGAAATCAAAGCAATATCCAGTTTGTAAATTTGTGTCAGTGCAAGTCCTTTTAGCCAATGTCTAGAAATCTGACATGCCACTCCATTTCTGCCTCCTTCATTTCTGAATAAGAAATACTCTCAGAAAGGATAAAAAAAAATCATAAATGTTAATGAAACTTCTTGAGTGGAAACTTTTTGTACATTTGGTTTGTCTCATTCCCTGCCTGCAGGCAGACAGCTTATTAAAATGACCCCCCACCTTCGCTTGTGACTTTGCCAGACTTGGTCATTGCGTGTGACTTTTCCTTCCCGACTTCATGCCTGTGGCAATGTCATTAATGAAAAGACAGACTTCGGAGAAGAAGAATTTTTTATTCATGTGTGTTGTTTACCAGAAGTTGAAAGGACATAAACTGTGGTTTGTGTAGTGGTGACCGTCGGGCACTCTTTTGTAACTCCTTTTGGCTGGTATGAGGTTTAATATCATTGCAGAGATGTTGTTCATAAACAGTGGGTTGGTGTTTTCGTTTATACCAATATTCAAATCAAACTGTGCTGCCCGGAGGCATACACAGTATCATAATGTGCACCCTAGGGCAAGTTTGCTTCTCCTACAAGGAAGGATCCATCAATAATTCATAAAATCACCAAAATGACCTTAACAAAAGTGTAGTTGTTAGATAGGGACGGAATTTGTGACGTTAGATCTTCCAAGATTTGACGATGACAAGAGGTGTGCGGGGATGTTGGCACACCATTGACCATCTCAGGCATGTTCTTTCTTCCGTTCCTAATTTCTGACCATGATTTATTTCCAATGCTCAGCATTTAGTTAATAAGTATTTGTATTTCTCTTCAGCATGCCTGGCATGCTCTTTTCTGTAAACTTTGGTGCTTGAGATGAAAAGAACACTGGAGAACATGTGTAATCCTTTCAGAAGTCAGTGTTTGCAGGTTTTCAGTACCACCAACCAACCATACCATAATCACCCCCTCCTGGGCGAGATAAGAGGTCTCATATGACGACATAATGAGCGTGGAACAGCACCCTGGTTGAGTAAACGCTATTCTCAGACCTTGTCAAGCAGTGCAGATGTTTCTGGAACATCCTTGGGTGGCTGCTGATTTAATGACTGGACTTGTTCTAGAGGAGAGGCCCCAGTGTGGCATCTCAGAACTCAGCCTTGGTGACATTTAAGAAAGGTTGAAATAATTACTGGCATGAAAGCCTCCAAATCAGACAAATTTAACCCAGATGTTACGGAAAGGCTAAGTGGGAAATGCCAGCCCCTAATTAAGTGCTTAATCGGCGAGGTGTTGAAACAGATAGGCTAGTTTGATGTCTAAGCTGAAAAGCTCATTAAAGATGTGTCATTTGACCCTTGTTCCTTAATCTTCCTCAAGAATTACACCCCACTGTCCAATGAGGGAAATAATAAAGCGTCCGGTCTGATAAAAGGCACATCAAAATACCACCTCAGTTATACTACTGCTCATCAAATTAAGCTTCAAATGCTGTGCATGGCGCTCAGGAACAAAATGTGTGCGCATGAGAGAAACCTTGCTAAATTGAGATGTATCCTTAAGTGCACACCACCGGTTCCTACACAGAACAAGAATGAGCATTTTGGTAAAGGTCAAGTTTAGGGATGCACCGATCATGATTTTTCATGGCCGATTCAATTTGTTTTTACAAGCAAATTGGCTGATTCTGATACCAGTTGCAGATTTTTTTTTTCTTTCATTTATTTGCTGTTTATTTTCTCTATTACAGGCCAAATTGTACTGAATGAAAATGCAATCTCACTCTCTGCCAGTAGCTGGCGCTTATGGAACAGCAGCGATATAGTGTTTCCTTTGTACACAAAGCACTGTGCTTGTTTTATACAGAGGTAAGAGGAAAAGAAAACTCCATGGAAACTTTTCTGAAGACAGTGAGTTACCTTCAGAGATTCATTCATATAAGCCCCAACACCAATTCAATATTTATATTTTTTTATTTATATAAATATTTTATATTTATATTCCTATATTTTGTGCATCACGGACAGTGAGCTTGTTGTGCCTGGTACAGTATTTTCTCTGCTGGAGCGTCTTTGTTTTCCTCTTTGCATCTGTCTTCGGTGTGTCCCGTCTCTGGCATGTGTTAATGTACTGTTTACAGACTTTGCAATATTTCCACACAAGTGACATTTTGTGAAATGATTGCAATGCAGTTTATGTACAGTCCAGTTCAATTATTATTGAAGTAATATCATTAAACAAGCAAAATCAAATGCACCCTATATTTAGTTTTGAGTCTCTGATTTCATTGACACATTTGATAAAATACCTCATTACATATAAGGGTGTGGTGTGTTATACGTAGTGTCTACTTGACAAATATGATGAGTAGAAATTAGATGTGACATCCGTCCATCCATCAAACCATTTTCAAAACTTCCTAAACTTGTCCTAGGGTCAGGGATGCCGGAGCCTTTCCAATCATCTTGGGTTGTAGGAGGGAAACACCCTGAATGGATGGATGAGAGGTGCCATTTATGCCATTTATGACATTTGCTGACATGATTTTCTCATACATATCATACTGTACTGTAGCTTGTACTATAAGTGTGGCATCCAGTATGTTTTCTTCACTATGGTCACAGTGTCACAGTGACCATCTAGTATTCAGCCTGGAGGCAAGTTTAACAGTGTATTTGTCTCCAACATCATTTCCCCTTTCTCATTCCTGTCTGTATTTCCTCTCTCCTCCGAGCATGTATTGTTTTCCATATTGCCATCCACATGCCCCTGCTGGGCACGGAGCAACTCTCCCTCTCAGCACATTCAGCGCAATCAGTTGCATTTTCACCGCGCCACATGCAGCAAAACACACAAGCAAGACAATGAAGAAGAGAGAGGGGAATGGGGGCCATAAATGGGACCAATTTGCCTTCTCCTTCTGTCTTTGTTTTTTAATGAGCACATTTTCCCACCAGCAGGTTAAAAATATCAAGCCGCCCCTAAATGATCATATTCACCATTGCCTTGCCGTTCCAGCCCACTTTGCCAGGCTGGTGACATTTTTCTCTAGATGCAAGGAGTGCTGCTGCCTTCCATACACATAGACACACACGCAGAGACACGAGCATGTAAAATGCTATAAATGAGACATGTGTGCTGGCAGCTGTGTGCAGCTTTTCCTGTTTTGGAGAGGAGAAACTCTAGGATTGCTCCAATGGCTCTGCCCACCTGCTCCTCTGTGTTGACTTGTCCTTCCATATTCCCAGTCTCTCTGTTTCCTATTTCTCTCGCTTAACTTCTCACTCCTTCTTTTCTAAGAGTTTTTAGTGCAATTTCTAACTTCTCTTCTCCCTAACTGTCATTTGGAATGTGGTATCGCCGTAATCATTGACATTCTTGATGCTTCATGCCATTCACCATATACACCACTGTTTAAGATAACAAAACATTTTAAACATTAAAGTTGGTCTACCTTAGCAGCATAACAGCACGTGTCAGTCAAAATACCGTATTGTTCTGAATATAAGACAATGTTTTTTTTCTAAGAAATACATCTAAAACAGGTTTGTCTTATTTTCAGGGTCTGACGGGACCAAACTTCCCCCGTATGTGATTTTTAAAATGTAAGACGGTACCCAGATTTCAAAACTACAATAAGATTTCATCTCTACTGTTAATGAAATTTTGGTAGGCTGCATGGTTTCCACTATGAGTTGGATAGCCTAATTGTTATATAATTAAGATGGGCTATACAGGTTAGTTTTATGTTATGCCAAAAACGTGTTTAGGCCTATTTTTAAATGTGATCTAATAATTAGAGTTGCCTTATATTCAGAACAATACAGTAATTTAAATGACAAATCAACTAAAAGAATCTCTGTTCACAGAAGCATTAAAGGTGAAAGTGTGAGAGTTAAAATGTAAGCAGATAAGCATTTAATATTGGCAACTTTTTAACAATGGAAATATTCAACTACTGACAGTAATATCTAGTGTTGCACTCAACTTACTTTTTTTGTTAAATTTCGTTTTAAATTGAAGATGTAGTCTATCATTTACATAATTCATGTTATTCATAATTGAATGTGATGAAACAAAGCATGAACGGATCGGTTTTCGGCGTATGGATATGACAAATTGATTGCGTTACAATAAATTCTTGTTCTTTTAGTGTTTTTCTTTTTTTTCTTCTTTATTTCATTAAACCCCATTACATTCTTTAATTCTTTAAATGAAAACAACTGTTACTACATTACTACCTCCTCTAAAAAAATTTGGTTTGATCAATGGTCAATACTTGCAATGTGGTAGATGGTTTCCATTAGATGGCCATAAGCTGGTCCAAGCTAGTTAGACCATTTTGGACCACCAAGAAACCATGTATCAGATGATTTATGTTAGCTTAAGGCTGGCTTCATCAACCACAGTTGTTCTACATATACTTTCCCCCCTCTCTATCATTCTTCCATTCTCTCTCACACTGCTTATATTTCCTCTTATC